>JAPFBL010000247.1:0-588956 GCA_026182355.1 Hermatobates lingyangjiaoensis
AAAATTTAATACTCGTATATACTTTTTCTTCTTCTCGGAATTTGGTTAGGGTTAATATTTGTAATCACCTTTTCCCCAACGTTTCGTCTTTATTTTAAGACATCCTCAGGGCTATAAACTAACAAAAAAAACAATGGAGATTGGTCATATCTACTTTAAATTCATCATAAAAAATTCAAAAAAACTTATTCAAAACTTACAAAACCGTTATCTGTCATTGCATGTGCTGCTACCCAGCGACAGATAACGGCTTTGTTGGTTCGGTATTAGAAGCTAGCCTTGAGTAAGTTTTTTTGAATTTGTTATGATGATTGTAGAGTAGATATGACAAATGTCCATTGTTTTTTGTTAGTTTATAGCCTTGAGGATGTCTTAAAATAAAGACGAAACGTTGGCGAAAAGGTGATCCCATATATTAACCCTGACCAAATTCCAAGAAGAAGAAAAAGTGTTTATTAATTATCATAATAGCATTAGTAAAGGTTTTAAGTTGTTTTTTATAATTAGGTAGAATATATATATAGTGCTACATAATACGAGTATATATATATTGATAAAAGTATCGACCGTGGAATAGAAACAAAACTAAAGTTTATCGGGACTCGGTAAGTTCTTCAGGTTCAAATCAAACTGAGTTAGGTTTATTAAACTGAGTTAGTCAAAATTTAAGATTTAGAATGTTAAATGTTGATTATGTAGTGTCTCATAAAGGGCCAATCTTTAGTCTATGTGTATTTTATATTCCGCCCACTGCAGCCTAGCAAAACTTTAAATATAACATAATAACTGATTGAACAACTCAGAATTTCTCAACCTCATAATACATTAATTTATGTTAGGAAAAGGATTAAGTCTTCACAAAAAAAAGTTTATTACAAGAAACTAAACAACGTGTTTCCAACACTTGATGTTCTTCTTCAGGTTATATCTAGAAGAAATATATGTATACATTTAAGAGCTTTGATAACATAGGGGCGAATTAATTAAATTAAAATGAGTACATCTGACACTATTGAGTGATAACGAAATAATAATATTGAAATGGCATAAATTGATCTTTAACTTAAAACTGCATTGTAGGGTAAAAATCCAATGAAACGGTCTTCACATAAAAATTTAATATATAATAAACCAAAAAAAAAAACGGGCCCGAACCACCTTAATTTTCTTCCTCGGTCTTGATTTTAAAGTTAATGCCTAAAGGAAAACCACTAATGTTAAACGCGTTTTTTATATTAATTTTTATATTAAACCTTTAGGAATTTTTAACCCACTGAGAAAAAACCATAATAACTTTTTCATTCCTTTAGGAAAAAAAACCTTCCAAACTTTAAAGAATGTCCTTAATTTATAATAAAAAAAATTTAAACTGTTTGGGGGGGGGGAAAGGAAACCATGAATTTAATTTGGGAGGGATTTCAAAAAAGGAATGCCCAAAGGTTCCTTATTAATTCGCCCACCCTTTATTTATAAATTTAAATAATATATATTTTTTTTAATAAATGAATTTAAAAAGAACACAAGGGAAACCCTTGAATTTATAATAAATTTAATGTTGTTTAGAAAAGAGTAAATCCCAAACTATAACGATACCAGTTATTGAAATATATTAATTATTTTTCTGAATTTAAAAAGCCTTGGAAAAGAAACTCTTATTTCGACCTTTTGAAAAGAATTTAAAGGATCGACCTTATTTTAGTTTTTATATAATATATTTTTTTTTTTTTTTTATTTTTCTAGGGTTTGGGGAAAATTGGGGAAACGGAATCATTAATAATTTCAGCCCCGCTTTTGGGAAAAGAAGGAAAAATTGGCCCAAATTTAAAAAAGAACAGCCCGAAAATATAATATAAATATATATATATAAACTAGAATTTTTAAAAGAACACATAGAAAGGAAACACTGAACTCACTACTTATTTCGATGTCCTCGTCTTCAGGAAAATAATTAAATATAAATATATATTATACAATGTGTCCGAAAAAAGTATACACAATTTAAATTATTGTAATACTACAATAATTTATATAATAACTATAACTTTACTCATAACTATATTCATAGTTGTGATCGACAGCCATGTTAACTCATCAGAAATTACAGTATGTTGTGGATTATAATCAAAAGGGTTAATTCAGTGATTTTTTTAACTCCACTGTGGCTGGTCTTATTTACTTGAACCTGCTGCACCTTTTCAAGTACTTTTTCGGTCTTCATCATCATCAGTAAAGAGAATGAGTTAATCTGAAATTTAATTTTTCCACTTAAAAAACATTTGTACAACCAAATGCAAACAATTAAGTTTGCATTTGGTTGTACCGCATTAATCAGCTTCGAAAAGATGGGTACATTTTTTTGTAAACCCTTGGCATTATCGGTAGTATGTAGAACAAAGCGGACTGCAGTTTGAGAACAGTTGGTGGCAAAACAATAAAATAATGCTTATTAATTAGTTTACATGGTTAAAAAAAATTACAACATCTAAATTACAATAATTTAAAGTGTGTATACATTTTTTTGGGACAGCCTGTATATTGTGTTGAACTGAATTTCCTTAATCAAACATACCTTTCTTTTGAGCAGTTTTTCATATTTTCTTGATAATTTCAAATCGTCAATGTTTGGTTAAGGCAATTCAGTTCAACACAATTTGTTCAGCTACTCAAAGGGACTACTTCTACCCGATGACGACGACTGTCGAAATATCGTTGTGAGTCTTTTGTGTGTGTCTTTATTTGTTTTTTCTCTTTCATGTGTTAACTATATATATATATATATATATATATATATGTTTTACGATAAATCACAGACACAGAAGAAAGAAATAAACACACATACTGTCTCTAATTTTTGGTTGAACCGTCATCAGGAAAGTTGAGATAGGGACACCAAGCGCACTTACGAAGCAACGTAAGTTGGAGACCAACCGTCTATATATATATATATATATATAATATATATATATATATAATATAATATATATATATTTATTATTAAAAATTATGCCAATTTTAACTTTTGTTCTTTTTTCCGAGTTAATTTTTCAAGTTTTCTCACTATGGATTTCCACCTTTCTGGTAAAATATAAAGTAATTCACCAAAAGATTTATTCTTGACTTCCATTTTATTAACTAACCAGTTTTAACTATAACAAACAAATTATAGTTAAAGTTAAAGTTAAAGTTATAGTTAAAACTTGTTAGTTAATAAAATGGAAGTCAAGAATAAATCTTTTGGTGAATTACTTTATATTTTACCAGAAAGGTGGAAATCCATAGTGAGAAAACTTGAAAAATTAACTCGGAAAAGAACAAAAGTTAAAATTGGCATAATTTTTAATAAAACATGTTTGATTGAAGGTCTGCTCCCAAAATACAAAAAATATATATATATATATATAATATTTATATATAATATTATATATATTCACTGATAAAACGAAATACGATCCAAACTGGACACAATACGAGTTCGAGATTAATAAAGAAAACACACAAAGTAGGGAAACACACTTACAGACTCAAATTTTCGGGTAATCCGTCTTCAGGAGAAAAGAGAATGGGAGACCAAGCACGTTGTAGACGCAACGACAAGTAACCCGTAACGTAACCCGTAACGCGTCTACAACGTGCTTGGTCTCCCATTCTCTTTTCTCCTGAAGACGGATTACCCGAAAATTTGAGTCTGTAAGTGTGTTTCCCTACTTTGTGTGTTTCTCTTTGTTAATCTCGAACGTTAATCTTTATATATATATATATATATATATATATATATATATATATATATATATATATATATAAAGATTTCACATTAACACGTGATATAATAATCAATGATCAAACCACAATATGAAATGGGAAAACAAGACTAAGATCTTTCAAGCGTAACAACCGGTCTTCGTCAAAGTCAAAAACTGACTCTGACGTTTTTGGCTCTGACGAAGACCGCTTGTTACGCTTGAAAGATCTTAGTCTTGTTTTTCCATTTCATATTGTGTATATATATATTATATATATATAAGTATATTTTGGTAGCAGTCCTTCAGATAAGTATGCTTTGTTGAACACGTCAGAGTAGTTGCTGTGTATAATTTTCTTCTCAAGAAACTTCGACTTGCCTAAAAAACAGCTTTTTCGTTGTTAGAACAACGGTTGAGATAGTCCGTGATTGTAGTCGACGCGTTTCGATCACTTTTCGTAATCATCTTCAGGACATCAATCAGTGAGGGGGGGGGGGGATGTGGGTCTTATACGTTGTAGAAATATACCTCTATTTTTATTTTTAAAAGTAAAAAAAAAAAACAAAGACTATATGCTCTGAATCCTTTGAATTTATGTCATCAGATAGCAGCGAGAAATTGATCTTACAGACATTTCTGCAAGTCTTTTGTTTTTAATTTGCAATTGCTCTCTGATGACATAAATTGTAAGACCTCCGAGCATATTTTCTTCGTTTTTTTTTTTCCTTATGGCTTGTATTTTATTTATTGTTTTTTTTTGTGTCAAACTCTATCTTACTAAATTCTTTTTAAAACCCATCCTAATACGGTCAGAGTATGAAATATCAATTTATTTGTATATGAACCGTAGTTGACCAGAAACTACTTTCTTCTTCTAAATCTTTTTCTTCTAAACTTCTTCTAAATTGAAAATAAATAAATTTTGACACTTTGAATTATTTCAAGGTGTTCAAAAAAAAACCCAAACTGACGTAAATGAATGTGTTTTTAATGAAGAATAAAATGTTCTTTTACCGTACATTGATAAATACTTCCTTTCGAAAACTTTATACAATTTCATTATGCATTGGCCAAAGTTTTTAAAGGCTAGAACAAAAAGAAATTGTTTCAGTTTTTGTGAAAAAGTATCATAAAGTGCCTTTGTCTTTGGTTCGGTATTGTTTTAAAATATGTATACTTCTTCTAACTAACTTTATTTATCCATCTAAGTTGAGATCGTTAGTTCGCAATCTACACAATCGTTTGTTGTTCCCGCTGACACACAGGTGTCATATGTGGAAAATATGATGATCTATTCCAGGGGCCCCCAAAATAAAAAAACCCACTATCAACTAGAATTTTTTTTTTTTTTTTGTATTACAACTACCCTTAGCGGGGTAATAAGTAATAGTGATACATGCTACATAAAGGTGGAATAAAGAGTGGAGAAACCACCCATTGGTAGTACTCCATATAGACTGTTAGGATCACTTGCAACTAGTCTTGACAGTTAACATTTCAGAGTAGGTCTCGGGGCCAACATCTTTTCAGCCTTCTAATAGGGTTGCTAGGAATCTGGAGAGATGATAATTCGTGAATGAAAGGATTTATAGTGGTGGGTAAAGATTCATGGAATTTGCGGTATCGGGATTGTATTTCTTGGTGGATGAAGGGAATTTTAAGATCTTTATGTATGGTATCGTTCGAAACATCAACTAGAAATAGATTAGTATCGTGAGTACTTTATTTATAGTAAAGTAGCAATTTGTTTTTATTTATTTATTTTTTTTTTTTTAAATGAAATGTACTTGTTTTGTTTTGCAAAAAAGGTTTTCTATGGCAATAACATACAAGGTGTTTTTAAATTGAAAAGAAATAAACTTGACACTTTGAATTTATTTCAAGGTGTTCAAAAAAACCCCCAAAACTGAACGTAAATGAATGTGTTTTGGTTGAATAGGTGCTTTAAAGCCGTCGAATTTAAGAGCGAAATTCGAAAATTTGGCTAAAGAAGAAGAAGAAGAGAGAAAGAAAAAGGCTGAAGAAGAGAAAAGAAGAAGAAAGGAAAAGGACGAATTAGAAGAGAAAGAGGCAAAAGAAAGGGAGGAAAAGAGATTGGCTGAATTGAAAAAGAAACAGAAGGAGAGGAAGATGTCTTCTTCAGGGGTTGAATCAGTGGGGCAGGAAGGAAAGGGAACAACAGCATCTTCAGAAAAGGTATTTATGAAAACTGTTTATTATGAAACAGTTTAGATCAGAAGTAAAACGCACTCACCTCTAGAATAATAATACATGCATATTGTTAATACCACTGAGGTTAATATGATTTATATTATATTTTGACGAATACATCAAAATGCACTCCAGTAACATCGTAAATGTGTTATTGATCGTGAGAGGTTTGAATTAACTTAAACATCATGTAAATGTTAGGTTTGTAACCTGAAGATAGAAAAATAAATGAAAATATATATCGTTTATTTAGTTTTTTGTGAAACTCAAAAACTGATTTTTTAAACTTTATAAAATAGAGTTCCTAAAATTGAAAAGTGCTAATGTGCAAACAAAACCTGTTTCGATTGCAAATTAATATCGTTAAATTGGCAAATATACATCTGAAAATGCACACACTAGTTATTTTAAGACTAGATTGTTTTACAATACATTTCTCTTTTTCGTTTTAATTTTTTTACCTATTTAATATGATTTCTTCAAGAAATCGTTGCCTTGAATTACAAGATATTTGTGTTTTTTTCTATAGTATTTTTGTTATAAACCGTCATACCTCGTAAGATGATCATAGAGTCGTTGGAGCGCTTTCGGACGTTGTCCATCTTCAATCGCAACAAACCTACTGAGCTGTTATATAGGGGGTTGGTTATAACAGTTCAGTAGGTCGACCATAATTCGTTCGAGTTTGTTGGTCGAAAACCGATTTGTTCGAGAACTGAAACATTTTTTCCCATAAGAAACAATGCTAAGTATTTTAATCCCTTTTACCTAAAGAAAAATACCTAAAAAAAAATACAAAAACGTGTATCTAAACAAAATTAAAGACCTAAATGTGTATATAATATAGAATAAACATAAAAAAGAAGTAATATAAACCATTATGTATCATTTACATACCTTTTGAACGGTGGTGTGATGGCATACAGGGTGACGCTGCGTATGTTTCGGCTCCACTTGGTTATTTTCGGTTCCCAACCTGAGTGTTCGGACACCGAAATCTGTTCGAATTTGGAAGCATTTTTAGCTCGAATTTTTTTGGTCGAAAACCGAATTGTTCGAATAGAGAAGAGGTCGAAAATCGAAGTACCACTGTACATGCATTTTGTTAATACCTCTGAGGTTAATATGATTCATATTATAGAAATAGGTAAAACCGTCATACCTCGTAAGATGATCATAGAGTTGGAGCGCTTTCAGACTTTGTCCATCTTTGATCGCAACTAACCTACTGAGCTGTTATATAGGGGCTTGGTTATCTGTTAAGTCCACTGCTATCCTGATAGCATTGGATATTATCCAATAATATCAGGATAGCAGTGGACTTAACAGATAACCAACCCCCTATATAACAGCTCAGTAGGTTTGTTGCGATCGAAGATGGATAACGTCCGAAAGCGCTCCAATGACTCCAACATCATCGGACGAGGTATGACGGTTTTGCCTATTTCTAGTAGAAATGTAGAATAATAGTTCCGGAGTTCAATACCCCACTCTGACCCTTAAGGCGAATTCATATTAACCCTTTCACTGGTACCAAACAGTAACATTTCATGTTCTTGAAGGCTGAATTTCAAAACGTGATTTTTTTACCCTGTACTAAATTTTTTTTTTTGAAGAACCTAAAATTTTCTTCTTTTTTTTTTTGATCAGGTATACGTATACCTGATCAAAAATACGTATATATATATATAGTTCAATATAAACAAAGAAACATAGAGAAATCAGAAGAACACACTTACAGTCTCTAATTTTCGGTTTGAACCGTCTTCAGGAGAGATAAGAGAGGGAAACCAAGCGCACTGGATCAGAGACGGTTGGAGACCAACCGTGGAGACCAACCCTGGAGATCAGGGTCTCCAACCGTCTCTGATCCAGTGCGCTTGGTTTCCCTCTCTTATCTCTCCTGAAGACGGTTCAAACCGAAAATTAGAGACTGTAAGTGTGTTCTTCTGATTTCTCTATGTTTCTTTGTTTATATTGAACTATATTTGTCCGTTTTGGATCGTATTTCCAACGAAAAAAAGTATATATATATATATATATATATATATATATAACGTCCAACGTATATGATGAAACCACAATAAGAAATGGGAAAAGAAGACTAAGATGTCTTCGTCAGCTTGTACCGCTTGTTACGGTTGAAATATCTTAGTCTTATTTTCCCATTTCTTATTGTGGTTTGATCATTGATTGTTATTTCACGTGTTTATGTGAAATCTTTATATATGTATATACTGGTGATGCATAATTGTATGACGTATATATACGTCTTTAACAGTAAAAAGGTTAACTTAACTCCAAAAAAAAAAAAAAAAAAAGAAAAGAAAAAATTAGCTTGACACCCAACGGTGTTTATTAAAATTATCACAGAAGTATTCTTTGATAATTGTATTAATGTAAAGAAATGCTGATAAAATGTTTAGTATAAATTTTATACTAAAATATATTATTAGTTTCTGAACTATTATAGCAAGTGGAGGGAGGGGAGGATCTATTTCGTGTATATATATATATATATATATATCAAATTTTCGGATGATTCGTCTTCAGGAGAAAATAGAATGGGTGACCAAACCCAACCTTATTGATAATGTAACAATCAATGATCAAACCACAATAAGAAATGGGAAAACAAGACTAAGAAGTCTTGTTATTGCTTAGTCTTGTTTTCCCATTTCATATTGTGGTTTAATCAATGATTGTTATTTCACGTGTTTATGGGAAATCTTTTTATGTAACAAGTGAACTGTTCATCTAGTCGGTGACATCAAACATCCGTCATTAATCCTAGGGGTTTATTATCATATAATTGTTTTATTTTTCTCATGACATTAGATAGGACTGTAACATAACATTTTAGAATTAGTAAAAATAGTGCGTTTTTTTTTTTTTTTTTAGTATTATTTGTTAGTTTTTTGTGTATTGTATTTTTTTTTTTTTTTTTTAAATAACTGACCTTTTTTGAAATGAACAAATTGTTTCAGGACAGAAAGGTGGGTGGAGGAGAGGGTTTGATTCGTGAGAAAGATGGTGACTATGGTCAGAAAGAGGTCAACAAACCAGCATCGTCAGCAGAAAAAGCACTTCACGAAGTCAGTATCATTACTTTGAACTTTTTGGCGAATTAGAGGGAAGGGATTAACCTTAAGTAAGTAAGTGGACGGAGGGGAGGATGTATTTCGTATATATATATATATATATTTATATATATATAATATATAATAATATATATATATATATACGAGGGTCGTCCAGAAAATAAGTTCCGTTTTGGTCTGTAGGGCGGTAGGAGTGGTTTTTGCCAAATCCGGCAACACCGCTCGAAAGAGGAGAGGTGGGGGAATAGAATGAGAGGTGGGGGACCTCAGTCGGTCAATTACCAATGTCAGGGCAGGTAGTTGAAATGGAGCCCTCCATGTCACGTCCCGCCACCTCGATCCCCGTTCCCTCTCGAGTTGTTTTGCGCGGAGTGATTCAATTTCTTTATGCACAGGGTTTCAAATCAGTTCAAATTCACGAACAGCTCATTTCTGTTTATGGAGAAGGTGTAATGAGTGAGGAGATAGGTACGTGAATTTAAGGCGGGAAGACATTCAGCTCTCTAGGGACCCACCGGGCGGAAACTTTCCGAAAGTCAAGTTTTTCCGAGACGATCTCATGGATGAGGGATCGTGAGATGTCTGGGAAACTCAGGTGGAGTTCATCCAGGGTTGAACGACGATCTTTGCTAATTGCATTGTCGATTTCTGCGACAATTTCGTTCGTCACAACTGAGGGTCTGCCTCTCCCACTTTCATCCTCAAGTGAATGTCTTCCCGCCTTAAATTCACGTACCCATCTCCTCACCATTGATTCACTCATTACACCTTCTCCATAAACAGAAATGAGCTGTTCGTGAATTTGAACTGATTTGAAACCCTGTGCATAAAGAAATTGAATCACTCCGCGCAAAACAACTCGAGAGGGAACGGGATCGAGGTGGCGGGACGTGACATGGAGGGCTCCATTTCAACTACCTGCCCTGACGTTGGTAATTGACCGACTGAGGTCCCCCACCTCTCATTCTATTCCCCCACCTCTCCTCTTTCGAGCAGTGTTGCCGGATTTGGCAAAAACCACTCCTACCGCCCTACAGACCAAAACGGAACTTATTTTCTGGACGACCCTCGTATATATATATATATATATATAATATTAGTATATTTTGGGAGCAGACCTTCATTTAGACATGTTTTATTAAAGAGTATGCCGATCTTCATTTTCGTCCGTTTTTTATTTAATTTCTCCAGTTTTCTAAACTTGGTTTATAACTCTTCAGGTAAACTAAACACTAACTCTCCGAAAGATTTATTCTTGAGTTCCATAGTAGTAATCGAATAATACACTCTAAACCTAACTAAAAACAAACAAACTATACATTAAATTGAAACGTTGAGAATATACAGTTGAAACGTTGGAATAATTTAATTTATAGTTTGTTTGTTTTTAGTTAGGTTTAGAGTGTATTATTCGATTACTACTATGGAACTCAAGAATAAATCTTTCGGAGAGTTAGTGTTTAGTTTACCTGAAGAGTTAAAAACCAAGTTTAGAAAACTGGAGAAATTAAATAAAAAACGAACGAAAATGAAGATCGGCATACTCTTTAATAAAACTTATATATATATCAATGATCAAACCACAATATGAAAAGGGGAAAAAAGACTAAGATCTTTTAACCACAACAAGCGGTCTTAGTCAGAGTCAAAAACCCAACTGAGTTGGGACTCTGAAGAAGACCTCTTGTTACAGTTGAAAGATCTTAGTCTTGTTTTCCCATTTCATATATAATATATATATATATATATATATTATATATATATATATATGAGAGAAAGAGGGAGAGAAAGTGAGTGAAAGGGATGAGATGAGAACTCAGATGCTTAGAAACTCAGATCCATAGAATTACTAGCAGAACTGCAAATGCGGCTCTTAAAAAAGCCATTCTTCTCTGAGAGTACTACGAGTATATTATCTATCAATGTTTTACCTCCAACAGCTAAAAATTCTTTTTACATCCCTTTCTTAAAGTAAATCACTTATAAAACTCATCAAAACAATAAAGATTGATTATAATCTCAAGAAGTATTATCATTGGTCTGTTATATTTCATTGTGCTTAATCTACTAGAAGTGGTATTTAGGTCAACGCTGCTTTTATCTATGAATAAATCAGTTTATAAGAAAAAAAAAACAAAACTAACTTGTCTTTTTAAAAGCAAGTGGTTTCTGTTTTAGTCAATTTGCTGCAAACGTTTTAAATTAAACTTACAAAGTCGGTTTTAATCACATCCATTTGCTTTTTGATGTTGCTAAGGCCCAAGATTCGGTATAAATTTTCGAAATGGCACTCTGTATATTTTATTTTTAAAATATATGCTATATTATATTTTATAATGTAATATAGTGTATATATAATATATTTTATTTAATATTTTATTATATCTATATAAATAAAATAATGATTTTGTCTGTACATTGCTTAGAACTGACTCATTTCAAGTTTTCTTTACGTTTCATACATTGGAGAAACCGAATCTACGCTTAGAAAAATTTCTGTCGGTTTGTTGGTTTGTCAGTTTGTCTGTCCGCAAAATTTTGTCACAAGTAAACTCAGCCACCATAAGACATATCAAGCTGAAACTTTTACAGTAAATTTTTGTATGTCTGACTTAAAATATAGGCTCTGAATTGATTGGAAATTCAACGTAAAAGTGAAGTTATGGACTTTTAAAGCAAAAACGTTTGTCACAAGTAAACTCAGCGACCATAAGACATAGCAAGCTGAAACTTTGACACTAGATTTGTGTATGCCTAACTTAAAATATGGGCTCTAAATAGATTGATAATTCAGTGTAAAAGCGAAATTATAGGGCTTTAAGCTGTATTTTGCTCACTTCGCAGACAGGTTTATTTTGAAAATACACAGGTGTGGCAAGTAGGTATTGTTAGTTGATTTTAATTTCAATATATTGCGTATATTGCGTATTTGACATCATTGAAAAGGTGTTTCCCAAAGTTCAAGATGTACTATCTATTCAGAATAAATGGCTTTGTGAACGAGCAATTCTTAGCCCTTACTTAATATGAACAGGCAGGAAAAACCAACAAACAACTTCTTACGCTATATCAAGCCGAAGATATAACTTAAAAGTCAGTAATGAGAGTGATTAATAATGAGGAAGCAGTTCATTATCCAACTGAATTTCTTGACTCCGTTACCGCTCCTGGACTGCCTGCTCATGAGTAAGAACTTCAAGTAGTAGCACCATCAAGCTGCGTTTAGTATCAGTAACAAATTTCATGTTACGAAACCTGAGTGCCTCGGGAAATGTGAAAAGGGACAGGACCATTTTCTCAAATGGTCAACTGTAGTTTGCTTACTCAAGAGTTAGAGGCTCCAACTCTTTGTTTTTCCATGAACCTGAAGAACAGCTAATATGGTGTATACAGAGGCATTTGTTTAACACTACACTAATAATGGTATTTTTTACTATTCTACAATTTCTAATGATATTTTGGAATACCAAGTCGAATCAAATTTTTATTCCGTCAAAGATGGGTAGGTTTGCTAGTTATATATAAAAATGTATGTAATGTATAAATATATATATATATATATTTACAAAACTAAAGTTTATCGGGACTCGGTCAGTTCTTCAGGTTCAATTGCCTTGAGGAAATGAGACTAAACTCTCAAGGCAATGAGAGTTTAATTTGAACCTGAAGAATTGACAGAGTCCCGATAAACTTTAGTTTTGTTTCTATTCCACGGTCGATACTTTTCTCAATATATATAAACACTCGTATTATGTAGCACTATATATATATTTCACCTAATTATAAAAAAAAAAACAACTTAAAACCTTTACTAATGCTATTATGATTATTAATAAACACTTTTTCTTCTTCTTGGAATTTGGTCAGGGTTAATATATGGGATCACCTTTTCGCCAACGTTTCGTCTTTATTTTAAGACATCCTCAAGGCTATAAACTAACAAAAAACAATGGACATTTGTCATATCTACTCTACAATCATCATAACAAATTCAAAAAAACTTACTCAAGGCTAGCTTCTAATACCGAACCAACAAAGCCGTTATCTGTCATTGCATGTGCTGCTACCCAGCGACATTTATTGGAAACACTGTTTTTTATGTTACAATTAATCCATAGCAATATAAACTAAGATAACATTGCAAGGTTAAGTATTTATAATGGAACTATAAATCCTACTTAAATTATCTTATTATATTATTGATATAAATTATTGATAATTTAAGTAGGATTTATAGTTCCATTATAAATAGCTAATGTTCCAATGTTGTATTTGTTTATATTGCCATAGATTAATTGTAATATAAAAAAACAGTGTTTTTTTAGGGGGTAGCAGCACATGCAATGACAGATAACGGTTTTGTTGGTTCGGTATTAGAAGCTAGCCTTGAGTAAGATTTTTTTTATTTTTTATGATGAATGTAAAGTAGATATGACAAATGACCATTGTTTTTGTTAGTTTGTAGCCCTGAGGATGTCTTAAAATAAAGACGAAACGTTGGGGAAAAGTTCCATGTATTAACCCTGACCAAATTCCAAGAAGAAAAAGTGTTTATTAGTAATTTGTGGTCAAGAAAACAATACCTTATTATTATTATTATTATTATTATTATTTTAAAAACTTTTTTTTACTTATAACAATATTAACCGTGTTTCTTTGATGCTGACTTACATTGAAGCAACGTAGCTCTTAAGTTGAAATTCAAAACGGTCGTTAGTTTAAGCAAGTAAGTAAGTTTATATAAGTAATTTTAAGATACACTCATACTTCCGTTCTATAGAACTCCCTTTATCGGATTTCGGATATAATGAACAAAACATATGAAGCTTTGGTTTCGTCTGGATTGCAAAGTCACGGTCTGATGTTTACGCAGTTGACCACCTGATGATGATGGCCTGTGGTGTTTTATTTACAATTGCGCCGGAACACGTTTATCGAATTTTTCGCCTCTGCTTTTATGTTTCGTTTGTGAAATATAAAATTTTTCTTTTTTGACCATAGCAGATTAACTCTGAAATACAATAGAATCGGAAACTTCCGAAATACAGTAGAATCAGAAACTTCCGAAATACAGTAGAATCGAAATCTTCCGAAACACAGTAGAATCGCAAAACTTCCGAAATATAGTAGAATCGGAAACTTCCGAAATACAGTAGAATCGGAAACTACATAAATATTAGAATTGTCAGATTCCGAAATACATTAAAATCGGAAACTTCCGAAATACAGTACAATCGGAAGTTTCCGAAGTACAGTAGAATCTGATACGTTCGAAATACAGTAGAATTGGAAACTTCTGAAATACAGTAGAATCTGAAACTTCCGAAATAGAGTAGAATCAGAAACTCCCGAAATACAGTATAATCGGAAACTTCCGAAATACAGTAGAATCGGAATCTTCCGAAACACAGTAGAATCGCAAAACTTCCGAAATATAGTAGAATCGGAAGCTTCCGAAATATAGTAGAATCGGAAACTACATAAATATTAGAATTGTCAGATTCCGAAATACATTAAAATCGGAAACTTCCGAAATACAGTACAATCGGAAGTTTCCGAAGTACAGTAGAATCTGATACGTTCGAAATACAGTAGAATTGGAAACTTCTGAAATACAGTAGAATCTGAAACTTCCGAAATAGAGTAGAATCGGAAACTCCCGAAATACAGTATAATCGGAAACTTCCGAAATACAGTAGAATCGGAATCTTCCGAAACACAGTAGAATCGGAAACTTCCGAAATATAGTAGAATCGGAAGCTTCCGAAATACAGTAGAATCGGAAACTACATAAATATTAGAATTGTCAGATTCTGAAATACATTAAAATCGGAAACTTCAGAAATACAATACAATCGGAAGTTTCCGAAGTACAGTAGAATCTGAAACTTCCGAAATACAGTAGAATCGGAAGCTTCCGATATATAGTAGAATCGGAAACTTCTGAAATACAATAGAATTGGAAACTTCCCAAATACAGTAGAATTGGAAGCTTCCGAAATACAGTAGAATCGGAAACTACGAACAATCTGGAATTTCGGACAGATGCTCTCATCCTTTTAGTTTCTAGAAACATGTTGACATGAACAATCGGGAATTTCGGACAGATATTCCCATCCTTTTAGTTTCTAGAAACATGTTGACAAGATCAATCGGGAATTTCGGACAGATATTATGATCCTTTTAGTTTCTAGAACAGAGGTATAAGTATATTTTATCAAAAAATGTGACCATAAAACTGATAACTATTTCTTGATAAGTTATACTTATTAAAAATTTATACTTATTATAAGTTATACTACTATTACTACTAAATCTGTAGAAGATAAAAAAAAACTTCCTTTAGTTGACATGTTTTGCCAACGCAACTGCATAAACAAATAAGTGTTATATAGAAAATTTAACTATAGCTATTACGTTGGACTAAGTTTAGTTATAAAAAAAAAAACTTAACTACTGACTGAACTGGCAGTATGACTATAGTCCGCAGAGAACAACATTTGCGAGCTGGGCATCGATGAAAAATTAGCCGGTATCCTGTGGGGACTAACAGAAATCAGAGCGAAGCAATTGTTTATCCTTCAAAATATTGGAAACATCAAAGCGGACTTGGCTCAAATGAAGTCTGTCATTTATAAGAACAAGTGGTTTGTCGATTTGCTTTTAAAGGAGGTAAACGAGTCATTGTAAATCCAATTTGTATATATATATCAATGTTATACATGCTGTGCTAATTAGAAAATAGATCATATAAATATAGAATATAAAAAGATTTCATATAAACACGTGAAATAACAATCACTGATGAAATCACAATATGAAATGGGAAAACAAGACTAAGATTTTTCAACCGTCACAAGCGGTCTTTGTCAGAGTCAAAAACCCAACTCAGAGAAAAATCCAGTTGGGTTTTTGACTCTGACAAAGACCTCTTGTTACGGTTGAAAGATCTTGTTTCCCCATTTCATATTGTGGTTTGATTATTAAATATAATATATCAATGATGAAACCACAATATGAAAATGGGAAAACAAGACTAAGATCTTTCAACCGTAACAAGCGGTCTTCGTCAGAATCAAAAACCCAACTCAGAGAAAAATCCAGTTGGGTTTTTGACTCTTGACAAAGACCTCTTGTTACGGTTGAAAGATCTTGATCTTGTTTTCCCATTTCATATTGTTGTTTGATTATTAAATATAATATATCAATAATGAAACCACAATATGAAAATGGGAAAACAAGACTAAGATCTTTCGACCGTAGCAAGCGGTCTTCGTCAGAGTCAAAAACCCAACTCTGACGAAGACCGCTTTTATGGTTGAAAGTTCTTAGTTTTGTTTAACCATTTTCATATTGTCGTTTTATCATTGATTGTTATTTCACGTGTTTATGTGAAATATATATATATAATATATTAGTATAAATAGGGAGCAGACCTTCTTTTATACATATTGTGTTGAACTGAATTGCATTAATTAAATATACCTTTTTTTTGAGCAGTTTTTCATATTTCCTTGATAATTTTAAATCGTCTTGATTTAGTTGTTGAATTATATGAGCGAAACTCTGGTAAGCCATCAATTACCAGATTGATAAACATCAATAACCATAAATGTTATTGATTAACATTTGACATGTTTCGGTTGTCTCCGACAAAACAAAACAAAACCGTCACAAAACAAAACTATTTTCATGGAACAAGTATGTAAACATAACAGTAAGTTAAATAAAATTGATCACTAAAAACTAAATATCACTAAGTCTGACATTAGGAACATTTAACATTCAAGACATTACAAGGATGGATAAAGGACAAATTAAAGTTAGGATGGGGGGGGGGGGGGGGCAGTCAACCTAGCAGTTTGAGCTGACGTGTGCTACCTGTCTGCTGCTGGTTTAATTTAGGCTTTATATCCAGAATCAGAAGTCCTTCCAATAATTGCAATCTCTTTTGATCTTGTTCAAGTCTGAGTATTTTGGTGTTATCCGTGAGCATCTTTCTAGAGAGTTGTTGTTTGTGCATTATAGTTGTGTGTTCACGTATTGCTCCAGCTCCAAGGTGCATAGTCATGTTTAATTAAGGCAATTCAGTTCAACACAATATATATATATATATATATATATATATAAAGATAGAATGAGAGAGCGAGAGAGAGAGATATTGATTGAGAGATTGGAACACCTTTGTTACCCAATCGATTCATTCAATAACTCAATTAGTAAGCTGAAAAATTCGCGATTTGGAACCGGCTTTACTTTTACGTGCGCGGTGCTTTCACGAGAATATATATAGTCTCTGAGAAAGAATGTTTACTAATTATTATTATTACCATCTTTAAAGATGTTTTGTTAATTATGTGAAAATAATTCGCTAAATTCAAAACAGAAGCAGTCCATTAGGACAACTTATCAAGTGATTACAAGAAAAGGACAAACAACTCACTAGAAATAAGTAGAAATAAGAAACTAGAAACAACTCACTAGAAATAACTAGAAATAAGAAACTAGAAACAACTCACTAGAAATAACTAGAAATAAGAAACTAGAAACAACTCACTTCATTATATTAATTCATTAAATAAGTTTTAAAACTAGTTTCACTTTAGATCAGTGGTTCTCAACGTGGTCCACATGGACCCCCAGGGGTCCACAGAGGATTACTGGGGGTCCATGAGAAAAGTAGTATTCTGAAGGTCCATGACACGTGGTTAGGGCTCTATGTTAAGTTTAAATGAATTTATCAGCAAACAAAAAATAAACCAAAGCGTAGTAAGCTTTGGCCGTACAATATTCACACATAATTAAAATATAAGGCCCAATATCCTCGTCAGTTTGTTAATGTTTTAAAATGTTTTAAAATTTTCTATTGCACTTCTCTTTATGGTACATTCAAAATTGATTCTGTTACAATTTATTTCAGGGTACTTTATAAAATGTTAATAAAGAAATATTTTATTATTGTTTTAAAAACATTTTTGTATTTCGGCATGCGTTGTAGATGTAATGAAATTATTTCATAATTAACGATATTCATTTACCTAAAAACAAATATTTATTTATAAATTTGTATAATTATGTTTTTTATGTATCCGGGGGAGTGGGGGTCCACAAGTAGTTTTTAGGGGGTCCACAAGGAAACAAAGGTTAAGAACCCCTGCTTTAGATGTACTAAACGTAAAGAGTAAACATAATCTAAGAAATAACATAACAGTAACTTTAAGTTAAATAAATAATAGATAAACATCTTGTATTAAGTAAAAACTGATTTAGGTTATGTGATGAAAGTTTGTTGAATTATTACTCGATTATTTCTACAATAGTTTAGTCTTTTGAGAAATTTTAGAAAACAATCTAAAGCAAGCTACGGGTATACCATAAGGGTAAGTTGGAGGCTTACCACCGGACGGTATGTGCCAGACTACCATACACTACAAGGGTATTTTAGAGGAAGATATTATTTCAAAAATACCAGGGTTGTATTTTTTGGGGGAAACGTAAAACCAAAAGTTATAAGAATTTAGAATTTCATGCAAACAATACCAGGGTGGTATTTTTTTGGGGAAACATAAAACCAAAAGTTATAAGAATTTAGAATTTCATGCAAACAATACCAGGGTGGTATTTTTTGGGGGAAACATAAAACCAGAAGTTATAAGAATTTAGAATTTCATGCAATCAATACCAGGGTGGTATTTTTGAGGAAACATAAAACCAAAAGTTATAAGAATTTAGAATTTCATGCTAACAATACAAGGGTGGTATTTTTGAGGAACATAAAACCAAAAGTTATAACAATTTAGAATTTCATGCTAAACAATACAGGGTGGTATTTTTTGAGGAAACATAAAACCAAAAGTTATAAGAATTTAGAATTTCATGCTAACAATACAAGGGTGGTATTTTTGAGGAAACATAAAACCAAAAGTTATAAGAATTTAGAATTTCATGCTAACAATACAAGGGTGGTATTTTTGAGGAAACATAAAACCAAAAGTTATAAGAATTTAGAATTTCATGCCAACAATACCAGGGTGGTATTTTTTTTGGGGAAACGTAAAACCAAAAGTTATAAGAATTTAGAATTTCATGCTACAATACAGGGTGGTATTTTTGAGAATAAAACCAAAGTTATAGAAGTTTAGATATTTCTATGCAACAATACAGGGTGGTATTTTTTGGGGAAATGTAAAACCAGAAGTTATAAGAATTTAGAATTTCATGGAAACAATACCAGGGTGG
Source organism: Hermatobates lingyangjiaoensis (assembly GCA_026182355.1). Lineage (NCBI taxonomy): Eukaryota > Metazoa > Arthropoda > Insecta > Hemiptera > Hermatobatidae > Hermatobates > Hermatobates lingyangjiaoensis. The sequence continues at coordinate 19,292 of JAPFBL010000247.1, forward strand.
TATTTTTTTGGGGAAAACTTAAAACCAAAAGTTATAAGAATTTAGAATTTCATGGAAACTAGTTCAGCATCTCCATGGATCTTTTCTGTATATTCTGTAAATAGCGTAAATTGTAATTTACTCAGTACTCTCTCAATGCATAATGCAACATGTTTTGTTTGTCTATATGCTTACAATGGTTGAAGTATTACTCGAATAGGTCTATTTTATATATATATATATATATATATATAAAGTAGCATGATTGTACAATAAACATATGAAATAAAAAACCAACGTCCAAACCGCAGTAAGAAATGAGAAAAAAGACTTAAGATCTTTCAACCGTCAACAAGTAATCTTCGTCAGAGTGAAATCTAAACTGATTTGATAAATCTCAGTTGAGGTTTGACTCTGACGAAGGCCACTGTTAAGGTTCAAACACCTTACTCTGTTTTCTGATTTCTTACTGTGGTTTGGGACGTTGATATATATAATGATATATAATATTATATAATATATATATATTATATATATATATAGGTGTATAATGTAATCGGGATTCGGTCAATTTTCCAGGATCAAAATCAAACTCTCAATGCCGACGTTTCGGTTTTATTTAAAACCTTTTTCATAGGCCTACAAACAAAGGATGACAAGAAATCATATATAAACATCAACATATAACTAACATCAAAATGGAATATTACAGTTGTGAAAAAACAAAAATATATATACAAGTAGAAGTAATAGAAAAGCAATAAACATTTTTATGAACTTACAGAAGTCAGAATTTTTGAATTAGAAAAATGATGAAATTTACATTATATAAAATGAAGTAACAATAGATAGTTAGTGAACTAACATCTTAACTGGTCAAAAACTTGGACCAGACTAACTGATTACAATTACATGTAAACCGAAACACTGTTCACTCAAAGAACACAAAAAGGAACTAAGGAAATTAAATTTCACTAAAATCAACTTAACACTCCTGAATAAATAGTGTTCAAATTGGTAATGTCACTTCTATGATTAACTGAACTTAGATCTTTTTTAATATATAGCATTTCGAGGGTCTTTCTTCTCAGAGAAACGTCGGCATTGAGAGTTTGATTTTGATCCTGGAAAATTGACCGAATCCCGATTACATTATACACCTATTCTATCCAACGGTTGATATATTATTGAATATTTTATATATATATAAAGATTTCACATAAACACGTGATATAACAATCAATGATGAAACCACGTTATGAAATGGGAAAACAAGACTAAGATCTTTCAACCGTAACAAGCGGTCTTCTGCACTTTACACTCTATTAAAATACCACTCTTCTCAACCCCTCACCAGATGTTGTCTGCATCTAGTGTTTCAGTTTGGTTTTTGACTCTGACGAAGACCGCTTGTTACGCTTGAAAGGTCTTAGTCTTGTTTTCCCATTTCATATTGTGGTTTAATCAATGATACATTTATATGAATATATATTTTTTCAAAATAAACACTTGAATAAGAATCAATCTTCAAACCACAATAAGGAATGGGGGAAAAAAAAGACTAAGATGTTTCAAACGAAACAAGCGGTCTTCATCAGTGTAGTTGGGTTTTGACTTGGACGAAGATCGCTTGTTACGGTTGAAAGAAGTTAGTCTGTTTTCCCATTCCTTATTGTGGTTTGATCATTCATATATATTATATATATATACACGAGTTCGAGATTAACAAAGAGCAACACACAAAGTAGGGAAACACACTTACAGACTCAAATTTTCGGGTAATCCGTCTTCAGGAGAAAAGAGAATGTGTTGCTCTTTGTTAATCTCGAACTCGTATTGTGTCCAGTTTGGATCGTATTTCGTTTTATCAGTGAAAATATATATATATATATATCAATACGAGTTCGAGATTAACAAAGAGCAACACACAAAGTAGGGAAACACCTTACAGACTCAAATTTTCGGGTAATCCGTCTTCAGGAGAAAAGAGAATGGAGACCAAGCACGTTGTAGGCGCAACGGCAGTAACCAAGTAATGGGTTACTTGCCGTTGCGCCTACAACGTGCTTGGTCTCCCATTCTCTTTTCTCCTGAAGACGGATTACCGAAATTTGAGTCTGTAAGTGTGTTTCCTACTTTGTTGTGTTGCTTTTGTTAATCTCGAACTCGTTATATATATATATATATATATATCAATGATCAAACCACAATAAGAAATGGGAAAACAAGACTAAGATCTTTCAACCGTAACAAGCGGTCTTCGTCAGAGTCAAAAACCCAACCAGAGTCAGTTGGGTTTTTGACTCTGACGAAGACCGCTTGTTACGGTTGAAAGATCTTAGTCTTGTTTTCCATTTCTTATTGTGGTTTGATCATTGATTGTTATTTACGTGTTATGTGAAAGCTTTATATATTTATATATATATATATATATATATATATATATATATATATATATGGCGGTCGTCCTCAGGAGAAGAAGTGAATTGACGGAGGGACGACAGTCAACTAAAAAATAAAATATATATATAAGTTATTTTAAGGCCAGTTGTAGATGAAAAACTTTAAGTCCTCTTTAAAAAAAAAATAAATGTGTAAGAAGTTGTTTTGTAAGTTGTCTAGAAAAGTCTCTAAAGTTGTTTTATAAATAGTCCTCTTTGCAGACAATGGCCCAGGAAGCAGCCCAACCCAAGGAGCAGAACGGCGATGACAAGGCAGGCTCGACAACTCAGGAGAGTCCTCCTTCAGGAGGGGCTGGTGTTGCCTTTGAGGCTGTCGAAGACAGTGGCTATACTGCTATTGCTCTCTATGACTACCAAGCAGGTCTCTTAGTCATATATATATAAATACATTTTATGTTAGCTTCTCAGTTTTTTACTTTGTTTGATCTCTGATGACATACATTCAAAGGCCTCAGAGCATTTTTTCTATTGTTTTCCTTCTTCCATTGTGGTTTAAACTTCATGAATTACATCACGTGTATATTTATTGTTTTTCTACATATATATATATATATATATAGTTCAATATAAACAAAGAAACATAGAGAAATCAGAAGAACACACTTAAGTGTGTGAGACTGTAAGTGTGTTCTTCTGATTTCTCTATGTTTCTTTGTTTATATTGAACTATATTTGTCCGTTTTGGATCGTATTTCCAACGAAAAAAAGTGTATATAATATATATATACTCGTAGTTCAATGTACATAAAGAAACGTAGAGAAATTAAAAACACATACTTACAGTCTCTAATTTTCGGTTGAACCGTCTTCAGGAGAGATAAGAAAGGGAAACCAAGCGCACTGGTGTTTTTAATTTCTCTACGTTTCTTTATGTACATTGAAATGTATTTGTCCATTTCGGATCGTATTTTCATCAAAAAAGTATATATATATATATATTAGACACTTTTTCGTTGGAAATACGATCCAAAACTGACAAATATAGTTCAATATAGACAAAGAAACATAAAGAAATCAATAGAACACACTTACAGTCTCTAATTTTCCGTTTGAACCGTCTTCAGGAGAGATAAGAGAGGGGTTGGTTTCCCTCTCTTATCTCTCCTGAAGACGGTTCAAACCGAAAATTAGAGACTGTAAGTCTGTTCTTTTGATTTACCTATGTTTCTTTGTCTATATTGAACTATTATATATATATATATATATATATATAGTTAACACATGAAAGAGAAAAAACAAATAAAGACACACACAAAAGACTCACAACGATATTTCGACAGTCGTCGTCATCGGGTAGAAGTAGTCCCTTTGAGTAGCTGAAGCTAACTGAGTGGTGGGCCGAATGCAAACGAACACGCACGCACTCTGCCGGCTGCCCTAGGTAAGCTACTAACTACAGAGAGAAAAATAACTAAAAAGGACAAATAAAAGCAAATAAAAATAACAGAAGGAGAAGAATAGTAAATGAAGCAATAAACAAATTAAAAAAAAAAAAAAAAAAAAAAATTAAATTAACGGTACGAGTTGAGGCCAGGAGGAGAGCGAGCTTTGAGAAGACAGATAATTGCCTCCTCTGAAGCTCTTAAAGTAACCCGAGAAGACTGAACAGGGATATGATTAAGGACTTGGACCCGGAAGCAGTGATTAAAATCCAGTCCATGGGAATTAGAGTGGATAGCAATAGGGAGGTTTTTGCGTTGACCAACGGAAGCCCTGTGACCATTCATACGTAAGTTGAGCTGCGTAGAGGCCATACCAACATAGAATGCATCACACTGGGTGCAGTCCAAACGGTATACGCAATTAACCGAGGTGCATGAGGTGTGGGGAGGACAAGGGTAGTTAATGTTGCTATGGGGGGAAGTAAAAAAGGGATTAGGGTTTATGATGAGACAGGTTTGGCATCTGCTCCGTCCGCACTCCACCATTCCCTCCCAAGTGCAGGGTTCAAGGGAGAGTGATGGGAGAAAATGCCTCTGAGGTTCGGTGGTTTGCGATATGATAAGGAGGGGGCTTCAGGAAAAATAGACGAGGTAGAAGGAGAAGAGGAGAGCAATGGGAAAAAACTCCTTAATAACCGAGCCAATCTTGTGAGCACCAGGGAAAAAAGTGGATATCAGGAAAACACTATCAGTGTGGTCTTTTCTCGGTACGTGCCGGTGAACTATTTCAGCCGGCACGACCCGACTATCAATGACATTGGAAGGGTAGCCACGATCAACTAATTTTTCCTTTAAACAGTTAATATGGGAACTACGGTTTTTCAAGTTATTACAAATCCTGTGGATGCGGATGGAAAGGGATCTGGGGATTGCTTTTTTGATGTGGGTGGGATGGCAACTACTGTAGTGGAGGTACTGCTGTGCATTCGTAGGTTTTATATGTACAGAGGTGGAGAAACTGCTATTGTTGAGGGTAACTCAACAATTTATATATATATATATATAAATATATATATATATATATTAGCAATTAAAATAAGCAGTGACACATAAACAGAAACACAACAAAGACTCACTTTTCAATATTTCGACCGCCATTACGGTCGAAATATTGAAAAGTGAGTCTTTGTTGTGTTTCTGTTTATGTGTCACTGCTTATTTTAATTGTTATTTGTCCTGCCGGACCGTTTTTCGTTTATCATGGTATATATATATTAGTATATTTTGGGAGCAGACCTTCATTTAAACATGTTTCATTAAAGAGTAAGCGGTCTTCGTCAGAATCAAAAACTCAACTGAGAAGTTACGCTTGTAAACGCTTGAAAGATCTTAGTCTTGTTTTCCCATTTCTTATTGTGGTTTGATCATTGATTGTTATTTCACGTGTTCATGTGAAATCTTTATATATATATAAAACTAAAAATAAGAAACGGTCCACACGGACTATAAAAATTTAAATTACACAAAGCACGACACACAAAAAAGAATAAAATTTTCATTTTTGTCCTTTTTCTGTTTAATTTTTCAAGTTTCCTAAACTTAGTTTTCAACCCTTCAGGTAATATATACATCAATTCACCAAATGATTTCTTACTGAACTCCATAAAATTAATCGAAGTTATAATTCTAAACTATAAAACTACACAGTAAATTGTCCAACGTTTCAGTCGTCATAGACCATCTTCAGGGATATAAGATTTTTACTAATGAATAGTTTAAATAAAGAAAAAACACTATAAAAAAGTTATTATGCATATTCTAAGTACATCGCCATATTAAGGAATTAACAACATTGAGAGGACTCGGAGGTTACTCGGTCGTGGGGGTTACACAGTCTTGGAGGTTCCACAATCTCAGGTTTTCCAGTTTGATTCCTATAGTTACTTAAATTCACTAAACCACTAAGAGCTTGTCACTGAACCAGGGTTATTGCTTTGATGGTTTCCTGCGTGTAGCTTTAAAATTCTGATGAAACTCGTTGTCTGGTTGTTGAGGTTGGGTTTATACTCTCTTATACATTTGCAGTCTACTATAGTGTTTTTCCTGGTATAAAATATCAATATTGTCGTTTAATTGATATCTGCTCAGTTTGAGGCTATGTGTGTTATGGAAATGATCTTTTGGTGCGCCGGCAGCAAGGTGCATAGTCAACCTCCGTGATAAGGTGGTTACTGTGGAGCCAATGTATGATGGCTTGAGGAACTCACAGTTTCCTATATTGCAATTGTAACGATACACTACATTGGTTTTCTGGAGGAGAGGCTTTTGCTGTAAGCTATTTCTCACTTCTAAGCTTGTTGAGGCACTTTTGTAAAATATATATATATACGACGGTCTCCAACCGTCGCTTCACAAGTGCGCTTGGTGTCCCTTTCTCAACTCTCCTGATGACGGTTCAACCGAATATTAGAGACAGTAAGTGTGTTTGTTCCTTAGTTCTGTGTTTGTGATTCATCGTGAAACGTGTATATATATATATTTTTTTTTTTAAGTTGTTATTAGCTTTTAATTTTATTTTAGTTAAATGTTTTCATTTTTTAATTTTTATTTGGCTTTTATCTCTTTATCTTCCCTGTCTACCTTTCCTCCGAAAGTTGGCTACACTGTTTGAGTGCTTCAGTTCTAACGCCAAGTCAGTCGTTATCAGCCTTTGGAGCGATTCACTTTTTTTCCTGAAGATGAGGACATCGAAATATAGTAGTGAGTTCAGTGGTTTCCTTTCTATGTGTTCTTTTTAAATTCTAGTTTATATATATAACCAAGTTAAATGAAACGATTCCACGAACTAAATAAACTATATTGACACAAAAAGATTGATAACTAGAACACACAGAAATGAAACAGAAACTCACTACTATATTTCGATGTCCTCATCATCAGGAAGATAGAAACGAGTCGCTCCGCAGGCAGACCACGACTTGTTTCTATCTTCCTGATGACGAGGACATCGAAATATAGTAGTGAGTTTCTGTTTCATTTCTGTGTGTTCTTTGTGTCAATATAGTTTATATATATATATATATATATATTATATATATATATATATTAACTCAGTTGTTAATATATATATCAACTCAACCATTGATTCTCTATGGCCGGGTCATATTTTGACACTGACTATACATTCGCTAACGGCTACTCCTTTCCCACTCACTCCACCTCTCCCCCCCCCCTCCTTCCCCGCCCATCCCTCCATCCATGCCTTCAGTTGTCAATGAAACTTAGACCTAATAGTATTTGTAATTTTCTTTGTTTAGTTTATTTATTTAACTGATGTTTATTTATATATTAAACCTGATGATGACATATGAATGTTGAAAGCTCGTTTATTAGTGTAACGTGAATATACATTTAGATCATGTTATTAAATTTCTTTCGTTCATTGGACCTATTTAGTTGGAAATGTTATTGGCGAACCTGATTTGTAGTTTACCTACTACAATAAGGAAAATAGCCAGGAGGTTAGAATCTGTTAATAAAAAGGTCGTGAATGCAGAAACTGCGATCATTTTCAATAAAATATGCTTGAGAGAAGATCTGCTGCCAATATATACCAATAAATATATATATATATATATATATAGTTAAAATCGGAAAGACAATCCAAACTGGACATAATACCATTACTAAATAACCCTTACCGGGTTGATTTTCGTTTCGCCTACAACGTCCTTGGTCTTCCTTTCTCTTTTCCCTCAAGACACATTGCCCGAATATTTTAGTTTGTAAGCGTGTTTGTTTACTCTGTGTGTTACTCTTCTTAAATTTTGAAGTCGTGTATTCTATATATATAAACAAGATTTCACATAAACACGTGAAATAACAATCAATGATCAAAGCACAATATGAAATGGGGAAAAAAGACAGAGATCTTTCAACTGTAACAAGTGGTTACAGAGTCAGAGTCAAAAATCTAACAGAGTCAGTTAGGTTTATATATATAACCACATCCTTCAGTGTCTTCCTGATGATGAACACAAAGTGTTCGAAACGTCTTGTTGTTGTTGTTGTTGTTGAATAAAACTTCATTTGTGTGGAGACTTTTGTTTGTTTATCCATTTTACCTCAGAATGACTAAATACCATACAATTACGGATTGCACAACTAATGTTTTAAGTCTATATAACCTGTGAACATAAAAAGTATCTTATGATCATTTCTTAGGCAAAATTATCGAGTCAACTACTCTACATAATTCATGTATGAGTGTCAGAATTATTGACTAAAAATTTCTTCTTCTTTTTTTCAGCTGCTGATGATGAAATTTCCTTCGATCCAGATGATATCATCACAAATATTGACATGGTAAGATTAAATTATTTTAACATTTAAATATTAATATTTAAAAAATTAAATATTAAACCATGTACTCATTTTTCGTAACTTCAACTCCTTTGTTGTATATATATACTAAAATGGGACCTATTACCAGCTAAATTATCAACAACTGTTTATCTTCTAATTTTCTGTTCATGAAAAAGTATTGTTCGACTAATTGGTCGAGAGGTGTTTGATTTTGTTTTGTGTAAAGCGTAATTTGTATGTATATTAATATTTTTAATTTTAATTAATATATATTCGAATCTTTTTCTTATCTTGATCACATATATTTAACACTACATTTTTTTCTTTTTTATCAAGGTTTGGTCTAGCTTCAATAATACAACACCTTTGAACAGACGTTTCGTCGATATTTTTAGACATCTTCAGCGCTACATCAATACAGAATTTTAATTACAATAACATGAAAAGTAATTATATTCTTTTGTAGATCAACAACCACAACAACCTAACCAAAAAATCTTTGTTTTCAGATCAACAACCACAGCAACCTAACCAAAAACCTTTGTTTTCAGATCAACAACCACAGCAACCTAACCAAAAACCTTTGTTTTCAGATCAACAACCATAACAACCTAACCAAAAAACCTTTGTTTTCAGATCAACAACCACAGCAACCTAACCAAAAACCTTTGTTTTCAGATCAACAACCACAGCAACCTAACCAGAAAACCTTTGTTTTCAGATCAACAACCACAACAACCTAACCAAAAACCTTTGTTTTCAGATCGACAACCACAGCAACCTAACCAGAAAACCTTTGTTTTCAGATCGACGAAGGCTGGTGGAGAGGATGCTGCAAAGGCCAGTTTGGCCTGTTCCCTGCCAACTACGTCATCCTCCAATGAACAAGCAACGTCATCCTCCCTTCGCGAGCTACACTACTTGTTCAAACCCGCATATATTTAGTAAAATCTTTTTACGATTTTGGCTTCATATTTTGTCTTTTGTAATCATTTATTCGTTTTATTTCTTTAAAAAGAATTTATTATAATTATTATTATTATTATTATTATTATATGAGCTAGAAAACGTATTTAATAAATTTATACGAAATATTATAATAGTACCTATTCTAACGCAGTCTTTGCAAATCTAGGAAAAACGCTTTAGCTGTGGATTTTTTTTTTCGAAAAATAAAATAAATAATTTTATTTTTTTATTTTTTGGCTAAACCATTTCCATATCGTTCATTGGAAGTTTAATAATTCCAAAGAAAGGTTGCTCTAGAATAGGTACTACCCATACTACTTCCAGGAATCTGTTTTTATTTTAATCGTAAACGTCAATTAAATAGTTCTAAATTTAAATATATATATATATCAATGAGCAAACAACAAGTTGGGTTTTTGATTCTGACGAAGACCGCTTGTTACGGTTGAAATCTTAGTCTTATTTTCCCATTTCATATTGTGGTTTGATCATTGATTGTTATTTCACCTGTTAAATATATATATATAGCCACTCTACTACCTATTTTGAGAAAATCGTTAGAAGGGTCGAAATATTGAATGTGAGTCCATATCCTTTACCTCTGTCCATAGTAAACGCACCTACCCTATCTCTCACAAGACCTCTTGTACCTCTGGTAACTGCGTTTACCGTTTGGATTGCACCCAGTGTGATTCTTTTTATGTGGGTTTGGCTTCCACCAAGCTAAGCCTGTGTATGAATAATCACAGGTCATCCGTTGGCAAACGCAGTGACCTTCCCGTTGCTACTCATGCCAGTTCTCACGGACTCAGTTTTAATGACTGTTTCCGTGTACAGGTCCTGAGGCAGATTGATCAGACTAATTCGAAAGTTACTCTGAGAGCTTCAGAGAAGCACTTATTAGTCTTCTGGGCGGTAGATCGGCTCCTGGGCTTAACCTCAATCGTTGATTTTATTTTATTTTATTTTTAATTATTATTTTTTTTTATTTATTTATTTATTTTTTATTTTTTTTAAAGTTGTTATCAGCTTTTAATTTTATTTTAGTTAAATGTTTTCATTTTTTAATTTTTATTTGGCTTTTATCTCTTTATCTTCCCTGTCTACCTTTCCTCCGAAAGTTGGCTACACTGTTTGAGTGCTTCAGTTCGAACGCCAAGTCAGTCGTTATCAGCCTTTGGAGCCATTCACTTCTTTTCCTGAAGACGAGGACATCGAAATATAGTAGTGAGTTCAGTGGTTTCCTTTCTATGTGTTCTTTTTAAATTCTAGTTTATATATATATATATATATATATATATATAAAATAAATTCAAAACGAAGGAAACACACAGAAAGACACAGACAAAACTCACATCGAAATATCGATGTGAGTTTTGTCTGTGTCTTTCTGTGTGTTTCCTTCGTTTTGAATTTATTTTATTTAAAAAAGTCCGCTGGACCGTTTCTTTTAATTGTATATGTATATATATGCATATATAACCAATTAGATGAACGATTCTTGGAACTGAATAAACTAGAATTTTCAAAAGAACACACAGAAAAGAAACCACTGAACTCACTACTATATTTTTTGACTAAGACATCGAAATATAGTAGTGAGTTCACTGATTTCTTTTCTGTGTGTTCTTTTGAAAATTCTATTATATATATATATATATATATATACTTTTTCGTTGGAAATACAATCCGAAACGGACAAATATAGTTCAATGTAGAAAAAGAAACATAGAGAAATTAAAATCACACACTTACAGTCTCTACTTTTCGATTTGAACCGTCTTCAGGAGAGATAAAAGAGGGAAACCACCAAGCCCACTGGTTCAGAGATGGTTAGAGACCCAACCACCTCAAACGGAGAGACGGTTCTCCAGCCGTCTCTGAACCAGTGCGCTCTTTGTTTCATACATAGACAGAAACATAACAAAGACTCACTTTTCAATATTTCGACCGCCATTACGGTCGAAGCCATTCAACTGAAAAAAAAAAAAAAAAAAAAAAAAAAATGGTATAAATAGCTGTGAAAGTGATCGTCATGCTGCTTCTTCTCCAAACGACATCTTCCAACAAGTTGGAAATACCGGAAAATGAGGCAGTTATAAAACCAGATGAATATTCATCATCATTTTTTCGTTATCCGGGTCAAAGTTGTAGTATTATATTTATTTTACTATTTGTTTTTTTTTTATAAATTTATTTTTACATACTTTGTTTATGTAATAGTAGTATTGGTGAGAGGTTGTGATGGGTAAGAACAGTTGGCACCCCTGTTTACAGTGCTTCTTCTACTCCTCACTTTTAATAAGGCTTCTTGGAAGTTGTCAGACTAGAGCAGACCAGACTTAAAAATCGTGAACGCAGAAAGAGGTTGCTGTGTATATTGATATTCTATAATATAACATTATAGATGTAAATTGCGAAAAAAAATATATACGAAAAAATGTGATCGTATTTCTATAGATTTTTCTTTCCAAAAATAAAATGGAACCCAACCCCTATGTTGGTAGTTCAATTTAAAAAGCTTCTATTTATTTAATGTATTTAACACAGTAAATGTGATAAAGAATAGTTTGTTTCTTGAAGATACTAAACTCAGATCCCTGTAAGTCTGCTTAGTGTGATGAACACTATGCATTTGATGAAACATGACTCATTAAGCATGTTGCTCCAGTGGTGATTATGCATATGAACACTATGCATTTGATGAAACATGACTCATTAAGCATATTACTCCCGGTGGTGATTATGCATATGAACACTATGCATTTGGTGAAACATGACTCATTAAGCATGTTACTCCAGTGGTGATTATGCACATGAACACTATGTATTTGGTGAAGCATGACTTATAAAGCATGTTACTTCAGTGATGATTATGCATATGAACACTATGCATTTGATGAAACATGACTCATTAAGCATGTTACTCCAGTGGTGATTATGCATATGAACACTATGCATTTGATGAAAACATGACTCATTAAGCATGTTACTCCAGTGGTGAATTATGCATATGAAAACTATGCATTTGGTGAAACATGACATAGGGAACAGCAATATTTCTTATTTTTTGCAATCAGGGCATTTTTATTTGAAATTATCCCCTAAGTATAGGTTTTTTTATGTTTCTATCGTTTTATTTGTTTGTTATATATTAAGATTTAATGTTTATTAAAACTTTAATAATTCGGTGTTTTATATAAACTAAAAGAAAGAGATAAGACCGGTATTTAATATGTATTAGCGTCCAAAACCACAGTAAGAAATTTTTCTTCTTACTCATTCATCAATCATCTCACTCGAAAGATTGTGAGAAAAAAAAACTTACAATCTTTCGAACGAAACAAAGCGGTCTTCGTCAGAGTCAAAACTTCTGATTCAGGAAAATTTAGAACTCCTAAAGTAAAGACATTTTGTGATAGTAAAAAGGTCCAATATTTCGATCTATTCCAATGTGAGACTGTCACTGCAACCTAACCTAACAAAAATTAGGTCCCCATAGCGAAAGAGGTTTTATGGAAAAACAACACGTTTCCAAAAAGGTAATGTTTCTTTTTTTCAAGTCACATCTAAATATAACTTACTTCTTACTTCTTAGTTGGAGCTTCCAAAGCTCTTTTACTTCGTTGGCTCCGTGTCTCCGGGATAGGTCGGCAGTTTTTTGCCAGAATTTAATGTTTGTTAGGATTCTTTTCAGAGTGGCCTCATCTCCTAGCTTCTTCTTTAGTACTTCTCTCGCTCGCGCAGGAAATGCGAGCATGATGTTACTCCCAGTGGTGATTATGCATGTGAACACTATGCATTTGATGAAACATGACTCATTAAGCATGTTACCCCATTTGTGATTATGCATATGAACACTATATATTTGGTGAAACGTGACATAGAGGGAACAGCAATATTTCTTGTTTTTTGCAATGAGGGCATTTTTATTTGAAATTATCTCCTAAAGTATAGGTTTAGGGTTATATTTTATATTAACTTAGAAATGTGCATTGACTAAATATAAGAATCAAAACTGAGAAAAACAAAACAGAAGTTCAGTACTCGGAAGAAGACCGTTTGCTACAGTCGAAAAATCATTTAGTCTCTTTTCTGATTTCTTACTGTGGTTTGTACATTGATTTTTATTTCACTTTTTTCTATTGTAAAATCTTGTTATTTAATACGTATTTATTGCCTTTTTTACTTTACTATAAGTACAGTATAGTGATCGTAAAAAAATCCGATCTCGAGATTTTGACGGAATTATATATTTTGAGGTCCCAAAAGTCGTTTTATGAAGTTTTTTCGATGATGTCTGTGTGTGTGTGTGGTGCGTGTGCGTGCATGTGTGGATGTGTTTATGGGTGGTTGGTTGGGTGTATGAGTGGTGGGTAAGTGTGTATCCAAAGTTTGTGGCCGCGCTACGGTCCAGAATCTTTGATGGATCAAGTTTATATTTTACACAAAAATGGACCCCATAGTGTAGATGGATCCCTATTGTTTGGGAAGAATTATGCATGACAGGAATTTTTTCGAACATTTTTCAAACTCAAGAGGAATATGAACACCAAATAATGCACTTTCTCTCTCTCTCTCCCTCACATTCTCTCTCTCCCCCCTCCCATTCTCTCTCTCTCTCCCTCTCCTCTCTCTCTCTCCCTCTCCCTCTCCTCTCTCTGCCCTATCCTCTGTCATTCGGGACTTTGTGCATTTTCTTAGAAATAAAAGTAACATAAAATAGAACAGAATACTCGCTTTCAAGAATTATAGAGCTTCCAGAATTTTTATTATTTTTTTTTTAAATTACATTATTGAAGAATGTAGCTTTCATATTAATTTATTTTATTTCTGAATAAAACTGAATGAATAAAGAAAACAAAAAACTTAATGAAATAAAGAAACGATGAAAAGACCGAAGGAATTACAGTATGAACTGTATTATTATACTTTAAACTACGAGTATCATGCAAGTCATTACCATTTGCATGACTTGTAGTGTGGAATTCATATTCAGTATGTATAGCATGGATTTGTGTATACTACGTTTGTAATGTAATTTATAGACTCTTTCTTTTCTATGAAATTTTGTATACCTATACAATGGGATATATATATATATATGATGTAATTTTTTTTTGAGGTTTGAGGTCCAATGATTAAAACTAGTCCTTTTGCCGACGTTTCGACATATATTTATGTCATCTTCAGGGCTACAACATGATGTTGTAAATATATGTCGAAACGTCGGCAAAGGACTAGTTTTAATCATTGGACCTCAAACCTCAAAAAAAAAATTACATCATAATATATGTCGAAACGTCGGCAAAGGACTAGTTTTAATCATTGGACCTCAAACCTCAAAAAAAAATTACATCATATAAATATTGGGTCAAGAAAACAAATCATGATGAATATATATATATATATATATATATATATATTGCAAAATATATATATTTTGCAATATCTAATCTGGCATTCAACACACACACATATATATATATATATATATATATATATATATATATACTCGTATATGCTTTTAAAAACTGGATTTCTTATTCCACTTTGTTCAATTTCGTCTTATATTTTTTCAAATTACGAAATTTTTTCTTTGATTCCGAGTTCAACATAAAAATTATTGTGTTTTAATTCTAAAATATTCTAAAATTTTCAAAAGAACACACCATTAATCAAATCACAATTTCGTTATCTTTTCAGTGATTTCATTTCTGTATTCTTTTGGAAATTCTAGTTTATTCTGTTAGAAGAATCGTTTCATCTAATTGGTGATATATTATATATATATATATATATATATATATATATATATATTTGTATATAGGTGTTATGTAATCGGGATTCGGTCAATTTTCAAGATTCAAAAATCAAACTCGTTGCAGACGTTTCGGTTTTATTTAAAACCTCTTTCATAGGCAGAAATAAGAATTTTCTTATTAAAAAAAATTCTTACTTCTGCCTTTGAAAAAGGGTTTAAATAAAACCGAAACGTCGGCAACGAGTTTGATTTTTGAACCTAGAAAATTGACCGATTGCATAATACACCTATTCTAACAAACGGTTAATATATTATTGAATTTGTTATATATATACATTTAATTCGAAGGTCCGTGTGGAACTTTAACAAATAGGAAAGAATACAGAAAGTCACTACAGAACTCACTTCGATATTTAGACATCCGTCGTTATTAGGAAGAAGTGCGAAGTACTCGCGTTGGGAAGAAAACTACAATAGCTCTCAACGCGAGTGCTTCTCACTTCTTCCTGATGACGACGGATGTCGAAATATCGAAGTGAGTTCTGTAGTGACTTTCTCTGTTCATTCCTATTAAAGGAAGTGTTAAAGTTTATATATATATATATATATAAAGTTTAAAATTGAGGATAGGTAGCACACAAAGAAAAAAAACACACTTACAAACTCAAATTTTCAGGTAATCTGTCTTCATAAAATTTGAGTTTGTAAAGTGTGTTTCTTTACTTTCTGTGCTACCTACCCTCAATTTTGAACTGTTATTGTGTCCAGTTCGGATCGTTTTTCCGTTTATTAAGTGAAAATGTTTACATATAAAGGGTCGAAATTATTATTTATGAGCTTGCCAACATTTTAATGTTTATATGTTATTTGTGCCATCTATTTTAAATATAACTGAAGTTTTTTTAATTTGTTAAGATATAAGTAGAAAAATAAACATGTCAAAAGATTGTTTTAAAATTAACTTAATAGAATTGAATAATACTTTATGAATAATATAAATCAGATTGTATTTTTACAATTGTAAATTTTTTTTTTAAAAATTTATGTTAGTATGTCAAAATTTTACTTAAAATTTGGCAATGGAGAATAATGTAAGGCTTCTGTGATTAATTATCAGTTCATTTGTATGGTTTTACATTTATTACTTACGTATTCTGTTATAGTGAGTTGTTTACTCATACTGGGGAATATCAAAGTCATTCAAGTATCTCTTCACAAAAGAGCTATATGTTAAAAGCTAACAACGCGTTTCGAACACTCAGTGTACTTCTTCAAGTTTGCGTATGCAGTGTTTAGTCCCTTCCTAGGTCCCTATTGGCATAACACCCTTAACAGTTTGGATCAGAGGTTCCGCGGAACCCAGGGGTTCCTTAACGGACTGTCTGGGGACACCACCTACAAACACCCCTGAAGAACATGCACTCCTTATGCCAGAGGTTCCCAAAGTGGGTTTCTGAACGGACTGTCTGGGGTTCCGTGAAAAACATTTAGTAAAAACATTTTTCTAAATTTTTTTTTAAATGGGTATGGATTTATTCTATATTTCTAGTGAATCATGAAACTGAATAATGTTTATATCTATATATACCCATAAGTAGAAGTGGTCAAAATTTTATTCATATTCAGGATGAATTACTAGTCAGTTTTTGGAACTATCTGGTTCCCGAATTTCCTGCTATTGCAAAAGTAGCACTTCACACATTGCTGCCATTTCCCACTACCTACTTTTGTGAAACTGGATTTTCCCTTTAAACTGCCATAGAAACCAAATACCGAAGTAGACTTAATGCTGGGGCTAACTTGAGAATCAAACTCTCAAACTATAAAGCCAAAAATGATTACAAAACAAACTCATGTGTTCAAATTGCTAGTAATTCTGTTTTATGTTGTTATACACTTGTGGAAAATATGAAAATTAAAATCTTTTAATTTTGAATTTTTATTCAAAAAATACACATTACAGTAATATTACTTGTTTAATTGTTTTTTAAACATAATATTATTTAAAAAGGCATATGCAAATATTTATATTATGATTGTATGAAATCATTAGGATCTGGGGTTCCCGGGAAAGTTACTAGAACCAAAAAGGGTTCAGCATCGAAAAAAGTTTGAAAAACTCTGGTTTAGATGTAAACCTGAAGAAGGCCACTCAGTGTTCGAAAAGCGCTGTTAGTTTTTTAGCATAAAGCTTTTTTGTTTTTTTTTGGAGACTTAAAATGTTTTTCACTTTCCCCAATATGGGTTATAGATTGTTTGGCATGGAACAGACCATGAAGTTATAAAATCTATTTATTTGCCAGATGTTGGGTTGCCGACCTCTAAAGTTACGAAATAGATTTAAATTAAATTAATTAATTTAATTAAATTTTTAATTAATTTAATTTAAATTAAATTTCGTAAACTGACTGACTCTTTACTTAAAATATCTCACTGCCAAAAATTACGAAATGCATCTTGCCATTCTTATAAGGATGTATTTTCTCATGTAACTAATTTGAAACTGAAAGATTTAATCCTAATTCTATACTTTAAGACCGGGTACGGTTGACAGCGCTGGCGGTTGCCGGGTTGGTTACTTGCCGTTGCGCCTACAACGTGCTTGGTCTCCCATTCTCTTTTCTCCTGAAGACGGATTACCCGAAAATTTGAGTCTGTAAGTGTGTTTCCCTACTTTGTGTGTTGCTCTTTGTTAATCCAAAACTCGTATATATATATATATATATATATATATTATATTATATTATATACCTGTATAATTGTTTAATTTTTTTTCATATAATTTAATAACAACCGAAAAGAAATCACCACAATTATGAAGATCATTAAAGTTACAAAATGTCTGGCTGTTAGTTCAAGTTTCAGCCGCTAGGAGTACTATCAAAACTTCATAGGTTTTTTACTTTATTCGTGGTTATGCCTTTTTTTTTTTTTTTTTTTTTTTGTATGGCATTTACTCTTGATGTTAGGGGCCAGGCTAGCTCAGTGGTTACGTGCTCGCCTCTGAACTGATAGGACCGGGGTTCAATCCCCACCTGGCCCTCGATTTATTCACGCGGGAGGTGAATAAATCTGAGCACGTCGTCCCTCGGAGAAGGACGTTAAACTGTCGGTCCCGAGTCTGTACGATGTCAGGTACTCGTTAAAGATCCCTACTCTAAATACACTTGAGTTAGGCAAAATTTAGGACTCCCACTGTAGAATCAATCTTCATTGTGTAGTATCACAAAGGGCCAATGCTTGGCCTAAGTGTGTTCCCTTGTGGGACTGCCACTGCGACCTAACCTAACCTAACCTAACCTACTCTTGATGTTGATTTTTTTAAAAAAGTCTCGATACAAAAGAGTTTTTTGTTAAAATCTAACAACACGTTTAGAACTGTTCTTTTTTTTAAAAAAAACATTCGCTTTAGCATTTTATTACTCATTTTAAAAAAAAAAGCTTAAAATATTCAGTCTATGCTACTTTATTAAACTACTCAGAGTAGACTGTTATATGACCACCAGAGTCATTCATGATTGCTAAAATACATGCAAATTATTATTACTACTGAGATTAGTATGATTTATATTATTAATTTAGCAAACTGTCATACTTCGTAAGATGATCTTGGAGTCGTTGGAGCGCTTTAACAATTGTAGTCAATTTAACAATAGTCAATTTAACAATTGTAGTCAAATCGCAACTAACTAACTAACCTACTGAGCTGTTATAAAGAGGGTTGGTTTTCTGTCAAGTCCACTGCTATCCTGATATTATTACATTGTTCTGAGGTAAAATGGATAAACCAACAAAAGTCTCCACACAAATGAAGTTTTATTCAACGCGTTTCGAACACTTTGTGTTCATCATCAGGGAAACACTATAATACAAATTAAATCTAATTTTTTGTAACTAATTAGATTTAATTTGTATTATAGTGTTCTCTTAATTAAACTTTTATTTTTTGTTATTTCACTCTAATTTTTTGTAACTAATTAGATTTAATTTGTATTATAGTGTTTCCCTGATGATGAACACAAAGTGTTCGAAACGCGTTGAATAAAACTTCATTTGTGTGGAGACTTTTGTTGGTTTATCCATTTTACCTCAGAATGAGTAAAATACCACACAATTACGGATTGCACAACTAATGATTATTACATTGATTTTATTTAGTTATTTTTGATTTTTAGTTTTTAGCTATTACCTAGTTTGATTTTTTTTTTTATATTTTCTAGCTTCTAAAATTTATTTTCTAACTTAAATTTTATATTTTAAATATAAAAAAAAAAATCAAACTTGATAATAGCTAAAAACTAAAAATCAAAAATAACTAAATAAAATCAAAGTACAAAAGAATCAAAATGGTGGACTTGACAGAAAACCAACACCCTTTATAACACGTGTTTCGATTGAAGATGGACAATGTCCGAAAGCGCTCCAACGACTCTAAGATCATCGCACGAGATGTAACAACAATGTTTGACAAAATTACACAAATATTTTTGCCATATTGCTAAAATAGATTCTATTCAGGGTGTGTTCTCTTCAATATAATAAATATTCGTTAAATAAATGAGAAAGGTACATTATAAATTGTGGTTTTTTTTCTCAGGTTTATCGGCGTCTTTTCAGTCATCCAACACAGAGTCGCCACATTTGAGATATATTTCCTACGACCGCTTTCTGGCGCTGAATTCTTCTGTATAAGCAACTTTTTGTACCAATTAGAACAGGGGGGTGTCAAACTCATTTTGGTCTGAGGGCCGAATACAGCTTAGTTTGATATAAATCGGGCCGCACCAGCAAGCTAAATATGCAAAATTACACAGAACTAACAATAGGTTTTACCTTTGTCTTTGTATTAGTAACTAATACTAATAAATAGTGCAAAGAAAAATAAGTCAAATCTTTATTAAAATCCTTCATTCTGTATCCACTTTTATCCTTTTTGATAGAGATATTTCGCTGGTCAAACAGCGAGGACAAAGGACGAGTGGATAATACAGAGCGTACTAAAACTTTCAATTTCTGGTGGAAATTTAGAGTAAACTGATTTTTTCCTGTAATAATGCTGATTTATCCCCCCGGTCCGGATCGAACCCCCAAGTAGGCCGGATCCGGCCCGCGGGCCGTATATTTTGACACTCCTGAACTAGAAGATAGATCAGTCAGAAAGTGGTCGAGCTCTTAAGAGGATAAGATTGTTTACTTGTTTAATATTATCTCCAACCTTTTGCGTTAACAACATTTAATATATTTTAAAGAAAGAACTCTCAAAGTTCTTTAAAAAGCATACTATTCTTCAAAACACGTGATGTAATCAATGAAGTCCAAAACCAAAGACAATGAAAAAGAAAAACAAAAGAATAGCTCAAAAGAGCACCTGACATTGTATAGGCTCGAGACCGACGGCTTAAAATCCTCTCTTGATGGACGATGTAATCAGATTTATTCACCTCCCACGTGAATAAATCCAGGGTCATGTGGGGATCGAACCCCTTAACCACTGAGCTAACCTGCCGCCTTTGGTATTAGTTTAAATATACATAAATCTTTTTTTTTTTTGTGGTGGTTTCTTTGATTATTATCTAATTATTTGCACTTTGTAAAACACGATGACCATGACCTGTCATTTCTCTACTACTCTACAACAAGGAAAACAGCTTATTGTACAACACAATCCCAAACTTGTAATATATATATATAGAAAAGTTGGAGAAGAAGATCATCGACCGACAATATTCAGTCGTGTATAACCAATCATGTATAAAAGAAGGACTGCTACCGAAGTACAGTCTATTTATTTATATATATATATACGAATCATATTTCTTTCCCCGGACAACTCAGAAAATTATATATATATATATCTGCAGTCATGACCGTCCATGCCTTTATAACTTATAAAAAACAGACCTTTACTTCCATTTTTTTTATTTTTTAATCAGTCTTTATTTTTTTTTCTTTCTTGATGAATGAACCATTTCTTTATTCTTTTCTTTAACAAAAAAACCATTTTTCATCAATACAATAGATCCTTCAAAATTCAAAAAAAAAAAAAAAAAAGCAAAACTTCTTTTTTATTATTATTATTATTATTTAAAAATAAAATCTATAAAAATAAACTTGAGATTATTACTTCAAAGTTCAAAGTTCAAAGTTCTGAGAACATACAAGTTGATTCTATGATAAGCCTCAGTTATAGACAGGCTTTATGGATTGTGTCTATTTCGAATACTCCTGAATTTGTAAATCTTCTGGATTATAAATTCAAACATTTTCATAAAATATTTTTTTTTTTTTGTATATTAATAAATTAAAACTGTAATAACAATGTTAATCCCATTCAATGAAAACTTAAATTTATTATAATAAATAAATAAAAAAAGTAATATATATATATATATTGCAATACTGTAATTTTTATAGTTTTAAAAATATTATTCTCATGAGGATAAATTTATTAAAATTTCCTTTAAAAAAAAAAATATTTCTTTCATTTCCAATACAAAAACATAATTACTGTTATAATATTTTGATAAACAGTGATATACAAATTATTTTTATTTATATATCTATTTTAGTTTTAATTTAAAAAAAAATGTACTTAATATAATTTTAAGTGAATACGATAACTATTACTAAATTGTTTTATATATTAGATGATTATATATATAAACTTATATGAAATGTTGAAATAAACGTTTGTTATTCATTTTTTAAAAAAAAATAATGTATTTTTTCCTTTTTTTTTCGTCGTAGGATGTGGAAAAATCTGTTCATCAGATCCCTTAGCAAGACGTCTTGCTTAGGGTATGTGGGGTTGGGGGTCCCGACCCACTAAAAAAAACCACATCCTATTTCCTGGCAATACCCGACACGGAAACCGTTTGCACATTACTTCGTGCCGGTGCCTCGGTCCTATTCCTATTGTGATATGTGAGTTGTTTGTTTATTGTGTGGTTGATTTTATTTGCTGGAAAGTTAATTGGAGTTTCATAGTAGATTTGGTGACAATGAAGATAAACAAATTCAATGGTTTTTTTTCTGATTCCGGCTTAAAACAAATGAGTTTTGAGTATCTACGTATATTGTACATACACCAAAACAAACTGGAGTAGGATGCGGCCCCATTCATAGTATTAATATCCAAACCATAATAAGAAATTAAGAAAAAAAAACTAAGATCTTTCATAAGTAACAAAGTATATGTATAAAGTATGTATGTATATGACGAGGATTCGCGCTCCGTTCTTCGACGTGGGGAGATCTCTCTCACTTCGTCCTCTCTTCTAGTCTACTCTCCTGATGACGAACAACAGTTCGAAATATTGAATTCTGTAAGTGTTCTTTTTATTCTCTTTTCTGTGTCATGCTTTGTGTAATTTAAAGTTGTATATGTATAAGTTCATAAGTTATTCTTGCATAAAAAGAATGCAATCATCATATTGATTGGACCGGAGCTAAAATGATTACCTATGGAAAATCAATGTTGTTAAGAAATATTATCGAGTCCTCTTTGATTAAATTTACTAGATCAAATGTTATAAACATTAGTAACGGTATGTTCAAACTTGACTCAGTGTTAACGAGGGCAAATAGTCTCTTCTAAGAGGGTTGACAGCTAGCGGATAGTTTTTGACTTTTTAACTTTTCTATAAGTAAAGTATAGTGATCATGAAAAAAATTCGATCTCGAGATTTTTTACGTAATTACATGTTTTGAGGTCCAAGAAAGTC
Organism: Hermatobates lingyangjiaoensis; assembly: GCA_026182355.1. Taxonomy (NCBI): domain Eukaryota; kingdom Metazoa; phylum Arthropoda; class Insecta; order Hemiptera; family Hermatobatidae; genus Hermatobates; species Hermatobates lingyangjiaoensis. Next base: position 41,937 of record JAPFBL010000247.1, read on the forward strand.
GTTTTATGAAGTTTTTTTTCGACGATATCTGTGTGTGGGTGGATGGTGAGTGTATATCCAAAGTTTGTTACCACGCTAAGGTCCAGAATCTTTGATGGATCAAATTGATATTTTACACAAAAATGGACCTCATGGTTTATAGATGATCCGCATTGTTTGGGAGCAATTATGCATGATGAGAAAGTTACTTTTTTTGCCAAAAAACCTGTTTTGAGACATTTTTTTTTCTTCTAAAACTACTAATACAAGAGTTTTGAAACTTTTGTATATTATTTGAAGCTACAAAAGCAATCAACAAAAATATTTACAGTTTTTTAGAACCACAAAAAAATTTTTTTGTTTCAATAAAATGTAAAAAAAATTTACTTATAATTCAATTTGAAAGCTTGTGAGAGTGATACAAGCCATACTTATGGAATCAAAATGATACCATACATAAAAATAGAAAATTCCGTAGAGGATGAGATGAGATAATTTTTTTTCAAAAATGTTTTCAGAAAATGTTTTTTAGACGCTAAACTACTCATTAAAAAAACGCAGAAAATTAGTAATTTACAAAAAAAGAAATACGTGAAACTTCCATTACGGCAAAGAGCAATAAAGCTATAAAAACTGAATGTTTATCCTGGACTAATGACTTACTTGTATTTATTTATGATTAAACCACAATAAGAAAATGGGAAAACAAGACTAAGATCTTTCAACCGTAACAAGCGGTCTTCGTCAAGAGTCAAAAACCCAACTGAATGGGGTATTTATTTATATTGAATTAGAAATTTTTTGAGTGAATCCACTGAAATAAGATTAGTTTAGAGGTTTAATGAAAAAAATTGTAAATAATTTAATAACTTAATATGAGATGTAAAATGAATAAAATTCTTACATGTGAAAATCAACCAATCAAACATAATTTCTGATGCTTTTTAAATGGTATGATGGATTTGTCTCACAAAATGCTCTAAATCAATCTATATATTGCACCCTTGAACAAAACTTAAGATGGGATGTAATTTTTTTTTGTGTTTATGAATTATAGTATCTTATTGTAATATTGAAGTGAGAGGAATGGATTCTTCTCCTGTTCATATCTATTATTTTCCAGTTATAAAAGTTTATAATTATACTGAAAAACTGCTTTGTAATTCGATTTAAGTAAGCAAAAACTGGCTGATAACGGATATATTTTTTTTTCTCAATATACATTTATAGATAAAAAAGATTTCACATAAACACGTGAAATAATAATCAATGATCAAACCACAATATGAAATGGGGAAAACAAGACTAAAATCTTTCAACCGAAACAAGCGGTCTTCGTCAGAGTTAAAAAAATCAACTGAGGGTTTTTGACATCAACTCAGTTGGGTTTTTGACTCTTGACTAAGGACTGCTTGTTACGGTTGAAAAATCTTAGTTTTTTTTTCCCCATCTCATATTGTGGTTTGATCATACATTTATAGACACCTTACAGAACAACAGGAAAAAGATAATTCTTGCTCAGAGTAAATTGGATTATTATGATTTTTGAAAAAGGGAGAGAAAAGTGATTTTTTAAAAAATACTAGTACTAGAACTTGTTGATGACCATATCCCATATAACCACAAATCTAAATTGATTTTTTTATTTTTTCTCATTCTTTTGTAAAATTGAATTATATAATTTTATTTTCTTTATCTTTTTTATGAAAATTAATACACTAATTGATTTAATGTCAGCAAGATCAGTTGTCTTTAGTAATAATAATAAGTTTGGAAAAGACGATCCAAACTGGACACAATACGAGCTGTATCAAGGTTCCAAGTAACCTCTTCAGTTACTAAAGTGTTATATGCAGGGACAAACGAAAGAGGGGTTAAAGGTGATCAGGGGCTGGGTCTGACCACCTTCGTTTCAAATCCTTCCTAATCCCCAAATCCCCTCCTTTTATCTCAGCCCCAATCTGAGGTGTTAAAGCGATCCGTGCCGAAGGGTGGATGATACAGGGGTTACTGTATTATGAACGGAGCCTCAAGGGCACTAGGCGACCCCCTTGAGTAAATAGCCTTACTCCGGTATGCGGTGTTCTGCTGGATCGGACAAAATACCACCGATAGAGAAACAGGGATTTTCCCCTGTATGATACCATGGAGAAGTCCGGAGACCATCCTCCCGAAGCGCAGGGGATCCAAAAGCGCTAACTAGTGTGAGCCAATCTCCCACAAGTGTACCTGAGGACCTGAAGAAGGAGAAAGGAGGTTACTTTCTCCCAAAACGTAGGGAGCCTTAATGGACATTACCAATGATAGTTTATGCAAAAAAAGAGGAAGAAACACCGTTGCACCTGCTGACTGACTGTAAGGCAACTTTACTTCACAGAGGTAGGTGCTTTGGGCACTCAACAAAACCATAGAAAAACTTTTACTGCTGGAATCAGCAAAAGTGCTGAGCCTCTTGGAGGCGTTGAAGCTAACTGCTGGGGTACTTTAGTACAGAAGAGAGGAAGTACAATAGTTTTTAAGATGCAGTGCTATAGTCATCCTCAAATAATAATAATTAAAAAAAAACCTCTTCACTGTTACATTCTCATTTGGTACAGTAACGTAACTCCTTGCAATCGAGTTTGTTATGAATGATGCAATGTAAAATCGAAGTAATACATCAATGTTTTTTTATGCATATATCCTGAAAATTTCACATAAACACGTGAAACAGCAATCAATGATCAAACCACAATAAGAAATGGGAAAACAAGACTAAAACAAGTCAGTTGGTTTTTGACTCTGACGAAGACCGCTTGTTACGGTTGGTTTTTGCTTTGCTACTAAAAGTTTCAGTAGTGGACGTTGAAGCCTAACCAAGGTATCAGGTAAATCAAACATACACAACTTCTAAGTAACTTGGTTATATATTATTTATAATTAACAACATGCATACCTAAATCGAGTATAAAAATAGAAGCTTTTCGAACATTATGACTTTCAGTGAGCTATTGTATCAAAACATATTATTTATTTTTTTTTTTATGTTTTAAAGGTGCAATTTTTGAAAATATATTACTATTGCTAGTTATTGATAATAACAATAGAGAGAGAATGGAAACTGTTATTGAAAGGATTTTGAACCATAAAAAAAATGGCACGTAAAAAAACAACACCTTAAGACAGATTTGAAGGTGTAATTGGTAAAAGGGGTTACTTCATGAGCGATGCAACAACAGCTTTGGCGTTCAAGGACTTGAGGTCTTTGTAGGTCTGACCTGTGCCGACGAAGACGATGGGCTGCCCTGTTATATAGGTCATGGATATGGCTGCACCAACCTGCCAACAATAAACATATTCTTGTAAAAGAAAAGCTTTAACAAACTTGGAGGCGTTATATTAGATAAATAAACAGCATACACGCTGTGCTAGTTAACAATCTTAAACGACATTTAAAAGTCTACTTACTGAGCATATGCTTAATAAATATGTTAGGTTAGGTTGCAGAGGAACACAAATAGGCCCTTTGTGATACCATACGATGAACATTCTACTACATTTCGAGTAAAGGTAAGATCCCAAACCCGGTCCGGCGCGAAATTCGTCCTGGTTGGCCCAAAATGTCAAATATCAAGCTCGGGTAGGCCAATAGCTTCTCCTGCTAACTTTTTTTAACAAATATATATATATATATATACGTTTCACGTATATATGCCCCGACTCCGACTTCTCAAGATGAAAAATATGTCCCAACTCCGATTTCCCAAGATCAAAAATATGCCCGGACTCAGACTCCAAAGCCCTGCTATATTTTGGGACTCGCAATGTAGAATGTTGAATGTTTGGTATCATTACAAAGTGTTAATGTTTCGGCCTATGAGAGTTCCCTTAAGGGACTGCCTAACCCAGGGGTGGGTAATTATTTTGTCTCGCGGGTCACCAACCTGCCAACTTTAAAATTTGACAGTTGGGCCACATTGATTTAAAAATCTGACAGGTGGGCCATTTCAGCGCAAGATACAATATAAAAACAGCATTAGTTAAAAGTGCGTTTTAAACAAAAACAAAAACAAAAAGGCATTGAAGTATAAACATTATGTTTTAATGAGAACAGTGTTGTTGATCACAAATTTTAAATATAACATCGAAGTCTTGGGCAATTCTCAGAACAGATCTGAGATATTCATCACCCATCTGGAATCTTTAGGTTTTTTGTTAGTATTTATCACACTTAAATAATCTGACCAGCAAAAGAAGAACGAAAGCTGAAAATGTGATACTAAATCACCTGATGTTGAAATGCACTTCATTGGGAGTCAAAATAAAATTAATACAGTCATTTACATCAAACGTAAATCATGTACAAATCTTCGGTGGGCCGGATGTGGCCCACGGGCCGTAGTTTGGCCACACCTGGTGTAACTAGTCTCTAGCAATCTTGCTATGTTGAAATGCACTTCATTGCGAGTCGAAATAAAATTAATACAATCATTTACATCAAACCTAAATCATGTACCAATCTTCGGTGGGCAAGATGTGGCCCACGGGCCGTAGTTTGGCCACACCTGGTGTAACTAGTCTCTAGCAATCTTGCTATGTTGAAATGCACTTCATTGCGAGTCGAAATAAAATTAATACAATCATTTACATCAAACCTAAATCATGTACCAATCTTCGGTAGGCAAGATGTGGCCCACGGGCCGTAGTTTGCCCACCCCTGTTGTAACTAGTCTCTAGCAATCTTGCTATGTTGAAATGCACTTCATTGCGAGTCAAAATAAAATTAATACAATCATTTACATCAAACCTAAATCATGTACCAATCTTCAGTGGGCCGGATTTAGCTTGCGTGTCGTAGTTTGCCCACCCCTGGCCTAACCTTATAGAGCAGGGGTTCCCAGCCTTGTTTAGCCCATTCACCCTCTCGCCATTTCCCACAATGCCATTCCCCCCACCCACTATTCTTCCCAAGGTAGTATATACACTTTTACAACTTTACAGTGATTATGATTGTAAGAGAATTTTACAAATAAAATGCTAATTATAATTATTGTTAAATAATTATAATAGTATAAATAATTATAATAAGTATAAATTATAATTAAATATTAATTCCAAAATTTTTTTTTTAAATTATAATTAAGAGGTCAAAACCTATAATAGCTTTCTCACTCTGTTAACCTACTCTGGTCACAATTCACCCCCTGAAGATCCAAAATTCACCCCTGGGGGTGAATTTCACCCCCTTTGGGAACCCCTGTTATAGAGAAATACCAGACTGGGACAAAAACTACTGTTTTTGCAGCAAATAAACCAGTAGTGATTAGGTAAAACCTTATCATCAATGGTGTCAAACTTTGTAAGAACAATGCCGTCAATCAGATGAGGGGACTGAGATTGCGAGAAGTCTGCCAAGGCTTGATTGAACTTCGTTAGCTGGTCCACTGCTTCATTTCCCACCAAAGCCTCGCCAACAAACAACACCAAGTCAGGCTCGTTCACTTTGATCAACTGTAAAAAAAAAACACAACAGTTAACATTATGCTTTTAACTCACCGATTTAAAAGTCATTGACCAACCAACATGTCATTGACCAACCAGTCAAATTTCCAAAACTGGCATTATATATTATGTGTAAATGGCCAATACACGAAAAAAAAAGTCTATGTTAAAAAAAAATGATTATACAATGACTGAGTGCGATATGATAAATAATGCATTATGTGCATTATTGATAAGTGCATTATATGATAAATAATGCATTATGCTTTTAACTGACCATGGAAAAAGCTTAGCTTTCCCGATTTAAAAAGTGATTGACCAACCAACTTGTCAATGTGAAGCAAATTTCCAAAAAACTGGCATCATATTTTGGATAAATGCCCACGAAAAAGAAACGTCATAAAAAATTCCTAAATTTCATATAATCTACATCTCAGGTCAGAACGGATCAACACGAATATTGTGTAAATGGAATTTTGTAATAATTCTCCAAATATTCAGACATTACCCTCATTTCTCACAGCATTGTTTATGAACTGCTATGAAAAATGATTTTTTTTAAAAATTCATCAATTTCATATAACCTACATCTCAGGTCAGAATGGATCAACACGAATATTGTGTAAATGGATTTTTTGTAATAATTCTCCAAATATTCAGATATTACCTTCATTTCGCACAGCATTGTTAATGAAATGCTATGAAAAATGATTTTTTTCAAAAATTCCTCAATTTCATATACAATACATCTCAGGTCAGCATGGAGTTACTGTAAAATTGTGGAAATGGATTTTTTGTAATAATTCTCCAAATATTCAGACATTACAGTCATTCCTCACAGGTTGTTACTGAAAGGGTATGAAAAAAGATTTTTTTTTTTAAATTTCTCTCTTTCATATACACTACATCCAGGTAATTATTGAGTTACTCCAAAATTGTGGAACCAAAATGTTTGTAATAATTCTCCAAATATTCAGACATTAACCTATTTTCTCACAGCATTGTTACTGAAATGCTATGAAAAATGACTTTTTTTAAAAATTTCTCAATTTCATGTACACTACTTCTCAGGTCAGCATGGAGTTACTGTTTTATTGTGAAATGGAATTTTGTAATAATTCACCAAATATTCAGACATTACCCTCATTTCTCACAGCATTGTTAATGAACTGCTATGAAAAATGATTTTTTTTTTAAATTTTTCATTTTCATATAACCTACATCTCAGGTCAGAATAGAGCAACACTGATATTGTGTAAATGGAATTTTGTAATAATTCACCAAATATTCAGACATTACCCTCATTTCTCACAGCATTGTTAATGAACTGCTATGAAAAAAATTTTTTTTAAAAATTCATCAATTTCATTAAATCTATATCTCAGGTCAGAATAGAGCAACACGAATATTGTGTAAATCGAACTTTGTAATAATTCACCAAATATTCAGACATTACCTCATGTTTCACAGTATTCTTAATGAACGGCTATTAAAAATGATTTTATTTAAAAATTTCTCAATTTCATATACTCTATTCTCAGGTCAGCATGGAGTTACTGTAATATTTTGGAAATGGAATTTTTGTAATAATCTTCCAAATATTCAGACATTACAGTCATTCCTCACAGGTTGTTACTGAAAGGGTATGAAAAAAGATTTTTTTTTAAATTAATCTCTTTCATATACACTACATCCAGGTAATTATTGAGTTACTCCAAAATTGTGGAACCGAAATTTTTGTAATAATTCTCCAAATATTCAGACATTACCCTCATTTTTCACAGTATTCTTAATGAACGGCTATTAAAAATGATTTTTTTTAAAAATTCTCAATTTCATATACACTATTCTCAGGTCAGCATGGAGTTGCTGTAATATTTTGGAAATGGAATTTTTTGTAATAATCTTCCAAATATTCAGACATTACAGTCATTCCTCACAGGTTGTTACTGAAAGGGTATGAAAAAAGATTTTTTTTTAAATTAATCTCTTTCATATACACTACATCTCAGGTCATTATTGAGTTACTCCAAAATTGTGGAACCGAAATGTTTGTAATAATTCTCCAAATATTCAGACATTAACCTATTTTCTCACAGCATTGTTAATGAAATTGTATGAAAAATGGTTATTTTTAAAAAATCCTCAATTTCATGTAATCTATATCTCAGGTACAGAATAAGCAACACGAATATTGTGTAAATGGAATTATTGTAAAAATTCTCCAAATATTCACACATTACCCTAATTTGTCCTAGCATTGTTAATGAATTGCTATGAAGAATGACTTCTTTTAAAAATCTTCAATTTCATAAACTGAACATCTCAGGTCAGAATAGTGCACACTAATATTGTGTAAAACGAATTTTACTAAAAATTCACCAAATATTCAGACATTAACCTATTTTCTCACAGCACTGTTACTGAAATGCTATGAAAAATGACTTTTTTTAAAAATTTCTCAATTTCATGTACACTACATCTCAGGTCAGCATGGAGTTACTGTTTTATTGTGGAAATGGAATTGTATAATAATATACCAAATATTCAGACATTACCCTCATTTCTCACAGCATTGTTAATGAACTGCTATGAAAAATGATTTTTTTTAAAATTCTTCAATTTCATATAACCTACATCTCAGGTCAGAATAGAGCAACACTGATATTATGTAAATGGAATTTTGTAATAATTCACCAAATATTCAGACATTACCCTCATTTCTCACAGCATTGTTAATGAACTGGTATGAAAAATGATTTTTTTTAAAAATTCATCAATTTCATTAAATCTACATCTCAGGTCAGAATTGAGCAACACGAATATTGTGTAAATGGAACTTTGTAAAAATTCACCAAATATTCAGACATTAGCCTCATTTCTCATAGCATTGTTAATGAACTGGTATGAAAAATGATTTTTTTTAAAATTCTTCAATTTCATATAACCTACATCTCAGGTCAGATTAGAGCAACACTGATATTATGTAAATGTAATTTTGTAATAATTCACCAAATATTCAGACATTACCCTCATTTCTAACAGCATTGTTAATGAACTGGTATGAAAAATGATTTTTTTTAAAAATTCATCAATTTCATTAAATCTACATCTCAGGTCAGAATTGAGCAGCACGAATATTGTGTAAATGGAACTTTGTAAAAATTCACCAAATATTCAGACATTAGCCTCATTTCTCATAGCATTGTTAATGAACTGGTATGAAAAATGATTTTTTTTAAAATTCTTCAATTTCATATAACCTACATCTCAGGTCAGAATAGAGCAACACTGATATTATGTAAATGGAATTTTGTAATAATTCACCAAATATTCAGACATTACCCTCATTTCTCACAGCATTGTTTATGAACTGCTATGAAAAGTGATATTTTTTAAAAATTCATCAATTTCATATAACCTACATCTCAGGTCAGAATAGAGCAACACGAATATTGTGTAAATGTAACTTTGTAATAATTCACCAAATATTCAGACATTACCCTCATTTTTCACAGTATTCTTAATGAAATGCTATGAAAAATGACTTTTTTTAAAAATTTCTCAATTTCATATACTCTATTCTCAGGTCAGCATGGAGTTACTGTAATATTTTGGAAATAGAATTTTTGTAATAATCTTCCAAATATTCAGACATTACAGTCATTCCTCACAAGTTGTTACTTAAAGGGTATGAAAAAAGATTTTTTTTTAAATTTCTCTCTTTCATATACACTACATCTCAGGTCATTATTGAGTTAATCCAAAATTGTGGAACTGAAATTCTTGTAATAATTCTCCAAATATTCAGACATTAACCTATTTTCTCACAGCATTGTTAATGAAATTGTATGAAAAATGGTTATTTTTAAAAAGTCCTCAATTTCATGTAATCTATATCTCAGGTACAGAATAAGCAACACGAATATTGTGTAAATGGAATTTTCTAATAATTCACCAAATATTCAGACATTACCCTCATTTCTCACAGCATTGTTACTGAAATGCTATGAAAAATGACTTTTTTTAAAATTTCTCAATTTCATGTACACTTCATCTCAGGTGAGAATAGTGCACACTAATATTGTGTAAATGGAATTATTGTAAAAATTCTCCAAATATTCAGACATTACCCTAATTTGTCCTAGCATTGTTAATGAATTGCTATGAAGAATGATTTCTTTTAAAAATCTTCAATTTCATAAACTGAACATCTCAGGTCAGAATAGTGCACACTAATATTGTGTAAATCGAATTTTTCTAAAAATTCACCAAATATTCAGACATTACCCTCATTCCTCAAAAAATTGTTAATGGACTGATAATAAAAGTGATTTTTTTTTAAAATTCATCAATTTCATATAACCTATAGCTCAGGTCAGATAAGAGCAACACTGATATTGTGTAAATGGAATTTTGTAATAATTCACAAAATATTCAGACATTACCCTCATTTCTCAGAGCATTGTTAGTGAACTGCTATGAAAAATGATTTTTTTTTTATAATTCTTCAATTTCATATAACCTACATCTCAGGTCAGTATGGAGCAAGACTGATATTGTGTAAATGGAATTTTGTAATAATTCACCAAATATTCAGACATTACCCTCATTTCTCACAGCATTGTTACTGAAATGCTATGAAAAATGACTTTTTTTTTAAAATTTCTCTTTTTCATGTACACTACTTCTCAGGTCAGCATGGAGTTACTGTTTTATTGTGAAATAGAATTTTGTAATAATTCACCAAATATTGACATTACCCTCATTTCTAATAGCATTGTTAATAAACTGCTATGAAAAATGATTTTTTTTTAGAATTCTTCAATTTCATATAACCTACATCTCAGGTCAGAATAGAGCAACACTGATATTGTCTAAATGGAATTTTGTAATAATTAACCAAATATTCAGACATTACCCTCATTTCTCACAGCATTGTTAATGAACTGCTATGAAAAATGATTTTTTTTAATGTTCTACAATTTCATATGATCTACATCTCAGGTCAGAATGGATCAACAGGAATATTGTGTAAATGTAATTTTGTAATAATTCACCAAATATTCAGACATTACCCTCATTTCTCACAGCATTGTTAATGAACTGGTATGAAAAATGATTTTTTTTAAAAATTCATCAATTTCATTAAATCTATATCTCAGGTCAGAATTGAGCAACACGAATATTGTGTAAATGGAAATTTGTAATAATTCACCAAATATTCAGACATTACCCTCATTTCTCACAGCATTGTTAATGAACTGCTATGAAAAATGATTTTTTTTTAAAATTCTTCAATTTCATATAACCTACATCTCAGGTCAGAATAGAGAAACACTGATATTGTGAAAATGGAATTTTGTAATAATTCACCAAATATTCAGACATTACAGTCATTCCTCACAGGTTGTTACTGAAAGGGTATGAAAAAAGATTTTTTTTTAAATTAATCTCTTTCATATACACTACATCTCAGGTCATTATTGAGTTAATCCAAAATTGTGGAACTGAAATTCTTGTAATAATTCTCCAAATATTCAGACATTAACCTATTTTCTCACAGCATTGTCAATGATATTGTATGAAAAATGGTTATTTTTAAAAAATCCTCAATTTCATGTAATCTATATCTCAGGTACAGAATAAGCAACACGAATATTGTGTAAATGGAATTATTGTAAAAATTCTCCAAATATTCAGACATTACCCTAATTGGTCCTAGCATTGTTAATGAATTGCTATGAAGAATGATTTCTTTTAAAAATCTTCAATTTCATAAACTTAACATCTCAGGTCAGAATAGTGCAACACTAATATTGTGTAAATCGAACTTTTCTAAAAATTCACCAAAATTCAGACATTACCCTCATTCCTCAAAAATTGTTAATGGACTGCTATAAAAATGACTTTTTTTTTAAAATTATTCAATTTCATATAACCTATATCTCAGGTCAGATTAGAGCAACACTGATATTGTGTAAATGGAATTTTGTAATAATTCACAAAATATTCAGACATTACCCTCATTTCTCACAGCATTATTAATGAACTGCTATGAAAAATGATTTTTTTTTTATAATTCTTCAATTTCATATAACCTACATCTCAGGTCAGAATGGAGCAACACTGATATTGTGTAAATGGAATTTTGTAATAATTCACCAAATATTCAGACATTCCCATCATTTTTCACAGCATTGTTAATGAACTGCTATGAAAAATGATTTTTTTTTAATGTTCTTCAATTTCATATAATCTACATCTCAGGTCAGAATGGATCAACAGGAATATTGTGTAAATGGAACTTTGTAATAATTCACCAAATATTCAGACATTACCCTGAGTTCTCACAGCATTGTTAATTAATTGCTAAGAAAAATGATTTTTTTTTAAAAAATCCCTCAATTTCATATAATCTACATCTAAGGACAGAATAGAGCAACACTGATATTGTGTAAATGGAATTTTGTAATAATTCACCAAATATTCAGACATTCCCCTCATTTTTCACAGTATTCTTAATGAACGGCTATTAAAAATGATTTTTTTTTAAAATTTCTCAATTTCATATACACTATTCTCAGGTCAACATGGAGTTACTGTAATATTTTGGAAATAGAATTTTTGTAATAATCTTCCAAATATTCAGACATTACAGTCATTCCTCACAGGTTGTTACTGAAAGGGTATGAAAAATGATTTCTTTTTTAAATTTCTCTCTTTCATATACACTACATCTCAGGTCATTATTGAGTTACTCCACAATTGTGGAACTGAAATTTTTGTAATAATTCTCCAAATATTCAGACATTAACCTATTTTCTCACAGCATTGTTAAAAATTCTATGAAAAATTGTTATTTTTAAAAAATCCTTAATTTCATGTAATCTATATCTCAGTTCAGAATAGAGCAACACAAATATGGTGTAAATCGAATTTGTCTAATAATTCACCAAATATTGAGACATTGCCCTCATTTCTCACAGCATTGTTAATGAACTGCTATGAATAATGATTTTTTTTTAAAATTCTTCAATTTCATATAACCTACATCTCCGTTCAGAATAGAGCAACACTGATATTATGTAAATGGAATTTTGTAATAATTCACCAAATATTCAGACATTACCTTTATTTCTCAGAGCATTGTTAGTGAACTGCTATGAAAAATGATTTTTTTTTAAAATTTTTCATTTTCATATAACCTACATCTCAGGTCAGAATAGAGCAACACTGATAATGTGTAAATGGAATTTTGTAATAATTCACCAAATATTCAGACATTACCCTCATTTCTCACAGCATTGTTAATGAACTGCTATGAAAAATGATTTTTTTTTAAAATTCTTCAATTTCATATAATCTACATCTTAGGTCAGAATAGAGCAACACAAATATTATGGAAATCGAATTATTCTAATAATTCACCAAATATTCAGACATTACCCTCATTTCTCACAGCATTGTTACTGAAATGCTATGAAAAATGACTTTTTTTAAAAATTTCTCGATTTCATGTACACTACATCTCAGGTCAGAATAGAGCAACACTGATAATGTGTAAATGGAATTTTGTAATAATTCACGAAATATTCAGACATTACCCTCATTTCTCACAGCAGTGTTAATGAACTGCTATGAAAAATGATTTTTTTTTAAAATTCTTCAATTTCATATAACCTACATCTCATGTCAGAATAGAGCAACACTGATATTGTGTAAATGTAACTTTGTAATATTTCTCCAAATATTCAGACATTACCCTCATTTTTCACAGTATTCTTAATGAACGGCTATTAAAAATGATTTTTTTTAAAAATTTCTCAATTTCATATACTCTATTCTCAGGTCAGCATGGAGTTACTGTAATATTTTGGAAATGGAATTTTTGTAATAATCTTCCAAATATTCAGACATTACAGTCATTCCTCACAGGTTGTTACTGAAAGGGTACGAAAAAAGATTTTTTTTTTAAATTTCTCTCTTTCATATACACTACATCCAGGTAATTATTGAGTTACTCCAAAATTGTGGAACCGATATTTTTGTAATAATTCTCCAAATATTCAGACATTAACCTATTTTCTCACAGCATTGTTAATGAAATTCTAAGAAAAATGGTTATTTTTACAAAATCCTTAATTTCATGTAATATATATCTCAGGTCAGAATAGAGCAACACAAATATTGTGTAAATGTAACTTTGTAATAATTCACCAAATATTCAGACATTACCCTCATTTCTCACAGCACTGTTACTGAAATGCTATGAAAAATGACTTTTTTTAAAAAATTTCTTAATTTCATGTACACTTTATCGTATGTCAGTATGGAGTTACTGTTTTATTGGAGAAATGGAATTTTGTAATAATTCACCAAATATTCAGACATTACCCTCATTTCTCACAGCATTGTTAATGAACTGCTATGAAAAATGATTTTTTTTTAAAAAATCCCTCAATTTCATATAATCTACATCTAAGGACAGAATAGAGCAACACGAATATTGTGAAAATGGAACTTTGTAATAATTCACGAAATATTCAGACATTATCCTCATTTCTCACAGCACTGTTACTGAAATGCTATGAAAAATTTTTTTTTTTAAAAATTCCTCAATTTCATATAATCTACATCTCAAGTCAGAATGGATCAACAGGAATATTGTGTAAATGGAAATTTGTAATAATTTACCAAATATTCAGACATTACCCTCATTTCTCACAGCATTGTTAATTAACTGCTATGAAAAATGATTTTTTTTTAAAAAATCCCTCAATTTCATATAATCTACATCTAAGGACAGAATAGAACAACACTGATATTGTGTAAATGTAACTTTGTAATAATTCACCAAATATTCAGACATTACCCTCATTTTTCACAGTATTCTTAATGAACGGCTATTAAAAATGATTTTTTTCAAAAATTCCTCAATTTCATATACAATACATCTCAGGTCAGCATGGAGTTACTGTAAAATTGTGGAAATGGATTTTTTGTAATAATTCTCCAAATATTCAGATATTACCTTCATTTCGCACAGCATTGTTAATGAAATGCTATGAAAAATGATATTTTTCAAAAATTCCTCAATTTCATATAAACTACATCTCAGGTCAGAATGGATCAACACGAATATTGTGTAAATGTAACTTTGTAATAATTCACCAAATATTCAGACATTACTTTCATTTTTCACAGTATTCTTAATGAACGGCTATTAAAAATGATTTTTTTTAAAAATTTCTCAATTTCATATACTCTATTTTCTCAGGTCAGCATGGAGTTACTGTAATATTTTGGAAATGGAATTTTTGTAATAAACTTCCAAATATTCAGACATTACAGTCATTCCTCACAGGTTGTTACTGAAAGGGTACGAAACAAGATTTTTTTTTAAATTAATCTCTTTCATATACACTACATCCAGGTAAATATTGAATTACTCCAAAAATGTGGAACCGAAAAATTTTTGTAATAATTCTCCAAATATTCAGACATTAACCTATTTTCTCACAGCATTGTTAATGAAATTCTATGAAAAATGGTTATTTTTAAAAAATCCTTAAATTCATGTAATCTAAATCTCAGGTCAGAATAGACAACACAAATATGGTGTAAATCGAATTTTTCTAATAATTCACCAAATATTCAGACATTCCCCTCATTTTTCACAGTATTCTTAATGAAAGGCTATTAAAAATGATTTTTTTTTAAAAATTTCTCAATTTGATATACACTATTCTCAGATCAGCATGGATCAACACGAATATTGTGTAAATGTAACTTTGTAATAATTCACCAAATATTCAGACATTACCCTCATTTTTCCCAGTATTTTTAATGAACGGCTATTAAAAATGATTTTTTTTTAAAATTCCTCAATTTCATATACTCTATTCTCAGGTCAGCATGGAGTTACTGTAATATTTTGGAAATGGAATTTTTGTAATAAACTTCCAAATATTCAGACATTACAGTCATTCCTCACAGGTTGTTACTCAAAGGGTATGAAAAAAGATTTTTATTTTAAAATTTCTCTCTTTCATATACACTACATCCAGGTAATTATTGAGTTATTCCAAAATTGTGGAACGGAAATTTGTCTAATAATTCTCCAAATATTCAGACATTACCCTCATTTCTCATAGCATTGTTACTGAAACGCTATGAAGAATGACTTTTTTTAAAAATTTCTCAATTTCATGTACACTACATCGCAGGTCAGCATGGAGTTACTGTTTTATAGTCGAAATGGAATTTTGTAATAATTCACCAAATATTCAGACATTACCCTCATTTCTCACAGCATTGTTACTGAAATGCTATGAAAAATGACTTTTTTTAAAAATTTCTCAATTTCATGGACACTACATCGCAGGTCAGGATGGAGTTACTGTTTTATACACTGCATCTCAGGTCATTATAGAGTTACTCGAAAATTGTGGAACTGAAATTTTTCAAATAATTCTCCAAATATTAAGACACTAACCTATTTTCTCACAGCATGGTATTGAAATTCTATGAAAAATGGTTATTTTTAAAAAATCTTCAATTTCATGTAATCTATATCTCAGGTCAGAATAGACAACACAAATATGGTGTAAATCGACTTTTTCTGGCATGGAGTTACTGTTTTATTGTGGAAATGGAATTTTGTAATAATTCACCAAATATTCAGACATTACCCTCATTTCTCACAGCATTGTTACTGAAATGCTATGAAAAATGACTTTTTTTAAAAATTTCTCAATTTCATGGACACTACATCGCAGGTCAGGATGGAGTTACTGTTTTATACACTACATCTCAGGTCATTATAGAGTTACTCGAAAATTGTGGAACTGAAATTTTTCAAATAATTCTCCAAATATTAAGACACTAACCTATTTTCTCACAGCATGGTATTGAAATTCTATGAAAAATGGTTATTTTTAAAAAATCTTCAATTTCATGTAATCTATATCTCAGGTCAGAATAGACAACACAAATATGGTGTAAATCGACTTTTTCTGGCATGGAGTTACTGTTTTATTGTGGAAATGGAATTTTGTAATAATTCACCAAATATTCAGACATTACACTCATATCTCACAGCTTGTTAATGAACTGCTATGAAAAATGATTTTTTTTTAAAATTTCTCTATTTCATATACACTACATCTCAGGTCATTATTGAGTTACCCCAAAATTGAGGAACTAATTTCTTGTAATAATTCTCCAAATATTCAGACATTAACCTATTTTCTCACAGCAGTGTTAATGATATTCTATGAAAAATCGTTATTTTTAAAAAATCCTCAATTTCATGTAATCTATATCTCAGGTCAGAATAGAGCAACACAAATATTGTGTAATTAGAATTTTTCTAATAATTCACCAAATATTTATACAATGCCCTCAATTGTCAAAAAAATTTAAATGATATGCCATAAAGAATGATATTTCGTAAAAATTTCTCAATTTCATGTACACTACATCTCTGGTCAGAACAGAGCAACACTAATATTGTGTAAATGGAATTGTTGTGATAATTCACCAAATATTCAGACATTACCCTCATTTCTCACAGCATTGTTACTGAATGCTATGAAAAATGATTTTTTTTAAAAATTTCTCAATTTCATGTACACTACATCTCAGGTCAGCATGGAGTTACTGTTTTATTGTGTAAATGGAATTTTTGTGTTAATTCACCAAATTTTCAGACATTACTCTCATATGTCACAGCATTGTTAATAAAAGTCTAAGAAATATGATTTTTTTTTTAAAATTCCTCAATTTCATATAATCTACATCTCAGGACAAAATAGAGCAAACAAATATTCTGTAAATAGAATTTTTCTACTAATTCACCAAATATTTAGATATTACCCTCAAATCTCAAAAATTGTTAATGATATGCCATAAAGAATGATATTTCGTAAATATTTCTCAATTTCATGTACACTACATCTCAGGTCAGAATAGAGCAACACTAATAGTGTGTAAATGGAATTTCATATTAATTATCCACATATTCCGACATTAACCTCTTTTCACACAGGATTGTTAATGAAATTCTATGAAAAATGATTTTTTCTAAAAATTCTTCAATTTCATAAACTGAACATCTCAGGTGAGAATAGTCCACACTAATATTGTGTAAATGGAATTATTGTAAAAATTCTCCAAATATTCAGACATTACCCTAATTTGTCCTAGCATTGTTAATGAATTGCTATGAAGAATGATTTCTTTTAAAAATCTTCAATTTCATAAACTGATCATCTCAGGTCAGAATAGTGCACACTAATATTGTGTAAATCGAATTTTTCTAATAATTCACCAAATATTTAGACATTACCATCAATTCTCAAAAAATAGTTAATAGACTGCTATGAAAAGAAATTTTTTTTAAAAATTTCTCAACTTCATATAATTTTCATCTCAGGTCAGAATAGAGCAACACGAATATTGTGTAAATTGAATTGTTGTGATAATACACCAAATATTCAGACATTACCCTTTTTTTCACAGTATACTTAATGAACGGCTATTAAAAATGATTTTTTTTGTAAAATTTCTCAATTTCATATACACTATTCTCAGGTCAGCATGCAGACACTGTAATATTTTAGAAATGGAATTTTTGTAATATTTTTCCAATTATTCAGACATTACAGTTATTCCTTTGCTTTGAAGAATGATTTTTTTTTAAAAATCCTCGATTTCATATAATCTACTTCTCAGGTCAGAATAAAGCAACACTAATCTGTGTAAATGGAATTTTATATTAATTATCCACATATTCCGACATTAACCTCTTTTCACACAACATTGTTAATGAAATGCTATGAAAAATGATTTTTTTTAAAAATTCTTCAATTTCATAAACTGTACATCTCAGGTCAGCATTGAGCAACACTAATATTGTGTAAATGTAATTTTGTAATAATTCACCAAATATTCAGACATTACCCTCATTTCTCACAGCATTGTTAATGAACTGCTATGAAAAAGAATTTTTTTGAAAATTCCTCAATTTCATATAATCTACATCTCAGGTCAGAATAGAGCAACACTAATATTGTGTAAATGAAATTTTGTAATAATTCACCAAATATTCAGACATTACCCTCATTTCTCACAGCATTGTTAATGAACTGCTATGAAAAATGATTATTTATAAAAATTCCTCAATTTCATATAATCTACATCTCAGGTCAGTATAGAGCAACACTAATATTGTGTAAATGGAACTTTGTAATATGGTTATTGGGGGCCCGATATGATCCTGGTTTAAATCAGAAGCGTTAACTTTTATATGTTTTTCATTTTATTTTTAACTTATATATTCATATAATTTTTTTTAATATATTATTTTCTTTTTTATAATTTTTAATTTTATAATTTTATCTATTGTTTTTGCTTTCTCCGTTTTTCGACGTTTAGTGCTTAGCTCCTTTTTTACGTTAGTGCTGCTCTCATCGGTTGACTCTTTATTGCTTTATTCGCGCTCCGTTCTTCGACGTGGGGAGATCTCTCTCACTTCGTCCTCTCTTCTAGTCTACTCTCCTGATGACGAACAACAGTTCGAAATATTGAATTCTGTATGTGTTCTTTTTATTCTCTTTTCTGTGTCGTGCTTTGTGTAATTTAAAGTTTTAATATATATATAGAAAGATTTCACATAAACACGTCAGTTGGGTTTTTGACTCTGACGAAGATCGCTTGTTACGGTTGAAAGATCTTAGTCTTGTTTTCCCATTTCCTTATTGTGGTTTGATCACACACACACACACACACATATATATATATATATATATTATATATATATTGATAAAAGTATCGACCGTAGAATAGTAACAAAACTAAATGTTAAGGGGGCTCGGTGAGTTCTTCAGGTTCAAATTAAACTCTCATTGCCAACGTTTCAGTTTTTATTTAAAACCTTTTTCATAGGCAGAAGTATAAATAATGAAACAGAAAAACTAAGAATTACATTACAAATTATTTTACAAAGAAAATGAGCCTGTGGATTTTAACAACAACACGTTAAAAACAAACACGAATGAACACGTGACACTGAACGTTCATGTTGCTAAAAGTGTTTTAAATCAAAGAAGTGCCAGTCATATTTTCAGATTGTATTACAGCGGGAAGGTGAGGAAATTAAAAATATTATAAGTATAGTGGTTAAAAACAAACATTTTTCGAATTTACTAAACCACAATTAATTACATTGATAATTCAAAAAAAAAAAACAACAACAAAACTGGAATGTTGGCGATTTACTTAGAATAACAAACAAAATGTACAAGACAAGAATGAATTAAAATAATATACCTTTGCGAGAGATCTCATGAGAGGTTCATTGTCTTGCATTCTTCCAGCAGTATCAACTAGGACAACATCTATCTGGGAGTCTTTAGCAAACTTAATGGCTTCCAGTGCTATACCGGCAGCGTCTTTGCCTGAAAACACCCAAGTTTAGTTAGTTAGTTAGTTAGTTAGTAAGGTGAGGAGATGAAAGAAATGGCTAACAGGCCAGCCAAGTGGGCCCTTTTCGCCAACCCCAGATGACCCAGACCTACTCGTAGGAAAACCTTCTTGATCTTTCTATATAGATCAGGAGATTCTTCCACTCAATTTAAATTAGCTTATCTATCTTTATAATACTTGTGCATAAAGTATTTAGTCTAAGAAGGCTGTACACAGGACAGACAGTTAGCCACACAATGGACAGAGGTTTCGCCCTCTTCGCCACACTTTTGGTAAACCACGCTGTTTTCTATATAACCTTCCCGATCTTTCTATATAGATCAGGAGATTCTTCCACTTAGTTTCGTTTAGCTTATCTATCTTTATAATACTTGTGCCTAAAGTATTTAATCTAAGAAGGCTTTACACAGGACATACAGTTAGCCACATAGTGGACAGAGGTTTCGTCCTCTTCCCCAAACCGCGCTCTTTTCTACACCTATTATATTTAGATGTTTTTCTCAGTCTACAGTGACCGGTAAGAATTCCAATAAGATTTCTCAGCCTGGTTCTGAAAACACCCAAACTCCACTGTGAATGTACTCGTATTTTAATACCCAAGAGAGGGAAGGGAAAAACAACTGCTTCCAAAACTGGTGTTTTTCTTGGGGAAAAAGACATGGTATCTACTGTAAGCGCTCGCTTTCTGGGATTTTTCCTTGCAAGGAAAAGGAAGTACGGAAGCGCAAAGGGTCCAAAAGCGCTACCTAGTAGGAACTAACCTCCCACAAGTGCACCTAAGGACACGAAGAAGGAAAAAGAAAGTTACTTTCTACCGAAACCTTGGGAGCCTGAATGGACATTATCAATGATGGTTTATGCAGATTCTGCAAAGAGGAAGAAACACCGTTGCACCTGCTGACTGACTGTAAGGCAACATTGCTGCACAGATGTAGGTATTTCAGAATACTCTACCACAAAACCATAGAGAAACATTTACCGCTGGAACCAGCAAAAGTGTTGAGCTTCTTGGAGGCGTTGAAGCTAACTACTGGGGGGTACTTAAGTACAGAAGGGGGGAAGTACAATAGTTGTTTATTTAAGACGTGCTATAGTCACCCTCAAATAATAATAATAATAATACTGTAAGCTCAAACACAAAAGAAAGCAAATATACAATGAAAGCAAACCCTTGAATAAGGTTAGGTTAGGTTGCAGTAGCATCCCACAAGGGAACACTCATAAACATTGACCCTTTGTGATACCACACAATGAAAATTGATTCTACATTGGGGAGTCTTAAATTTTGCCCTAACTCAAATGTATTTAGAGTGGAGATCTGAGATAGTACTGTAAAGGACCGACGGTTTAATGTCCTCTCCGAGGGACTTCGCACTCAGAATTATACTCCTTCCTTGTGAATAAATCGAGAACCAGAATGGGTATCGAACCTCGGACCTACCAGTTCAGATTTTTACTTCTTGTGTGAATAAATCATTGGCCAGAGTGGGTATCGAACCCCGGACCTACCAGTTCAGATTTTACTTCTTGTGTGAATAAATCATTGGCCAGAGTGGGTATCGAACCCCGGACCTACCAGTTCAGATTTTACTTCCCGTGTGAATAAATCATTGGACAGAGTGGGTATTGAACCGGATCTACCATTCCAGAGGGGACCACGGAAGCCATGGGGATACCCTAGCACCCGTACTTAGCTTTTTTTTTGCTAAGAACTAATTTTTTTTTCGTGACACTAGATTTTTTAATGCGATAATTCAAAAAAGAAAAACTCCGAATATAGGAGAGTAAATAAAAGCGATCAGGAATTTCTTCTCAGTTAGGTACCAGACAAAGATCCCTAGTTTGTTTGTTTTGTTTTGTTTTTTTTTTAAATTGTTTAACCGATCCCCTAGCGGGTGACAATGTCGTCCGTTTACCAGCTTTTTGTTTGATCGGTGATTCTATAGATTCTATACTGGGGAGTCCAAAATTTTGCCTAACTTAAGTAAATTTCGAATTGGGAATTTTCGATTTTTTGATCGCGCGTGGTAGGGTTCAAACCCCGGACTACCAGCCCCGAGGCGAGTACGTTAACCACTGAGCTAACCTAACCCTCTCGAAAGATCCCTAGTTAAAAAAAAAATCTGGAGTAGGGATCTTTAACGAGTACCTGACATCGTACAGGCTCGGGACCGACGGCTTAACGTCCTCTCCGAGGGACGAGGTACTCAGATTAATTCACCTCCCACGTGAATAAATCGAGGAATAGGTTTCCAAATCAAACCCTGGACTACCAGCCCAGAAGTGAGTAAGTTAACTGAGCTAACGTTGTTAATTTTGAAGATTAATGGATTCTCAACGGTTAGAGAAGAGGGGGAGGCGAATCTAATGACCACCCCGGGTGTTAGAAGTAGTTGCTACGTCACTGCTACTGATCTAATCTGATGACATGTAGATTTCATTGAAACAAGAGAAAAATTAATAAGTTTTACCATAGCCTTTTTCATAGAGCTGGACCATTGTAAGGCCTCCATGACTGGTGGGCGGATGTAAGGCGTTTAGATGACGCATATGAGTTCTTAACTGTTCTACAGCACCAGCTCTGAAAGTGTCACAGGCGGCTATCAACACGCGAAGGCCGTTCTCAACCAACCAGAAACAAATCTGAAAACAGAAAAACAACCGTTAGAGTAAAAAAAAAATATTAAAAAAAGGACTGGCTTTCCTAGACAAGATTTAAAAGTTGTTGTTTTCCAACACTCACACACGCCCACAAAGGTTTTCGCCATTTAGTCGTATACAAGGGGGCAGAAATTGTGGCTCATTTATTATTTGACACACATTTTATAATGGGTAAGCCACCCTACCTCTTGATTTTACATTGAGAGTCCTAAATTTTATCCTATTGCAAAAAATGAAACAATTTAACTTGAAATTGTTAAAAGACTTGTCAAAGTGACTGTCCTAAAGAGACTTTGTCAAACGACTTTTCCATTTATACCAAACTGATACTGGTGAGTCACCGAATGACGAAAATGACAGGATAAAAATTCCACCTTAACTCTGAAATATGACAAGGGTTTTTCAACCAAAGTTGTGTTTTCTCAATTATCCCACTTTCAGTGGAGATGATAGTTTTCTTCCTGCTTTCTTTCGATCTTTCGGATCTCTTCAGCTAGGCATGTGTGATGGCGTAAGCCGACCCCACTAACTTAGGACAAAGTTTGGTATAAACTTTGACAATATTGGTATAAACATAATTCTAATGTAGTGCAATCAGTTATTATGTGGTATTTACTCATTGTAGGGTAAAAATCTAATGAAATGGTCTCCACATATAAAAATTTAATGATATAAACAACGCGTTTTAGTTAATGCCTGAGGAAGAACACTACGTGTTCGAAACGCGTTGTTTATATCATTAAATTTTTATATGTGGAGACCATTTCATTAGATTTTTACCCTACAATAAACATAATTGTATAAATTTATTAAGTTTGGTATAAATTTTGGAAAAATCGTTTAACAATTTAAATTTAACCCTTCGAAATTGTTAAAATTGATATCCTACTTTTAAAAAAAAAAATTGATCAAACTTATAAAGTCTCACAAATCTATAATTGACTTATACACAGTAATCTCTATTAATATAAACAAACAAATAACTCAAGGAGAAAAAAAAACTCAAGTCAAATACAGAAGTTAATGTTGATTAGAATGACGGGGCAACTCCTGTATATTCAATCTTCAGTCCTTTTCTTAAACTGCCTCAAACACCAACTGAAGAACGAACAACACTTCATGGAAACAACAACGAGATTTGGAGTGAGCTTTGTTATACATGGATAACTGAATCTTGATACTTGCCGAGTTACGAACCTATGGAGTTTGGATCTACTATTATCGTCAAATATAGTAGGTTAGGTTTTTAGTGGCAGTCCCACAAAAAGAACATTGGCTCCTTTGTGATACCGCACAATGAAGATTGATTCTACATCGGGAGTCCTAAATTTTCTATAAAATCAATTGTATTTAGAGTAGGGGATCTTTAACGAGTACCTGGTATCGTAGCTCACATTTATTTACATCCCCCGTGAAAAAAAAATCGAGGGGTGGAAACACAACAAAATGTACTGTGTTATTGTGTTTATAATCACGATCTGTTTATATTACTACTTTTATTATAAATAGGGCTAAAAATAATTTATAATATTAGTAATACTATAAATAAATCTGAGAGAATACCTCTACAGAATATTAAAGAAGAGAAAACTAAAAACACAATAAGCAAGAATATAAAAAGAAAACAAGACAAAACGAAAATAAGTATTGTTCTTTATTCAGTTAGATCTGGAGGAAGAAAGGACTGAGGAGTGCTTACAAAGGAGTCACCCATTTGATAAAGTTATCGAAGTATAAAGTTATCTACTTGTACAATATTATTGGCTTGTAGAACATTGTAGGGTAAAAATCTAATGAAATGGTCTCCACATATAAAACTTTTAATGATATAAACAACGCGTTTCGAACACGTAGTGTTCTTCCTCAGGTATTAACTAAAAAATACAATGACACCAGAGAGTTATCTATAGTACAAAGTAGATAACTCTCTGGTGTCATTGTATTTTTTAGTTAATGCCTGAGGAAGAACACTACGTGTTCGAAACGCGTTTTTACATCATTAAAAGTTTTATATGTGGAGACCATTTCATTAGATTTTTACCCTACAATGAGTAAATACCACATAATAACTGATTGCACTACATAAGAATTGTAGAACATTACCTAATTACACATTATTATTATTGAACACATGAAACAGTCCGTTAAGACAACATATCCAACAATTGTGGGATTCAATTTTTTTAAGAACCGGTTCGTGCACACCGGTTTTTAAAATATTATGAGTTCGGAAACTAAATTGTTTAGTTATATATATAGCCTATGTACATGCGCAAATTACGTTGTCATGCATGCACAAGTTACTTCAGTCACGCGACACTTGTGAAGTTTGATAGTGGGTTGAATTAAAACAGGTCTGAAAAGGGGTTTACGTAATTTTTTTAACAACCGGTTCGCACAACTAGCAATATTTGAAGAACCGGTTCGTACGAACCGGCTGAATCCCATCACTGATATCCAACAATTACAAGAAAACAACATACAACTCACTTCAATATTTCGACCTCGTCTTCATCAGAAGAACAAACTTCTTAAACAACAAACTTCTCCTCCTCCTGATGATGATGTTGAAGTGGAAATATTGAAGTAAGTAATCAGAAGGAAGAGAACTTTGTTGTTTGCCAGCTGAGTACAGATCCTCTTCTTTCTTCTGATGAAGACGAAGTTTTCGAAACGTTTAAGTGAGTTGTATGTTGTTTCATGTAATCATTTGATATTATTATTATATTATTGTTGAATGTAGATAGAGAAACATAGAGTATTAGAAACATACATTCTCAAATTCCTGTACTGTTAAATATATGTGGTAAAGATAAGGAAAACATTGAAATATAAATATCCATTAAATAACTTTTTAAATGAAACTACATATTGTCTTTGCAATTTAGTTTTTGTTAACCAATACACTTTAAGTTATTTATTTTATTTTTAATTATTTAATTATTTGAGATAAATTCTCAATATTATTTTAAGTTTTATTTCATTCTATTATATATTTTTATTAATTCTGAATCTTTAACTTTTATTTGTGTTAATTACTTCTTAAGTTCATCCCTCGTTTTTCTTTTATTTATTATTATTTTTTCATATTCCCTATACTATACTTAATCTAAAATTGCCGGGCCTCCGCGAGGTCCACCTCAGACACCTCCAAGTTTGGGTAGCTAAACTTGGAGGTGACAAAAAAGGGCAACACGTTAAATCGTCGGCCTGATTTGATCTTTTGGTGTAATGGCTGGAAAGCTAAGGTGCACAGCTATCAAAACAGGTTCAAACCGAAGATTAGATAGATAACTCACGAGAGATATGAGAGAGAAATGAAGCACACTGGTACACAGCCGATGGGAGACCAACAATATTGCCGCATACACGCCCCCGTTCACACGAATTAGAAACTGTAAGTGTATTTGATTTCTCTATGTTTATTGAACTTTATTTGTCCATTTCTGATCGTATTTTCATCTTTAAGGTATATTATTATTATTATTGTTGTTGTTGTTGTGATCAACATTCAGTGCTCAAAAAACTATATAAATCATAAATATTTAGTTAAAACTCAAATCAAAGCTGACAATTTTTTTTTTTGGTAATGACAACTCTTTAACAAACCTTAGCCAAATTCGTTGATTTTCCCACACCGTTGACACCGCAAAAGGTAACAACAAAAGGGTTGCCTGCTGCCTTGGCTTCCAAAGCGTCCCTAAGGATGTCCACTCTTCGCTTTGGCGACAGGATTTGAACTAGTGAATCAGTCAGAGTTTGTTTTACTGTTGTTGCAACACTTTCAAACGTTCCAACAACCTGAAATCGACGTAAGAAATTATTTTAATTGTAATCACTACACTTGAGCATTTGTCAGATTCAGTTAACATAATGACATACTCCTGGAGACATACAAGAATACTGAATTTCATACCAAAACACTTACTCACATTTAGGTTCAACTATGATGTACATGAACATAACATATGGAGTTTAAACCACAAGGAAAAGGAAAACAATAAATACTCTGAGGTATTTTTTTAGTGTTCTTTGGTTGAACAGCTAGTATGTTTGTTTACTATTGTTCTATGGATATTTTTCTATCCATAGAAATGTTTATAGTCATTTCCTATATTCTTTTTTATTCATTTTGATATAAAGGCAAGGAGTGTTTCGTATTTTCTGTTGATGGTTTGAAAACTTACAAACTTTGTACACTCTAACCTTGAGAGGTTTCTGTTTTTACTTTTAACAGTTATAATTTAACAGTTATTTATTTTTAACATATATATAATATATTTTTAACAGTTATATAACGTTAACTTTTAACGTTATGTCTTTTCAGTTTTTACATTTAGAACTGTATGTTCTTACAGTATGTCCTCATATACTGCAAATACTGTGATATATATATGTCATACTGTAACATTTATAGATACAACGTCTAAACCACAGTAAGAAATCAGAAAAAAAGATCTTTCAACCGTAACAAGTGGTCTTCGTCAGAGTCAAATCTCAACTGTATGTATATAATTCTAAGGTAGTGCAATCATTTATTGTGTGGTATTTACTCATTGCCGAGTAAAAAGCTAATGAAATAGTCTCCACATATAGCAACTTAATAGCATAAACAACGCATTTCGAACACTAGTCTCTTCTTCAGGCCTGATATATACATAAATGTTACAGTATGACATATACGTATCACAGTCTTTACAGTATGTGAGGACATACTGTTCTAAATGTAAAAACTGTAAAGTCATTCCGTTTTTTAAAAGGAAAAACGAAAGCCTTTTAACGATAGTGTACAAACTTTGTAAGTTTTCAAACCACCCATAAACAATACGAAACACTCCATGCTCTTATATCAATCAGGACAAAAAGATATAGAAAATAACTACAAACAAGCTTTTAGAAAACTTAAAATATAAAAATATACATAGAACAATATTTAACTAACATACTTGCTGTTCAACCAAAAAAACACTAAAAAACAATTAAAACATTTATTTAAAATAACAAAAAAATAAACTTGACAATTGAAACAAACAATAGAAAATTGATAATATGAAATTTTCAATCGAAAAATGAAAAAAAAACAATAAAAAATTGAAATAAAAAAACAATTGTCAAAAAATAAACTTGTCAATCGAAATAAGCAATACAAAATTGAAACAAGAAATAAACTTGTTATTTTAAATAAACAATAGAAAATTGAAAATATAAAAATATAAACGAACAAACTAGGTACTCAAACTAAGAGCAAAAACAATTGAAACATTTTATAAAATGACAATGAAATAAACTTAACAAATATTGAAAAGAATTTAAAATACGAAAAATAATTGGTAACACTGACTTAAAAAAATGGTTGTCCATGACGAGTTTACATTGCAAGAAATAATTTATACCGAGAGAAATAGTATCACGAGATACTAACAAATACAGGGTATACTGTTTAGTTATACTATTTAGTTATACTCTGAATCTTCTTAACTGATATCAGTTATCAAAATAAATTTATATATTTATCAATTAAATACATTTATCAAAATAAATGTAAAAAATGGAAACATTTCAAGGTCAACATTGAAAAACACTGACTTCTGAGGTAAAATAGATAAACAAACAAAAGTCTCCATACAAATGAAATTTTATTCAACAAACAACAACGCGTTTCGAACAAATTTGTGTTCATCATCAGGAAGACACCAAGGATGTGGTGCTGAAGGGTTGGTGTCTTCCTAATGATGAACACAAAGTGTTGGAAACGCGTTGTTGCTTGTTGAATAAAACTTCATTTTTGTGTGGAGACTTTTGTTTGTTTATCTATTTTACCTCAGAATAAGTAATTACCATACAATTACGGATTGCACAACTAATGATTTAAACACTAACTTGTAAGAATGCGAAATAAACATCTCATATAATATTTGTTTACTATATTTCTATGAATGATGAAATATCATTACAAAAATGATAAATTCTTTAAAACATGAAACAGTCTGATAGGGCAACATATTAAACGATTGTAAGAAGAGAACACATAGAAAACAATAACACAAATTACTTCAATATTCGGCCTTGCCGTTATCTGGAGAAAAAGAAGAAGAGTAGTTCTGCTCAACTAGCAAACAGCAACTGCTGAGTCACAGTTGACCAGTCAAGCAAAACACCTCTGCTTCTTCTTCTCCTCATGACGACGAGGTCGAAATACTGAAGTGAGTTTTGTTGTTGTTTCTGTTTTTTTCTATAATCATTTTATATACATTCTAAATGATAATTTCAAATTAATACCTACAATATAATTATCCTATAAGACAAATAAAACAAATAGTTATGAAATGAATTTCATAATTAATTGTTTTCAGATAAGAAATTTTTAATAAAAAGACTGTTCTAACGTAGTGCAATCACTTATTATGTGGTACTTACTCATTGTAGGGTAAAACGTTAATGAAATGGTCTCCACATATAAAAATTTAATGGTATAAACAACGCGTTTCGAACACATAGTGTTCTTACTCAGGCATTAACTAAAAAATTCAATGACACCAGAGAGTTATCTATGGTATACAGTAAATACGGTATAAAATAAAATAAGAAAGAGAGTACGAACCTAAGGGGTACATCTATTTCATATTGGAACAGATTAGAACAGAACCAATATGAAACAGATGTACCCCATACCCTCACCCACGTCCATCCTATTCCCAGTCAGTTGTACCACAGACACTCACCCTTAGGTTCGTTATTCTCTTCCTTATTTTATTTTATTTTTATTTTGTACTATATTTACTGTATACTATAAGATAACTCTTTGGTGCCATTGTATTTTTTAGTTAATGCCTGAGGAAGAGCACTACGTGTTCGAAACGCGTTGTTTATACCATTAAATTTTTATATGTGGAGACCATTTCATTAGCTTTTTACCCTACAAAAAGACTGTTCTAATTAATTACCTTTCCCTCGAGCTTAACGGCAACTGAGTGACACAGCTTGCTCGCTATATCCGCCGCCACATTCTTAGTAATTAGGTGATCTTTAAGTTTATCCAATACTGGTTCCATATCTTTCATTGTTAGATTTTTATTTCCCACTAAGCTCCTAAAAGAAAATAATATATGAATATACAAGACATTAAACAATCCGTTAAAACAATATATCAAACGATTACAAGAAAAGAAAGAGTAGAAACAACACATAACTCACTTCAATATTTCGATCTCGTCGTCATCAGGAGAAGGGGAAGAGAAGAAGAAGGGTTGCTGTTTGCCAGCCGAGCAGAACTCATCTTCTTCTTCTTCTCCTCATGACGACGAGGTCGAAATATTGAAGTTGTATATTGTTTCTACGTGTTCTTTTCTTATATTTTATAATATTTATATTCATAATCCATACATTATATTTCATTTCTACAATTAAAATCAAATTTCAATGGTCCGACTAGACAACTGTCCGACTGACAAATCCAGTATTTCGACAACTGTCGTGCTCAGCTGAAATGCAAGTGAAAGGCTAAGTGTAACGCAAGGGCATTATTATTACCGTCTTTTTCCGAAAATAAAACACTGTCTTACTTTATTTTTAGGTATAAAAAGTAAAAGTACGTACATGAAATAGACTAATTACCTTACGCTCTATTAAATGCTAATTAGAGAATATAATGAGGGCTAATTATGATGACTTTGATTTGTAGCTGTAGTTTAATTACAGCAATTAGATATGCTCAATTATCAATATTATGACAAAGCGTGACACACGCGGTTACTACCGTCTTTTTCGAAAATAAGACGCTGTCTTACTTTATTTTTAGATACAAAAATTCATGCTAGGGTTTATTCTCGGGGGAGGACTTCAAGTACATTAAGTAGATTTACATATTTTTTGTTTAATATTTATTTTTATAAAGAAATTTAAATTTATTCGATTACAGTCATGTCATAATCTGGAACATCGTCATGAATTATAAAAATTTTGAATTCCGTTCTGATTTTTCTCCAAATCTATTTCCTGTAGAATCATTGGTCTGAATCTTTCATGTCTTGCAATGTTGCTGTGGTTAAATTAATAATTCTTGTCTAAGTAGCCTCCTTGAAACAAACTTTAGAGGTAAACATTTCTTGGAATATTTTTTTTCCAAAGAATTCTCTGAAATATTACGACAGCTAGAGATACATTCAACAGCAATTTTTTAACGAATTATATTTTTCACATTATCTAAACTAGGGCCTATTTTCAGGGGAGGGCTTATAGTCCAAAACATCCCGAAAATCACGCTAGGACTTATTTTCGGAAAAAGACGGTAGTATCTAACTTTCAGTTTAATCATTATGCTATTACATATTTATAAATAGAATACAAATGTTTATCAGGAATCGGTCAGTTTTTTAGTCTAAATCAAACCACCAAAGCTGACGTATCGGTTATTTAATATCTTTTTCATAGGTCATAATATATCATAACGATACAAAAAAAATATAAGCAATCATGCGACGATCAACAGTTATCAACGTACCAAAGATGAATATTACAATTTACAAAATGTTATATATATATATATATATATATAT
Organism: Hermatobates lingyangjiaoensis; assembly: GCA_026182355.1. Classification (NCBI taxonomy): domain Eukaryota; kingdom Metazoa; phylum Arthropoda; class Insecta; order Hemiptera; family Hermatobatidae; genus Hermatobates; species Hermatobates lingyangjiaoensis. The sequence continues at coordinate 73,103 of JAPFBL010000247.1, forward strand.
ATATATATATGTGTGTGTGTGTGTGTGTGTGTGTATTTTGGGAGCAGACCTTCAATCAAACATGTTTTATTAAAAATTATGCCAATTTTAACTTTTGTTCTTTTCCGAGTTAATTTTTCAAGTTTTCTCACTATGGATTTCCACCTTTCTGGTAAAATATAAAGTACTCGTAATTCATAATAAATAAATAAATAAATAGATAATAAATAAATAAATAATCTTATAATCTTATAAACAATAAATAAATCTTTTGGTGAATTACTTTATATTTTACCAGAAAGGTGGAAATCCATAGTGAGAAAACTTGAAAAATTAACTCGGAAAAGAACAAAAGTTAAAATTGGCATAATTTTTAATAAAATACATATATATGAACTAAAAATTGTAAAGTTAAAGTATAAAATCAGAAAAACCAGAGATTCCGCGTCGAAAAAAGTTTGAAAAACTCTGAGAAAAACAATCAAATACAACATTCCAAGTTTCAAATAAGACATTTATAATTGAAAATTTTAAAGACAACTGTTTAGTTTGAATAGATACTGCTCTCTGGTAAATTGGAGTGAATAGTGCAGCATGAATCTGAATAAAACTATGGGCTGAGCACTCAATCGATCGGTTCAAGCCTAAATCACCGAAGTAAGTACTGAATCGATCGGTTCATCCCTAAATCGTTCAAGTAAGCAACTATTCTGATAAAGATCAGCTCAACTCTGGATCGTTAGACTCTGCACTGAATCGATCGGTTTAAGCCTATCTGACGACTAAGTACTGAATCGATCGGTTCATCCCTAAATCGTTCAAGTAAGCAACTATTCTGATAAAGATCAGCTCAACTCTGGATCATTAGACTCTGCACTGAATTAATCAGTTTAAGCCTAAATCTTACGACTAAGCACTGAGTCGATCGGTTCATTCCTAAATCGTTCAAGTAAGCAACTATTCTATAAAAAATCGACTCAACTATGTATTATTAGACTCTGCACTGAATCAATCAGTTTAAGCCTAAATCTTACGACTAAGCACTGAGTCGATCGGTTCATTCCTAAATCGTTCAATTAAGCAACTATTCTATAAAAAATCGACTCAACTATCGACCATTAGATTCTGCACTGAATCAATCAGTTTAAGCCTATCTCACGGCTAAGCACTGAGTCGATCGGTTCATTCCTAAATCGTTCAATTAAGCAACTATTCTATAATAAGCCTATCTCACGACTAAGCACTGAGTCGATCGGTTCATTCCTAAATCGTTCAATTAAGCCACTATTCTATAAAAAATCGACTCAACTATCGACCATTAGATTCTGCACTGAATCAATCAGTTTAAGCCTATCTCACGACTAAGCACTGAGTCGATCGGTTCATCCCTAAATCGTTCAAGTAAGCAACTATTCTGATAAAGATCAGCTCAACTCTGGATCGTTAGACTCTGCAATGAATCGATCGGTTTATTCCTCACCATCACCTCGTTCCTACACGCTAAACTAATCTTCATTCTAATCTTCAAGAAGACCTATCTTGGCTTCAACTTCGATCTTAGATCTCCTACTAAATGCAATCAAGTTAAACCTATCACGAATAAGACTGAAACGATCGGTTCATTCCTAAATCGTTCAAGTAAGCCACTATTCTGAAAAAGATCGGTTCAACTCTGGATCGTTAGACTCTGCACTGAATCGATCGGTTCAAGCCTAAATCAACGAAGTAAGTACTGAATCGATCGGTTCATTCCCAAATCGTTCAAGTAAGCAACTAAAAAAAAATCGACTCAACTATGGATCATTAGACTCTGCACTGAATCAATCAGTTTAAGCCTAAATCGCATGACTCAGCAATGAATCGATCGGCTCAACCCTGAATAGCGTTTCGTATCTAGAACACCATGAAAAAACAAAACGAACCTAAGTAACTTATTAACAAAGAACTAAATATATACCTGAAAAGCGAAAACACTCCACTTTGAGGCTGCTTCTTCGCTGGTTTCCTCACCATCACCTCTTCCTCCTCTTCTTCTTCTTCTTCATCTTCAGAAGACTCTTCTTCTTCAACTTCCAGATCTTTGATTCTCCCTACCATTTGGCCCACAAGCTGAAAATAAATAAATCGTAAAACATTTTTATTTAAAGTTGTAACATACTCCAAGGGACCATTTTTTGTTTCTTAAATAAAAAAAAAAACAGCTCAGTGGACAACGGTGTGATTCTAATGAAGAGATCAACTCACAAACAAATGCATCTTTTGAGAAACTACCAAAAAAAAATACTTTCCTGAAGACTTGAAAAAGTTGATTAGGGAAGTTGAAAAAGGAGATTTTGTTTTCTATAATAAAAAAAAATTCGCCCAAAATAAAAATTCAATCATGGGGTTTCTTGAGGATTTTTCGTCTAAAGAAATAACACTCTTGTTTATACACCGATGTTTTGCCAAAAATTATTTGGCATTTTCAAGGCTAAAAACAATTTGTTAATTACATAAGTAATGAAAAGAAATACATCCACGGATATCAACCAACAAAACACACGAAAAAGTCAAACCATAAAACTCCAAATAAAGTAAAAAGAAAACCACAAAAGTACCACGAAACAGCCAGTGTTATTGTTTTTTAAAGAAACCATGTGTTGTTTAAACATAATTACTTATTATTAATTATTAAGGCCCAACACAATACTAAACAGATAAGCAATATCACAAAATAATTCTGCGAGGATAGCTTTAACAGAGCATTAAAGGAAACAAACAGATAACAAACACAGTAAGCAAGAAAAATACAAACAATAAAAGAATAATGAAATGATATCCACGTATAATAATGTAATCGTATAAACAACACGTTTCGAACACGTAGTGTTCTTCTTCAGGCATTAACTAAGAAATAGAATATCATCATAGAGTTATCTATAGTACAAAGTAAATATAGTACAAAATAAAAATATTTTATTTACATAAAATTTTTTAGTATAAAAAAATTTTTATTTTTATTTTGTACTATATTTACTTTGTACTATAGATAAATCTCTGATGATATTGTATTTTTTAGTTAATGCTTGAATATGAACATTAAGCGTTCGAAAAGCGTTGTTTATGCGATTAAATTTTTATATGTGGAGACTATTTCATTAGCTTTTTACCCTACAATGAGTAAATACCACATAATAACTGATTGCACTACCTTAGAAGAAAATAAAATAAATTAAGATGGAAAAAAAGTACAATATTATTACCTTGTTTTTGAGGAAGAAACTATTTACCAGCATCACATCTGATGATATCTTTGTATCTGATGTGATGCTGGTAGATAGAGGATGGACAGTAAATAGTTTCAACCTCAAAAACAAGCCTTGAAAATGACAAACATTTTTTGGCGAAACGTCGGCGTATAAACAGGGGTGTAAATTTCTTTAGACCAGGGTTGTCTAAAGTCTAGCCCGCGGTCCGCGACCCCCTTCAATGCGGCCCGCGGCCTCTTCTAGAAAACTTTTAAAAATTAGTATTATTTAAGACATCTATTGAGTTATATTCGAAAAAAGTTGTTTTTTTACTTTTTGAAGCAGCATTTTCCGCAATGAAGTCGATTAAATCCAAAAAGAGGAATCCTCTTAATCAAACATCTCTCGTAGCATTCCTTCGTTTAGCCTTAACCTCAATTAAGACATTGACACAAAGGAGCTGGCTTCCAAAATGCGCGCACACCCATCCCACTGAATTTTAAGTAAACTGTACCGTTTTACGCACTTCCTTAAATATTTTTAAGAAATATATTTAAAGGTTGATTCCTATCCATACTTGTGAATTATTTTTTGTATGATAATATATGTTTTTTATGATAAATATATTGACTCATTTACATGTACGTGCCTTACTTTACATCTGGTACTGCTGCCCGCGATCTAATTTCCTTGCCGAATGCGGCCCTAGTCCCCATAAAGTTTGGACAAACCTGCTTTAGACCCATAATCCTCAAGAAATTCGTCTTTGAACTTTAAAAATCAGTAGTTGGTAGCAGGTAGTAGGTTTAGTGTTATTTATTCATTAGCTACATTTATTTATTTATATTACGTTATAAGTCTGAATCGGGGGAATATTGAGTACCCCAGTAGCTTAGTAATTAAGTTTAATATGGCTGTGATAGACTATGATAGGTTAGGACTACTGTGATATTAGTTAAGCCAGTTTAATAATTCTAGGTTACCACAAAATACATCGATATTCTCTTGTGAGTAAAAATTAATACTAAACTAGACAAGACAGAAGAACTTGTTTGATTTATTGGCATGTACCTCAGTCTTTCGACCACATCACGCAATAAAGCAGACCAGGCCGATGTTTTTTTTACGTGGAGCCCTTTCGCCACGCTGAGCAGAGAAAACTGTTCCCGAGGGAACAGAAGGCTCATCCCAGCGCGCCCAAGGTGGACCTCACGGAGGCGGGCTACCACGACAGACATCACGCTAAAGACAAATAACAGACATCAGACAAGGGAACAAGACAGGAGAACTTGCTTACCGAAGTATCTGCCGAGATCTGCTGGTCCACAGGTTTATCTTTTGTCCTATCTAAATTAGCCAAGTCCTTATTAGTGCCTCCCAAGTCCCATACTCGGGGCTTCTTGCCTTCCTTAGCCGGTTTAGGACTTTTCCTGAAAATGAATCAACAGAAAGAATGAAATGGCATAAAAAAAAATAGTCCCCATTATAAGTCATGGACAATCATGTTTACTTTGATGACATAAAGTGAAAGGCCTCAGTGCATTTATTTCTATTGTTTCCCTTTTACCGTGTAGTTTTTTACTTTATATACTTTATATAAAGTATATTTTATACTTTATATTTATTTATATTTTGCACAAAGTAATCGGAATTCGGTCATTTTCTAGTAACAAAATCAAACTCTCATTACAAACATTTTAGACAATATTGCGTTTTTCATAGACAGAATTAAGATTTTTTTTTTAATAAGAAAATGAAATATACATTATTTAAACCAGAGTTTTTCAAACTTTTTTTTGACATGGGACCCTTTTTGGTTCCAGCAACTTTCCCGGGAACCCCAGAGTATAATGATTTCATACAATCATAATATAAATATTTTCATATGCCCTTTTTAAATAGTATGTATGTTTAATTTAACAATTAAAAAAATAATATTACTGCAATGTGTATTTTTCGAATAAAAATTCAAAACTAAAAGATTTTAATTTTCATATTTTCCACAAGTGCAAAACACATAAAACAGAATTACTAGCAATTTTAACACAGAGTTTGTTTTGTAATCATTTTTGGCTTTATAGTTGAGAGTTTGATTCTCAAGTTAGCCCCAGCATTAAGTCTACTTCGGTATTTGGTTTCTATGGCAGTTTAAAGGGAAAATCCAGTTTCACATAAGTAGGTAGTGGGAAATGGCAGCAATATGTGAAGTGCAACTTTTGCAAAAGCAGGAAATTCGGGAATCAGATACTTCCAAAAACTGGCTATTGATTCATTCGAAATATGAATACAATTTTGACTACTTCTACTTATATGTATTTGTAGATATAAACATTATTCGGTTTCATGATTCACAAGAAATATAGAATAAATCCATACCCACAAAAAAAAAATTTTGGGAAAATGTTTTTACTAAACTTTTTTACGGAACAGTGTTCTGTGTTCCTTAATAGACAGTCCGTTAAGGAACCCACTTTGGGAACCTCTGGCATGAGGAGTGAATGTTCTTCAGGGGTGGTTAGAGGTGGTTATAGGTGGGGTCCCGAGACAGTCAGTTAAGGAACCCCTGGGTTCCGCGGAACTCACTTTGGGAACCTCTGGCATGAGGAGTGAATGTTCTTCAGGGGTGGTTAGAGGTGGTTATAGGTGGGGTCCCGAGACAGTCAGTTAAGGAACCCCTGGGTTCCGCGGAACTCACTTTGGGAACCTCTGGCATGAGGAGTGAATGTTCTTCAGGGGTGGTTAGAGGTGGTTATAGGTGGGGTCCCGAGACAGTCAGTTAAGGAACCCCTGGGTTCCGCGGAACTCACTTTGGGAACCTCTGGCATAAGGAGTGCATGTTCTTCAGGGGTGGTTAGAGGTGGTTATAGGTGAGGTCCCCAGAAAGTTCGTTAATGTTCGTCATCAGGAGTAGACTAGAAGAGAAGACGAAGTGAGAGAGATCTCACCACGCTCACCACGTCGAAGAACGGAGCGCGAATAAATAAATAAATAAATATATATATATATATATATATTCATTTCTCATTCATGTGTTATCTATATATATATATATATTAACAAATAGAAAAGAAACAGAGAATGTCACTACAGAAACTCATTCGATATTTCGACATCCGTCGTCATTAGGAAGAAGAGTCGAAATACTGACGTTCAGAAGCAAGCCGCAACTATATATATATATATATATATATATATATATTCTGAGGTAAAATGGATAAACCAACAAAAGTCTCCACACAAATGAAGTTTTTTTTTTATTTCACTCTAATTTTTTGTAACTAATTAGATTTAATTTGTATTATAGTGTTTTCCTGATGATGAACACAAAGTGCTCGAAACGCGTTGAATAAAAAACTTCATTTGTGTGGAGACTTTTGTTGGTTTATCCATTTTACCTCAGAATGAGTAAATACCACACAATTACGGATTGCACAACTAATGATATATATATATATATATCATAAATAAAACGATTCACAAAGGACAACAAACGTTTCAAAGTAAACTATATGTAAAAGTAAACTATGTGTACATAGTAAATAGAAAAACGCACTTACAGTCTTTAATTTTCGGTTTAACCGTCATCAGGAGAGAGACGGTTGGTCTCCAACCGTCGCTTCATAAGTGTATTTGGCAGTGACGTGCGGTGAGGTTCATGACAGGTGAGGCACTGACTTCATCACCGTTAAATTTACAAAAATATGAACCTTACAGATTACCTTTATCACTATTTGATTGGCAGTAGTGTATGTTTAAATCTCATATCAGGTTCCTTTTAAAACATTTTAACGTTTTAATTTTTGAAATGCACTACTCCATTTGCAAAAGTAAGGAAGGTGAAAAATAAATTGCTAGGTTTCAGAGTGCTGTCGCTGACTGTATTTTGTTGCTGAATCACAAAGAAGAATCCGTGTAGTCATAGGCGACCACCTACCATGAGGCAGGAGAACTGCATGCCTCACTTAGTTCTTCGCACAGCAGGCGGCAGACATACCACGCATTTCTTTTCAGTATCTAAGAAGTAGTTGCGAAAAACCATTGATTTTGAATAAAAAAAAAATAAAAATGCTGACAAATATCTTTACAGCGCAATTCACTGGATAAATATAACCATTTAGATATGTACAATTCATTTTGCATTTTTCCTTTCCAAGATTATCAGGTGAGGCAGTGCCTCACCTGCCTCCCCTGACTGCACGTCCCTGGTATTTGGTGTCCCTATCTATTCTCTCCTGATGACAGTTAAACCGAAAATTAGAGATTGTGCGTCTGTTTTTCTATTTACGGGGTGGTGTACCCGTAGTTTACTTTGAAACGTAATATATATCGTCAGGTTTAAAAATTAGAATAACTTTTTCGCCAACGTTTCGTCTTTATTTTAAGGCATCCTCAGGGCTATAAACTAACAAAAAACAATGGACATTTGTCATATCTACTTTACAATCATCATAACAAATTCAAACAACTTAGTTTACTCGAAGCTAGCCTTGAGTAAGTAAGTTTTTTGAATTTTTTATGATGAATATAAAATAGATATGACAATTGTCCATTGTTTTTGTTAGTTTATAGCCCTGAGGATGTCTTAAAAAAAAAAAATAAAGATGAAACGTTGGCGAAAAGGTGATTCTAAATATTAACCCAAACCAAATTCCGAGAAGAAGAAAAAGTGTTTATTAGTAAATTGTGGTCAAGAAAACAATACCTTGTTTTCTTGACCACATAAATATTTATATACACAATTAAAAAAAACGGTCCTTTTTTAAATAAAATAAATTCAAAACGAAGGAAACACATAGAAAGACACAGACATAGCTCACATCGAAATATCGATGTGAGTTATGCCTGTGTCTTTCTATGTGTTTCCTTCGTTTTGAATTTATTATATATATATATATATATATATATATATATAAATTCACATAAGGGGTTATCAATATATATATATATTATATATATATATATATATATATATATATATATATATATATATTGATAACCCCTTATGTGAATTATATATATATATATATATATAATAAATTCAAAACGAAGGAAACACATAGAAAGACACAGGCATAACTCACATCGATATTTCGATGTGAGCTATGTCTGTGTCTTTCTATGTGTTTCCTTCGTTTTGAATTTATTTTATTTAAAAAAGTCCGCTGGACCGTTTTTTTTAATTGTGTATATATATATTTATGTGGTCAAGAAAACAAGGTATCTAATAAACACTTTAAATGTGATAAACTAAATATTTTTTAATATGATAAACTAAATGAGGTCCGGCAGGACAGATTAAACTCAAAATAAACTGTGACACAAAGAAAGAATCATAACAAAGACTCACTTTTCAATATTTCGACCGCCATAACTTATACATGAAATGTACACATATTTTTAAACACTCATTGGTTACTTTGCTGAACAATCAAAATTTTATTTTTTGATTCTATTTTGAATATTATAAAATTATAATAATTATTATTATTTTATTAAATATTATAAAAAATCTTTATATATAGATTGTTGATCTATATTATAACTTTTATATAGATAAAAAAAAAATTTAATCTTTCAGTTAAATAAATTAACTTGACTTAAAGTCATATATATCATATTAAAACAAAAAAAAAAATACTTACACTTTGCTTTTTTTCGAATTAGGAGATCCCAATTTTTGAGCCAATTTTGCACGATTTTGCATAATGATCTCTTCGTTTGTTAATTTTCCATTTTGTTCGTTTTCTGGAATGACTTCAACTTTTTGAACTTTTGCTGAAAATAAGAATAGAATATTAAATTATGCATATTAACTAATTATTAGTGTATTTCGGTAGCAAGTCCTCTTTTAAGCATATAATACAGTCGATTCCGGTTAATTGGGACACATCGGGACCGAGGCGTTTTGTCCCAATTAAACGAATTTCACTTTTTTTTTTGGAAATTCATTTGATTGGTTTTAGGAACAATGCCATTAAGCATTGGATTGGGGGGGGGGGGGGGGGGGAGGAGGTGGTTTGTTTTGCCGCTGCACTGGCTCGGATGGAAAAGATAGCAAATTGTGAACATGAGGCAGCTGCGGATTTTTAAAACACGGGTATCGGGTTCAGAAAGAAGCCGCCTTTCTGGCTTTCCCGGGATTTAGAAAGGGGTGGTGTTTGTTTTGCCGCTGCACCGACTCAGTTAAACCGGAACTCAGTTAAAACATATTCGGTTAATCAGGACTCTACTGTACTAAAATCTTAAATTTACTGTCCCAATTAAACATACAAATTTACAAATGTAGTTCATAGTTTGGTTTTCGTTCTTTGAGATTTGTCCCAAATAAGCGGCTGTCCCAATTAAACGGAATCCACTGTATTGAATTTTAATATCAGATTCTGCATTCACGATTTTTCTACTTATAGCTTCTCACGATCTTCTTTTGTGCTGGTGATACAAATGCCAAAACAATTATCCCAAAGAGGCACATGGTATTCCCCTGTCTAGGCAGAACCTGATGAGGGTACCACCATCCTACATATTAATAGTGATCTAAATAGACTTAAAATCCTAGAAGCACTGTACATTAAAGATTTGTTACCCAGTTTAAATGTAAAAAGTAATGGATTTAATATAATCCCCAGTTTTAAAAATATAGATATTTTTTTTAAATTAGTAACAAAGGAGGGCGATGACGGAGTTAGGTTGAGTTGAAAGGCCATGAATTTTTTGTTGACCCGCACTCACCCCTACTCCATCCCCACCACCAACTTTCACTTTGACAGAATAGCAAAGTTCAGTTGGCATTTAAACGTCAATATATTAAGTAATATGTATATTTAGTTAATATAAGTAGTTTAAGAACCTGACGATGACTCATGGGGCCGAAAGTTTGTCATATTAGTTTGGTGTAGTAATTAATTAAATATAGATATTCCCGGTGAAGTGTTTTTTAGTGTTTCAGCCTTCTGAATGTCTTATGCTAGCTTGCTTTGGCAATTATCATCAGCACATAAGAAGATCGTGAAAAAAATAGAAGCTATAAGTAGAAAAATCGTGAATGCAGAATCTGCTATCAATTTCATTAACCAATATAGGAATACTTGGATTTACAATCTAAATAGATGGAGAGGGTTTTGTCTGTTATACGAATACGAAGGTTTTGTCTGTTATACGAATACGAAGGTTTTGTCTGTTATACGAATACGAAGGTTTTGTCTGTTATACGAATACGAAGGTTTTGTCTGTTATACGAATACGAAGGCTTTGTCTGTTATACGAATACGAAGGTTTTGTCTGTTATACGAATACGAAGGTTTTGTCTGTTATACGAATACGAAGGTTTTGTCTTTTATACGAATACGAAGGTTTTGTCTGTTATACGAATACGAAGGTTTTGTCTGTTATACGAATACGAAGGTTTTGTCTGTTATACGAATACGAAGGTTTTGTCTGTTATACGAATACGAAGGTTTTGTCTGTTATACGAATACGAAGGCTTTGTCTGTTATACGAATACGAAGGTTTTGTCTGTTATACGAATACGAAGGTTTTGTCTGTTATACGAATACGAAGGTTTTGTCTGTTATACGAATACGAAGGTTTTGTCTGTTATACGAATACGAAGGTTTTGTCTGTTATACGAATACGAAGGCTTTGTCTTTTATACGAATACGAAGGTTTTGTCTGTTATACGAATACGAAGGTTTTGTCTGTTATACGAATACGAAGGTTTTGTCCGTTATACGAATACGAAGGTTTTGTCTTTTATACGAATACGAAGTTTTTGTCTGTTATACGAATACGAAGGTTTTGTCTTTTATACGAATACGAAGTTTTTGTCTATTATACGAATACGAAGTTTTTGTCTGTTATACGAATACGAAGGTTTTGTCTTTTATACGAATACGAAGTTTTTGTCTATTATACGAATACGAAGTTTTTGTCTGTTATACGAATACGAAGTTTTTGTCTGTTATACGAATACGAAGGTTTTGTCTGTTATACGAATACGAAGGTTTTGTCTTTTATACGAATACGAAGTTTTGTCTGTTATACGAATACGAAGGTTTTGTCTGTTATACGAATACGAAGGTTTTGTCTTTTATACGAATACGAAGGTTTTGTCTGTTATACGAATACGAAGTTTTTGTCTGTTATACGAATACGAAGGTTTTGTCTGTTATACGAATACGAAGGTTTTGTCTGTTATACGAATACGAAGGTTTTGTCTTTTATACGAATACGAAGTTTTTGTCTGTTATACGAATACGAAGGTTTTGTCTGTTATACGAATACGAAGGTTTTGTCTTTTATACGAATACGAAGTTTTTGTCTGTTATACGAATACGAAGGTTTTGTCTGTTATACGAATACGAAGGTTTTGTCTTTTATACGAATACGAAGGTTTTGTCTGTTATACGAATACGAAGTTTTTGTCTGTTATACGAATACGAAGGTTTTGTCTGTTATACGAATACGAAGGTTTTGTCTGTTATACGAATACGAAGGTTTTGTCTGTTATACGAATACGAAGGTTTTGTCTGTTATACGAATACGAAGGTTTTGTCTGTTATACGAATACGAAGGTTTTGTCTGTTATACGAATACGAAGGTTTTGTCTGTTATACAAATACGAAGGTTTTGTCTGTTATACGAATACGAAGGTTTTGTCTGTTATACGAATACGAAGTTTTTGTCTGTTATACGAATACGAAGGTTTTGTCTTTTATACGAATACGAAGTTTTTGTCTGTTATACGAATACGAAGTTTTTGTCTGTTATACGAATACGAAGGTTTTGTCTTTTATACGATTACGAAGGTTTTGTCTATTATACGAATACGAAGTTTTTGTCTGTTATACGAATACGAAGTTTTTGTCTGTTATACGAATACGAAGGTTTTGTCTTTTATACGAATACGAAGGTTTTGTCTGTTATACGAATACGAAGTTTTTGTCTGTTATACGAATACGAAGGTTTTGTCTGTTATACGAATACGAAGGTTTTGTCTGTTATACGAATACGAAGGTTTTGTCTGTTATACGAATACGAAGGTTTTGTCTGTTATACGAATACGAAGGTTTTGTCTGTTATACGAATACGAAGGTTTTGTCTGTTATACGAATACGAAGGTTTTGTCTGTTATACGAATACGAAGGTTTTGTCTGTTATACGAATACGAAGGTTTTGTCTGTTATACGAATACGAAGGTTTTGTCTGTTATACGAATACGAAGGTTTTGTCTGTTATACGAATACGAAGGTTTTGTCTGTTATACGAATACGAAGTTTTTGTCTGTTATACGAATACGAAGGTTTTGTCTGTTATACGAATACGAAGGTTTTGTCTGTTATACGAATACGAAGGTTTTGTCTGTTATACGAATACGAAGTTTTTGTCTGTTATACGAATACGAAGGTTTTGTCTGTTATACGAATACGAAGGTTTTGTCTGTTATACGAATACGAAGGTTTTGTCTTTTATACGAATACGAAGGTTTTGTCTGTTATACGAATACGAAGTTTTTGTCTGTTATACGAATACGAAGGTTTTGTCTGTTATACGAATACGAAGGTTTTGTCTGTTATACGAATACGAAGGTTTTGTCTGTTATACGAATACGAAGGTTTTGTCTGTTATACGAATACGAAGGTTTTGTCTGTTATACGAATACGAAGGTTTTGTCTGTTATACGAATACGAAGGTTTTGTCTGTTATACGAATACGAAGGTTTTGTCTGTTATACGAATACGAAGGTTTTGTCTGTTATACGAATACGAAGGTTTTGTCTGTTATACGAATACGAAGGTTTTGTCTGTTATACGAATACGAAGGTTTTGTCTGTTATACGAATACGAAGGTTTTGTCTGTTATACGAATACGAAGGTTTTGTCTGTTATACGAATACGAAGGTTTTGTCTGTTATACGAATACGAAGGTTTTGTCTGTTATACGAATACGAAGGTTTTGTCTGTTATACGAATACGAAGGTTTTGTCTGTTATACGAATACGAAGGTTTTGTTCTGTTATACGAATACGAAGGTTTTGTCTGTTATACGAATACGAAGGTTTTGTCTGTTATACGAATACGAAGGTTTTGTCTGTTATACGAATACGAAGGTTTTGTCTGTTATACGAATACGAAGGTTTTGTCTGTTATACGAATACGAAGGTTTTGTCTGTTATAACGAATACGAAGGTTTTGTCTGTTATACGAATACGAAGGTTTTGTCTGTTATACGAATACGAAGGTTTTGTCTGTTATACGAATACGAAGGTTTTGTCTGTTATACGAATACGAAGGTTTTGTCTGTTATACGAATACGAAGGTTTTGTCTGTTATACGAATACGAAGGTTTTGTCTGTTATACGAATACGAAGGTTTTGTCTTTTATACGAATACGAAGGTTTTGTCTGTTATACGAATACGAAGGTTTTGTCTGTTATACGAATACAAAGGTTTTGTCTGTTATACGAATACGAAGGTTTTGTCTGTTATACGAATACGATGGTTTTGTCTGTTATACGAATACGAAGGCTTTGTCTGTTATACGAATACGAAGGCTTTGTCTGTTATACGAATACGAAGGTTTTGTCTGTTATACGAATATAGAGGTTTTGTCTTTTATACGAATACGAAGGTTTTGTCTGTTATACGAATACGAAGGTTTTGTCTGTTATACGAATACGAAGGCTTTGTCTGTTATACGAATACGAAGGTTTTGTCTGTTATACGAATACGAAGGTTTTGTCTATTATACGAATACGAAGGTTTTGTCCTGTTAAACGAATACGAAGGTTTTGTCTGTTATACGAATACGAAGGTTTTGTCTGTTATACGAATACGAAGGTTTTGTCTGTTATACGAATACGAAGGTTTTGTCTATTATACGAATACGAAGGTTTTGTCCTGGTTTAAACGAATACGAAGGTTTTGTCTATTATACGAATACGAAGGTTTTGTCTGTTATACGAATACGAAGGTTTTGTCTGTTATACGAATACGAAGGTTTTGTCTGTTATACGAATACGAAGGTTTTGTCTATTATACGAATACGAAGGTTTTGTCTGTTATACGAATACGAAGGTTTTGTCTATTATACGAATACGAAGGTTTTGTCTGTTATACGAATACGAAGGTTTTGTCTTTATACGAATACGAAGGTTTTGTCTGTTATACGAATACGAAGGTTTTGTCTGTTATACGAATACGAAGGTTTTGTCCTGGTTTATACGAATATCTGAAGACAAGAGTAAACCGACACACTTACTTAACTCAAATTTTTGAAAAATCACCTTTCAGGAGAAAAGTGAAAGGGAACACTTTTTTTCTGCCGGAGATTCAACAGCAGGCAACAAACAGCCACACCTGCCTCTGTCATTCAACTAACGACAGATTTACCAAAAAAAAATGAGTTACTAAATATATTCCTATACTCTGTGTGTTGCATTTCTTCGATTTTAATCTTGAGTATTAAATGACAATTATAGATAACAATGTAATAAGTTAGTCTATGTAAAAACAATCTGAAACGAACAAATAAAGTACAATGTATATAAACAAGGATTGAGACATTAAAAACACTGACTTGCAGTTTCTTAATTTTTGGCTTAACTGTCATCTCGAGAGATAAGAAAGAGAAACCAAGTAGGGTTTGAAGGTTTTTAAAAACCGGGTTTTTTTTTTTTATTGACAAAATTATGAAATTCGAAAACCGTTTTTTAGTAGAAAATATCGGTTTTCAATGTATGAATAACACTTAAAAAAAAATTTGAAAATAACAAATATGAAAAAATTTGAAAATAAACACTGTTGCAAGCGGTTTGGTTCTTGGAATCATATCGGTCCAATTTAATAATATGGTTATTATAAATATACTATGGTTATCAAATAATATGGTTATTATAAACATACGAAAATATATTGTTTTTATTTATTCAAACCCTTTGCTGAATAACTCGTTTCACTATTATAAAAATATTTACATCCTTATATGTGAAAATTATGCATAAATAACAAATAATTGTTTTTAAAGTTATTTAATCCTGGTCAACAATTATTTCTTTGTTCTACTAAATTGCATAAAAAAAATTTACAATGAATAAAATTGAACAGTAAATAATTTTAGTTAAAAACTGCTTTTAATCATTTTAAATTTTCTGTTAAAATTTTTTGTTCGAATTACAGAATATTCGAGCAAAAAAATTTAAATTCGAAACCGATTAAAATCGGTTTTCTGGAAAAATTACTATTCGAAACCGGTTAAAATCGGTTTTCTGGAAAAATTACTATTCGAAAACCAGTTTTCTAAAATGTCGGTGTTTGTATAAACCCTAAAACCAAGCGTACTAGTGCAGAGACAGTTTTCCAGCCATCTCTGCATCAGTGCTCTGACTTTCCCTCGCTTATCTCTCCTGATGACGGTTAAGCCAAAAATTAGACTATGTTTCTATATCTACTTCTAACGTATTGCAATCAATTATTATGTGGTATTTACTGATTGTAGGGTAAAAAGCTAATGAAATGGTCTCCACGTATAAAAATTTAATCGTATAAACAACGCGTTTCGAACACGTAGTGTTCTTCCTCAGGTATTAACAAAAAAATACAATATCATCAGAGAGTTATCTATAGTACAAGATAGATAACTCTCTGATGACATTGTATTTTTTAGTTAATGCCTGAGGAAGAACACTACGTGTTCGAAACTCGTTGTTTATACCAGGGCTTCTTAAACTTTTTTATATAGCGACCCCCTTCAAGCTTAGGAAATTTTAAACGACCCCCTCCTCCATATAATGAAATATATATTAACCGTAGATGTAGATGTAATATCGCACTATTTTACAATGTAAATAAAATAAGGATTAAAGAATACGTACCCATTCATTTCACATATATATAATTGGAAACTACAATAGTATTTTGTATGATTTTTATTTGTATTTATATTTGTACGTAGTGTGTATACTAATTTTAAAATTTTATTTATAATGATTGAAAAGTATGAGATCTTTGCGACCCCCTTTCAGTAGTCTCGCGACCCACAGTTTAAGAAGCCCTGGTTTATACCATTAAATTTTTATAGGTGGAGACCATTTCATTAGCTTTTTACCCTACTATGAAATAAATTTGCTATCAGTTCAATTTCGCTTGGTGGCTAGTTTAACCCTTGTGACATTGCAGTCTTCTGAAGATGGTGTCTGTTGTTATTAATGAGAGAGTTATTAATGAGTTCTTAATTATCTTTAAGTTAATAATCATCGATTTCTTGATTATATTTAAGATAACAACTGTTGATTTCTCGACTATCTTTAAGTTAATAATCGTCGATTTCTTGATTATATTTAAGATAATAATTGTTGATTTCTCGATTATCTTTAAGTTAATAATCATCGATTTCTTGATTATATTTAAGATAATAATTGTTGATTTCTCGATTATCTTTAAGTTAATAATCGTTGATTTCTCGATTTACTTTAAGTTAATAATCGTTGATTTCTTGCACAATGGAAGAGAAGGTGATTTGGGGTTTGGACATTGAGGTTATCATAGCTGCATAAAGCTGAGTCATCATATTCCCATTATAGTGGAATATTATTAATATTCAGGAACTTCAGAGTTTAGAATATGTTATTATTATATCATTATTCTATAAAATAAAGTAATCATTTTAGATAAATAATGATGAAAATTATTTTCAACAGGTTACTAAAACTGTTGTATTTTTTGTATCAAAGCCTGTAACTCGTGTTTAGAAATCGATACAACAGAACAAGTCTGAATAAACAATCTGACCTTGAATGAATCATCACATTGTCATCAAAATGCCTTTAGTTATAAATATTTATCAAATCAAAAAGCACTTGAGTAAATACATATAAAAATCAACGTTTAAACAACAATAAGAAATCAGAAAAAGGAATAACTTTCAACCGTAACAAGCTGTCTTCATCAGAGTCAAAACTGACACTGATACTGTAAAATCATAGTTACATAATTATAACATATTGAATTTTTCTTCTTATTGGTGAAAAATTGAAACGCTAAAGGTTTTACTAGACAATATAAACAAATAAGTTTAAATAAGAAATCCGAGAAAGAACAATTTAATAGTAGAGCCATAAATTTCTTGATTATTTTTAAGTTAATAATCGTCGATTTCTTGATTATATTTAAGATAACAACTGTTGATTTCTCGATTATCTTTAAGTTAATAATCATCGATTTCTTGATTATATTTAAGATAATAATTGTTGATTTCTCGATTATCTTTAAGTTATTAATCGTTGATTTCTCGATCATCTTTAAGTTAATAATCGTTGATTTCTCGATTATCTTTAAGTTAATAATCGGTGATTTCTCTATTATCTTTAAGTTGATAATCATTAACATTCAACCTTAACTTTGAGTATTACTACTGTATTTAACAGTGATGGTATTTAAAAAGTTGCTTGATAAAGCATTTGATGAGATGCAAAAGGTTGTATTTATAAAAATTTCTTGTTCTGTAACATCAGATATACGTGCCTGATCTTTGGCAAACGATTAAGGGATTTTTAAAACATGCCTCAGTAAAATCAGTACAGTATTAGATGTGTACTTGAGGCCAGGGTAGCTCAGTGGCATGCGTGCTCGCCTCAGGACTGGTAGGTTAGGAGTTCAATACCCACTCTGGCCCTCGATTTATTTACACGGGATCTCAAGAACTTCAGAAGAAGCACATATTAATTTCCTTAATGCCAAATCGGCCTAAATTTTACCTAACTAAAGTACACAGCATAGCTCAGTGGCAACGATCTCACCTCTTGACTGATAGGTTAAGAGTTCAATACCCACTTTAGCCCTCAATTTTTTTCACGCAGGGGGTGAATAAACCTGAGCATGTCGTCCCTCGGAGAGGAGCTAGTACAAGTTCCGACACTCGTTAAACATCCTTACTTAAATACACTACAGTTTAGCAAAATTTATCTGATTTAGGAGCAATAAAGTTAATATATATTTCTTGCGCTCCCTTTTCAATAAATCGAGCGAACTAGAGTGGGTATCGAACCCCGGATCTACCAGTCCAGAGACTAGAACGCTAGCCTTGGGCTACCCTGGCTCTTTTACATAATGGTAATAATCAGATATTAATAAAGAGACAAAAAAAAACAGAGTTAAACTTAGAAAGTTTGAACTGATTTCAACAATAAATGAACATCTATAGTTTTGTTTATCATCAATGAATTTATTCTTTGTGTTTCTATTAAAAGTTACCTTTTGTTTCTTTCTTTTCCTCGCCTTTTCGCTCGATCATTGAAGCAACAGTCTTCTTTGACTTAAGAGACTCTTCAAAACTACGCATCTGTCTTGGAGCCATTGCTTGAACTTTTCCCCATTTTTCGCAAGAAGATAGAACACTTTTGAAGTCAACATCAAAATCAAAATCCTATAAAAAAAAACAGATATTAAAATCCTATAAACAAAAAAACAGATATCAAAATCAAAACCCTATAAAAAAAAAAACAGATATCAAAATCAAAACCCTATAAACAAAAAAAAACAGATATCAAAATCAAAACCCTATAAACAAAAAAAAAACAGATATCAAAATCAAAACCCTATAAACAAAAAAAAAAACAGATATCAAAATCAAAACCCTATAAACAAAAAAAAAACAAATATCAAAATCAAAACCCAATAAACAAAAAAAAACAGATATCAAAATCAAAACCCTATAAACAAAAAAAAACAGATATCAAAATCCAAACCCTATAAACAAAAAAAAAAACAGATATCAAAATCAAGTTATTAGTTCATTAAATATATGAACTATATTGTTTGTAGTAAAGATAACATTACAATGCAAATCTGAAACGTAATAAAAAAAAAAATCAATCGATCAATGTTTTTTGATGATGGGCTACTCCTAAAACCGGTCGAATCATGATGACGAAGCCAATATTACTAACAACATCGGTAGTACTAAAAACATCAGAGCGTTTAATGTAAACATGTACTGACAACTGATTTATCTCTTTCGCTGCAAAAATCGCAAATTACGACTTGTGATTAAATAAGAATTTCTGATTTTTTTGTTATTCAATATGTTTTTTCCTTTCGAAGATTTTTAGATTTATTTTTATTGCCCTCATAAGATGATTCAATATCACAATTGTCATTATTCTGTATAAGAAGAACAGTCAACAAATCCATCCAAAATGTTTATAGTTATAATAGCTCATATTTGAAATAATTGAATAAAATTTGATTATTTCGTAATTTTTTTGAGAAATAATTTCTTTTAACATAAGATAGTTACCCCTGAAATTGTATTTACAGTAAAAGTTTATATTATAATGGCAAGAAATTTCATGGAATAGAATGTTTTTCTATATATTAGGGAATTATATGAGCCGTTTATTTTGAAAGTGGCCTAATTCCATTTTCCAAAAAAATTTAGCTAGCTATTTAAATAATTACATTTTTACGTTATCTTTACCTTTTGCAGCAAATTGTACAAAATTTATTTAAAATTACTAAGTTTTTTTATAACAAAAATTAGTTGATAAATAAAATGACAATATTTTTAAATTTTGTAAAACGCAAACCCTTAAATATCTCGATTTTAACATAAATGGAATTAGGCCACTTTCAAAATAAGCGGCTCATATATCATTTTGGTTTTAATATAATTTTTTATTTTGATTTCAGTTACCCTTAAAAAAAGAGAGAAATTTTATAGTTGCATGATTTTCAATGTATTTTTCGGGAAGCTTAGTTGATTTTGAGTCAGAAAGAAAGTTTAAATATAATTTTTTTCGATTTTCGTTTTTTGTTTGGTCTCTTTTGTGCATTTTTCACAAACAAGAATGAATTAGACTGGCGCAGCGAAAAGGGGTTATGAAAATAAAAAGAAATAATAAAAATAACATATTAACAAGGATGTTAAAATATATATATATACAAAGGAAAAAACCAAAAAAAGAAAGCGAACATCCATGTCAATGCACTCACTCTGTTTTATCTCGTTATTGACTAATAATTCGATTTAACTATCAACTAGTTACTAGAATAAGAAAAAAAAGGGGCATTTAAGTACTTTTTGGACTTAGAGACAATTTATGAAAAATAAACTGAAACATTCTCAGAAAAAAAAAAACAAACATGCAAAGAAGAAAACTAGCTTTATTGTCATTCAAAGTGGACAGGATGAAACTGTGAAAAAACAACCGGGGCATTTGTAGAAAACTATAAACCAGAGATTCCCAAAGTGGGTTCCTTAACGGACTGTTTGGGGTTCCGCGAAAAATATTTCAGAGAAAAAATTTTTATAACTTTTTCTTTTCTTTAGTGAGTATGGATTTATTCTGTGTTTCTTCTGAATTATGAAACTGAATAATACTTATTCACATAGGAAGAAGTGTACAAAATTTTATACATATTTAGCGTCAATCACTAGTCAGTTTTTGGAGCCTATCTGATTCCCGAATTTCTTTCTATTGTAAAAATAGCACTTCACACATTGGTGCCACTTCCCACTACCTACTTATGTAAAACTGCATATAAAATTTAATGCTCAGTCTGACTTGAGAATCAAACTTTCAACTATAAAACCAAAAATGATTACAAAATAAACTTTGTATTAAATTTGCTAATAATTCTTTTTCATGTGTTATGGTACTTGTGGAAGATATGAAAAATAAAATTTTATTAGTTTTGAACTTTTTTTAAAAAAAAAAATACACATTGGAGTAATATTACTTTTTAATTGTTTTTAAACATATATACTACTTATAAAAGCAGATGAAAATATTTATATTGTGATTGTATAAACTCATTAGAATCTTGGGCTCCTTGGATAGTTAATGAAGCAAAAAAAGATACCGCGTCGAAAAAAATTTGAAAAACTCTGCTCTAGACAAAAGGTTCAATTTATGACAAAAAAAAAGGAATATCCTAGAAAAAAATATATTTTAAATGGTAGTTTTTCAAGTACAAGGCTTCATTATGCGTTTATAAAAAGGTTTCACATAAACACGTGAAATAACAATCAATGATCAAACCACAATAAGAAATGGGAAAACAAGACCTAAGATCTTTCAACCGTAACAAGCGGTCTTCGTCAGAGTCAAAAACCCAACTGAAACACTAGATGCAGAAAACATCTGGTGAGGAGTTGAGAAGAGTGGGAGGGAAGAGTGGTATTTTAAAAGGGTGAAAGCACAGGAAAGGACTAATGTCCAGAAAGGGATGTTTGGGGAAACAAAGGAGTACAGTAAGAAAAAGTAAAAAACTATCCGCTAGCTGTCAACCCTCTTTGAAGAGGCTATTGCCCTCGTGACGAAAGTATCAAGTTTGAAGAGACCGTTACTAATGTTTATAATATTAGATCTATTAAATTTAATTAGAGACGATTCAATAATATTTCTTAACTCTTAATAATACATAAAAGTAAGTGAGTAAGACATTTAAATGTTCCGTTTATTTAAAAACAGTGATTTCAGTATAATATAGGAAAGGTTTGCTATAAGCATTTAAGTTTTTTTATCCTTATGGATTTTATGTTTTCAAGATTAAAGACAGCTTTTAGTTTTTACTCATTTTTATGTTCTACTAGCTGATCAACCCGGCTTTACCCGAGAAACAATTTAATTCCAACTCTAATAATAAATTACATGAAACGAAAACAATTTAAATTTTCTATAGTTCCGTTACACTTAACTTTTTTTGATTTAAACGAAATTATTACAGAATTAAAATTATAGATTACGCAAAAAAAGATATAATCTAACAATGACTATAAATATCACACATTGTCTAATACAATCGGTAGTTCATAGATTAGAATAAACAAATAATAAAAGGAATATTTTTTGCCGAACAATATATCAAGAAATTTTGAAAGAAGTCTTAGCTCATTAAATGTGATATCTCCTATTTGTTAAATATAATGACACGAATTTTAAACCCACAAATCGTTTCAATTACCTGCGGCTGTCATTACCAATTAAAGTCAAAACGTAAACAAACAGGTTATACAGCAAACCTTATCTATTATAATATTTTTGGGATATTACCTGAACCACAACTCTGATTTTTAAAAAAACTTTACGTAAACCTTCCCGGGGATATACCTAATAATTTACTAAATTTTCACGGCGATTGGATGTATAGTTTTTGAATCTATCGAGTACAAACAAACAGACATAGTCATTTTTATACATATATATATATATATATATATATATAGAGAGATTACTGATTTCTTTTATACTAGTAAAACATCCTTTTAACTCTTAACACGTCTCACTACAGTTTTAGAAGGCTAGATTGTACTTTAGGAGCCCCAGTGTTTACAGAGATGGACCTTTACACAGAGGTTATAAGGGTTTCCCTACTCTCCAGTAATGATTTTGGAGTCATTTCTTTTTCTTAAATGGCAACTCATACTTATATTGCAGTAATGTTTTCTTGAATCAATATAAGTTTAATTAGTTCTTGCTATATTCCTGATTTAGGAGAAGACCAAACAGTTCTTTGAGTCTTAATAAATAAGACATTATTTACCTGAAATTATCAATTACAACAAAATCCATGCATGTTTACATTTTGAAATTATTATAAGAAATTAGTTTTATAAACAATTTGGCCATTGTTGATTTGTCAACTCTGGGACTCCTAAACTCCCTCTCATATGTAAATTAACGATATGAAAATTAAGAAATCTTGATATAAATGGTCCTAAGAACATTATATTTATAATATAATTAGTATTACGTACTCCACAATGTATAGGAATATGGCTTTATATCATTAACAATTGATAATCCTACAAGATATATATATCTTGTGTATATATACGTATATATATCTTATAGGATTATCATACACTGCCACACAATTATCAACCACATTCGTAATATAAATTAGGAGAATAATGGAGAAAAAATAGGTCTAACTGGTATATTGCAATACGAAAACTTATTCTTTTAAATTTCTGCTTAAGAAGTAGGGAGTAAATACCTAACATTTATATCACAAATTAAACAGGTAAAATATAAAACAAATGATAAAACTCCCGGCTGAGCTCTAAAGTTAACAGAAACCTTAGAAATGAGAATACGGTTTTCTATTGAAAGGAAGATTACGTAATTCATACAAAATATAACGGAAACATTGCTTACCATAAAAAACCTCTGTTGTTGTAACTCATTTTTGTATTTGTCCCTAAATTCTAAGTGAATGTCATCCAGTAATTTATCAACATAAGAAAGTTGAAGTATTTTCTGGTAGGCAACAACAAACACAAGTTCAAACTCATTATCTAATTTATACTTCAATGTCAATGAGTTGTGATCATAGGAATTTTTTCCACTTCTTTCCTGAAAGCAAATGTTTTTATTAAAACGTGCTTAAAACATGACAATATGCTAAGGGTAAAAGAATAAAATTAACCTGTAATATAACAGATTTTATCAAAGCATTAACAGATGGGGCAAATAACTCTGAAGTACTTTGAAAACACCAAAGAACAATTCCACCTTTGCTAAATATCGTAAATAAATCAAGCATTTTGCCAACAGGAAGTATTAACAAGTCACTTAGTATACTAAATTCAAACGCACTATCAACGTCATCTCAGCTGTCCTTGCTTCAGTGTCGTCAACTATTTTATATGAAATTACAGCCACAATAAACAAACCTAGAATATGTACTCTCTGAGTTCAATTATTGTTAACCTAAAGAAAAAAAATGTCAATTAAGATTATAGTCTTTATAAATGTAGTAACATTTTCATATTTTAAGCAAACCTTAAATTTTTGAAAACCTCCTCCTATCTGTCGTTCATTCTATCAATTGTTTTTTAATCATGTAACTTAGTTTGCTATGGAGTTCTTATAAAATTTGTATAGTTAATGTAATATTCACATGATAAAATTTCATTTCTTAATTTCGACAACTTTTGTTAATTTCTTTAAACTTCCGTTTTTATTCTATGGATATTATAGAACAGACAGAGGAAACGGGGTAGGTTAAAATTATCTTGCATATTATAATCAATTAAGAGATTTAAGTTCAATCTATTCCATAGAAAAGATACCTTTTTTTTTACTTTTTTGATATCAACAATGCCGGAATCAGGTTTGAACCATACTTTCCTTTTCTTTTGGCCATATTTAGTGTATACTCTAGAGTTATTGATATTGTCTAAGGTTTTATTAAAACCTTATTATCTCCTTTTAAAATTAATTCATAACTAGTACCTCATACTATTAGAGAAATAGTAAATAATTTATGCCACTTGCGATACCCTAGATATTTTTTTTTTATTATCTTAATGTCTAGTGATTTTATTATTAATAAATTCATCATGACATTTGAAATTCGGACAATTTAATTATTCCCGTATAAAATATAATCCATTACTAGTCGATTGAAAAATCCTGGTCTCATATACAGCAAAAGAAAAACCGATGTTTTTTTTTTAACTTTCTTCATTGTTACTTACTTTTTTTTCAATTAAAGATGTCATCATTGTAATGATTTTGTTGAGGATAATTCATCAAATCAATTTTTCTTGGTAACAAATTTTCTTTATCTTATGCTTAAACTCAACTCAGATTAATTTAAAAAAGAAAAAAAATGGCAAGCCAAAAAAATATTGATATTGATTTTGTTTATAATCTTATTTTGTTATAATCATATTGTAAATTTTTACTTTAACAATAATTACCGCAACATTATACTTCCTGAACATTCGTTGTCCCTCTTGTGCATACGTATTACTTTGTTTTCCTATTAGAAGTTAGTACATATAACCATCAGAATTTTATTTTTAAGATATATTGATCATTTAGTTTTTCTTTTATGTTAATAATTTGAAATATAAAATTTAACTTATTTTTATAAAATATAAAGACAAGAGTTGTAACTTACTAAGTTAAATCAGTGTTGCCGTACGCACTAAATGTTTATAAGACGGATTTTAAGTAAAATATCTGGATATTCCCGTTTTCGATTCGTAGTGATGTTCTCATTTTCTAGTTTCAAACTTCAAAGAGTTTACTTGATAATATCACTTTATAAATATCTTAATTACATTTCTCTGTTTTCTTTTAAATATCTTTGAATAGCTGTTTCCAATAGCATTTCTTCTTTGCGTCTATTCGTTTCAACATCAAAAGATTAACTTTTGGAAATTTGTAAGATAAATTAATAGGCTCTTGGTCGATTTCTCAATTCCTGTTCGTCTAACCCAGGGGTGTCAAACAATCCGGCCCACCTGGTGGTTCGGTCCTGCCCGTGGGATAAATTTGCATTTTTATAAAAAAAAAAAGTCAGTTTACTTTAATTTCCTTAAAAACCTGTGGTTCTTATATTATCCGCTAGGGGCATAGTGTGTTTACTCATTCATTTGTGTGGAGACTTTTGTTTGTTTATCCATTTTACCTCAGAATACTTAGGAAATTTTGTTTCCTTTATTAACTATATATTTTTAATTTGAAATTGTTTTCTAACAAATATGATTGTATTTTTTCACTTAGATTTTGAATGATTTTGTAATAATGTTTTTTTTTTTTTTTTTTAGTGTTGAAAAGGTGATTTGTGTAAAGAATGACTCCCGGGGTAGCAGGATCAGAGCGAAAAAAGCGACTGTTCCCCAGGTGGTGGAGGAGGAACCTGTGCAGTATGCCTTGGACAAGGGTGAGAGAATCGGATTAGTCACCTCGAACCACCTGTTTGTCTTATGTGGTAGATATAGGTGAGGTTAGGTTGCAATGGCAGTTCCACAAGGGTGGATTGCCCTATCCTCGGATAGAGCTTGGTGCTCCCGAGATGCGGCAAAAGAGCTTTCACGTTAAAAGGCATCAATCTGCGTTGCTATTACACGTGATATGGCCGAAAGGCTGGGTACACGCTCTAATATCAAAACAGGTTCCACAAGGGTGGAAAAACTTGGACGGTGACAAAAGGGCAACACTGATTTGATCTTTGGTGTAATGGCTGGACAGCTAAGGTGCACAGCGATCAAAACAGCTTCCACAAGGGAACGAAGATATATCCCTTTCCAAGGACCAACGAATATTACCATGCACAACAGTGCAACAGTTCCGGACCAGAGGCCCACTACTGCTAGATTCACATCCTGCTGTTTTTTGTTAGGTCAGTAAACATTGTCAAGAATGGGGGAGTCAGTCACTAAGGAAATGAGTCGTCTTCGTGGTCGTTTGGTCTTCAGGCTTTGCATTCTCTGAGGTACTGTATACTTTTGGAGTCATGTGGTCGTCATTTTTTAGTTTAAGTAGGAAACTTTGAGTCGCGTGGGATTAGGAAAGGTTGGGAGTTGGATTTAGTTCCCGAACAAAGGAGATTTGGATGGGTTGACAGTTTTTTTGTCTTCATTACTGGCAAGTCGAGCAACGTAGGAATAGATAGATTCCAAACTCAAATCATGTTGAGTATCAACATTTCTGGCATACCATGGAGCCCTAGCTATAAGGCGGGCACATTTATTCTGTACTATTTGGATGCATTTCTTGTTTGTGGGCGCCACTCCAAACCAGACTGAGCATCCGTTTGTCATAGTAGAACGAATGACCGCCTTATAGACAAGGTCCTTCACTGCCTGTGGAGTATTTCTTGATTTGAGTATAGAATAAAGATTGCACATAAGGAATATCCCATTCACATGTTGTCTGAATGTCAATCTGGAGTCTAATCCCTTTGTAATATCATACAATGAAAATTGATTTTACATTGGAAGTCGCTAAATTTTGCCTAACTCGAGTGTATTTATAGTAGGAGATTCTTTAACGAGTAGCTGACATCATACAGGCTAAGTGACCGACAGTTTAACGTCCTCTCAGAGGGACATCTTACTCAGATTTATTCACCTTCCATGTGAATAAATCGAGTGTCAGAATGGGTATTGAACTCTAGACCTGGCAGTCCAGAGGCGAACACGTTCCTTTGGTCTACCCTGGCCTCCTACGAGTAGATGTAACGGAGCAGTTATCTAATAATGTTACTCATAACATTCTAAATAGGTTTCTTGAGGATTTTGACCTAATCAATGTGGTCCTCGATTTATTCACGCGGAAGAACGTTAAGCCGTCGTTCCCATATCCTGTAAGATAAAAAGATTTCACATAAACACGTGAAACAACAATCAATGATCAATCCACAATAAGAAATGGGAAAACCAGACTTAAGATCTTTCAACCGTAACAAACGGTCTTTGTCAGAGTTGGGTTTTTGATTCTGACGAAGACCGCTTGTTACGGTTGAAAGATCTTAGTCTTGTTTTCCCATTTCTTATTGTAATTTGGTCATTCAATCCTGTAAGATGTACGATGTAAAGATCCCTACTCTAAATACACTTGAGTTATCCACAATTTAGGACTGCCATTGTAGAATGTTCATTGTATGGCATGACAAAGGGCCAGTCTTTGACCTTTGTGTTTTCTCTCTTGGGACGACCACTGCAACCTAACCTATACTATATGGAGATAAAATACGTACTGCTACAAAACTCATTTACTTCACAAATACTGCACTATTTCAGTCAGTATTGATATAAACTGTAAAACCACTACATCAGTACTGAAAAAAAAATATAGATTGAATGTAAGAAGTAATGTAAAAATAAAAAAATAGAAATGTTGGAAGGTAACGAAAGACAGTAGCGCTATCTGTTCAGAGTGTTGTGACAGGTGAACTAAAGAAAAGGGGATAAACAGTCTAATTAGACATGAGAAGGTGTGCAAAGTCATACCATTTAATTTGATAGCGAATAGCTGACCTCATTCTAAAACTGAAAATCTGCCATTAATGGGAATGACTAATTGAATAATTACTTATAATCCGCCATTAATAAGAGTGACTAATTGAATGATAAACTTGAAATCCACCATTAATGGGAGTGACTAATTGAATGATAATTTATGATCCACCATTAATGGGAGTGACTAATTGAATGATAATTTATAATCCACCATTAATGGGAGTGACTAATTGAATGATAATTTATAATCTACCATTAATGGGAGTGATTGTGTGATAAATAGGTTTAGAAAGGACTTTGTTGTTGTAGATGGACGAGTGGCAGTAGCCTGCAGGGTTGTGAAGCTCGAAGATGTCGTATCCACATCCTATACAGACGGCGATGAGGCTGCCCAGGCCTCTACCACGCTCTATACAAACGCCCTCAATGGAGGTAAAGTCACTAGTCTTTCTAACCTAGTGGAATCAGTTATTATGTGGTATATTTACTCATTGTAGAGGTACAAAAAAAAAATAATGAAATAGTCTCCACATATACAAGTTAAGTAATATAAGCAACCCTTTTGAACACGTAGTGTCTTCTTCAGGTGTAAAAATAAAAAAAAATAAAATATCATGAGAGAGTTATCTATAATATAAGTGGAATCAGTTACTTTGTGGTATTTTCTCATTGTAGGGTACAAAAAAAAAATGAAATAGTCTCCACATATACAAGATTAATCATATAAACAACCCGTTTTAAACACGTAATGTCTTCTTCAGAAGTGAAAATCAGGAAACAGAAGTGAACATTCCCAAGGATGAGTGTCTGTGGTACAACTGACTGGAAAGGTTATAAGCCAGTCGTGGAAACCTGCGACCTTAAGGCCGCATGTGGCCTTTCGAACTATGAAATGCGGCCCTTCAAGCGGTTTGTTGAGAAAAAATGTTTCAAAATTATAAATAATTACAATTCTAGCATTTAGGAAAAATACTATTCATGAATCATTACTTGATAAGTCTAAACTTTTAGAATATCATTTTCCTGAGTTAACAAAGGTGAGAAAACGAAGGCAATGAAGACACTCTTGAATCTTTTGAAAGATGCGAGACAGTTTTAGATGCACTGATAGAGTAATATAATCATAGATTGAAATATTTCACAATATAACTATAATATAAGAATTTGTTTACCTATTCGTGGTGGCCTTTTGGGGAAGTGGACGGTGCTAAAATGGTATTTACTCCAAGAAAGGTTCCACACCCATGGGTTCAGCAGGGGCCTTTACATTCGCTCTAAGAGTACGTATAGAAAATATAACAGAGAACTATAAGGAAATACAAACGACAAATTATAAAAATAAAGAGAAAATAAAACAAATAAATGTACCTGCTTTCCAACATGAAACATGTATAGTTCATACCCCCACCCACTACCAGCCTATTTCTAGACAGTTGTACGCCACTCATCTTTGGGTATGTACGTTTCCGTTTCCTTATTTTATTTCATAGTATAGTTAAAACTCTCATGTCATTGTATTTTTTTAGTTATACCTAAAGAATAACCAATGATCAAACCACAATAAGAAATGGGAAAACAAGACTAAGATCTTTCAACCGTAACAAGCGGTCTCCGTCAGAGTCAAAAACCCAACTGAAGTTCAGTTGGGTTTTTGACTCTGACGAAGACCGCTTGTTACGGTTGAAAGATCTTAGTCTTGTTTTCCCATTTCTTATTGTGGTTTGATCATTGATTGTTGTTTCACGTGTTTATGTGAAATCTTTTTACTAAAGAATAACATATTCGAAACGCGTTTTTTATATTATTAAACTTTTATATGTGGAGATTATTACACTAACTTTTTTTTTACGTTACCATCACTATTCTTTCATTATAAATAAGTACAAGTCATTGGAGCATTTTTTTTAAAAAAAAAAGCTAGGCTCACGATCTGTGTAAGCAGTTATTTATTTTGTGATAGAGAGGAAAAGAAAAACTTAAGTCTACCCACACAAAAAGGCATCGGTCAGTATCACCTTACTGAAGCAGATGTAACCTGACGATTGTTCGAAACGCGTTGTGTGATTAAATCCTTTTAGTTCGGGAAGACTTAGTGTGTCATTTCCTCTCTAATTATAATTCTTTTTAGGCTATTTAATTACCTATAATTAAGATTTTCTTTTCTTAATCCTTACCTTGGGGATCTTCCAACTTTTTTTATATCGCGACCCTTTAGTGAGAACAAACACAAAATTAAAATTAACAACAAATAAAAAAGGGAAAATTAAAATAAATTTTATCAATAGTAAGTATAATGAGATTGCTGTGCCGCATTAATAATAAATAAATTATTTGTTTATATTTAGTCCTTTGTTTTCTATTTAAAAATAAACAATTTCAAACATTTCACGACCCCCCGGTTGAAGACCCTTGGTTTAGACGTTGATTTTTATTTCACTTCTTTATTTAAAAACTTGTTATACAAATATATAATAACACAAATATAACCTTTGTCACCTTATCTCCTATATGCCTGCCTATCCCCACTCTTTCGCAAGGGATCAGTTTCTACTAGTTGTTTTCACTTGACCAACCCGTCAGTACCACATCCTTGGGTATGTCTTGAATTCTCTTAATTGAATTTTTATTTTTTATTATTTCACTCTAATTTTTGTAACTAATTAGATATAATTTGTATTATAGTGTCTTCCTGATGATGAACACAAAGTGTTCGAAACGCGTTGAATAAAACTTCATTTCTGTGGAGACTTTTGTTGGTTTATCCATTTTACCTCAGAACAAATATATATTTATTTTTCTCTAGATTATTTCTTTGCAGACATGACCCTAATAAATATGTTGTTTTGCTTGTTGATAAATAGTTTTGCCTGGGAAACAAGTTGTTTTTTATGGAAATACGATTTTTTTCTGGTAATATTAAAATAACCTAAAATTAAAATTTATCATACTCTTTCTAAATAAGTTAGTTAGTTTTTATTTATCATCCTCTATGACGTTTTTTTTAAAAATCTTATCTTAAGATATAAGAAAAAATGTACAACAAAAATAATAAATAACTGTATATTTGTAGACAAGTTTTTACAATAAACACGTAAAATTGAAATCAACGTCTAAATCAAGGGTCTTCAACCGGTGGTCGTGACCCCTTTGGGGGTCGCGAAATGTTTGAAATTGTTTATTTTTAAATAGAAAATAAAGGACTAAATTAAATAAATTATTAATTTATTATTAATGCGGCACAGTAATCTCATTAAAGTTACTATTGATCAAATTTATTTTAATTTTCCATTTTTTTATTTGTTGTTTATTTTATTTTTGTTCTCACTAAAGGGTCGTAAATAAATTTTGGTGTCAAAAATGGGTCGAAAAAAAGGTTGAAGATCCTTGGGTCTAAACCATAGTAATAAATCAGAACATTGATTGAGGTCTTTCAACCAAAACAAGCGGTTTTTTTTCACTTTTATCAGAATTTGACGAAGACGACTTGTTTCGGTTGAAAGGTCACGGTCAATTTTCTGTCTTTTACTGTGGTTTGTGTGTTTACTCTTATATTCATATTAATATAGCTTCTCGACTACTGATATTTCAAATTCACACAAGAGGTTCTTGAGGATTTTGGTCATAAAACATACAACTCCTGATTATATGCCGACGTTTGGCCAAAAGTTGTTTGGCATTTTCAAGGCTTGTTTTAGAGGAAACACTATTTACCAGTCCATGCTTTTATCCAGCTGCATCATTACAGATACACATATACGGGAAGGTTATATATATATGTGTTCAATGTGTGAATATACCTTCCCGTATATGTGTATCTGTTATGCAGCTAGATAAAAGCATGGACCGGTACATAGTGTTTCCTCTAAAACAGGAGTGTCAAAGTCAAAATGGACGGAGGGCCACATAAAAAATGTAGCAACAAGCCGAGAGCCGGACTGGTCAAATGTTTATTGATTTT
This sequence comes from Hermatobates lingyangjiaoensis, assembly GCA_026182355.1. Classification (NCBI taxonomy): domain Eukaryota; kingdom Metazoa; phylum Arthropoda; class Insecta; order Hemiptera; family Hermatobatidae; genus Hermatobates; species Hermatobates lingyangjiaoensis. The sequence goes on from JAPFBL010000247.1 coordinate 105,023, forward strand.
TTTTAAAATGACCACATATAGTGTAGTGAACGAAATTGAACCTACTGAAAACCTAACAAATATATTGCAATATGATCGGATAAATGAAGCAATATTTTCTTATGACTTTGTCAGTTATTTTTAATTTTCAACAGCACAAAAAACAAATTTCCTTTATATATAAATTCCCATAACATGAAGATTAAATGTTTGAAGCGGTATTATTCAAGACAGCATCAGTATATTTTCTCATTTAGACATACACGTTTTCCAGCTAGCTCCGTGAACTTGTACTTCGACTTCCACCTTGTTTGAAACCACAGGTTCTCAGTGCCCGCCTTCCGTTTTGCCATTTTTGAAGGGTATCTGAAAGTTAACTTTTCTTATTATGCTAATGAATGCTGATAAATTTTGAAATGTAGTATTGGTGCGTGTAAAACTTCTGCAGCCTGCGGGCCATAGAAAACCCTCTCGCGGACCTTGACTCTGACTTATGGGCTCTAAAACAAGCCTTGAAAATGCCAAACAACTTTTGGTGAAACGTCGGATTATAATCAGGAGTTGTATGTATGTTTATGACCAAAATCCTCAAGAACTCCTTGTGTGAATTTACTCTTACAGTTGTGTGTTTAATTAATCTTTAAATAAATGTTACCATATGCTGTCCACCTACTTTTGACTGACTCTGTATGATTTATTATTGTTGCGTGGTTGTTATGATTCTAATGTTGTTACAGAAAGCCATGTGGGCCTTTGCTTAGTTAGTTCAGGCCATTATAAAAGCTATCCGGTGGGTAGACTGTACCAGAAAGGCGTTGCAACACGTACCTGCGCCAGTCGAAATAAGACGCCCGCCACTTCTACTGTGAGTAATAACGAGGTTTTCATTTTTTTTTTCCTGATGTTATGGCAGTGTAGTCAATCCACTCGATGATTGTGGGCTAAATGTTTTTTGGCAAACCTGCAGACGTTTTGTCTCATGGTCGTGTCCATATTATTGGTGATGGATCAAAGTGTAGTTTAAAAATAAACACCTGGCCTCCTCCGTCATTTTGGCTACCTCGAAAAGTTGATATACACATGTTTCTGATGTATAGTTTATAACATCACTTGATATGACAGAATTTTATTCTTATTTTTCATCCAGATTCAGGTCTAAGCATCGTATCGCATGCTCTAAGCATTTATCAGTTACGTTTCCTCAGTACTCTCTCATAGTTTGTGTGTTGTTTTAAGAATTCTCAAGACTTCAGTCGTCGTGCCTGAAGATGTGGATTTTATTATTCAGGACTCGCGTGAAAGTAACTGCCAGGGTTCACTGTTGTTGCTCTTGTCTTTAGAACGACAGCCACTAGGAGGCTAGTATCGCTGAGTGCCTAGGGGTCATGCCTATCTCCGAGGTAACGTATAGTTGGGGTTATACACTGAGTCCTCCCATCAACCGCAGAAAGGCTCTGCAAATGTCTGATCTAATGGAGGAAAAACATTTACGACTGAGCTATTCTTCTGAGCCACGAAAACTGATTCTGAGGACACCTGACGTTACCCATCACTTATTCTGAAGACACCCAACTCTGTTTTGACACATTTGACGTTGGTCAGCAATAATTCTTAGGACACCTGACGTTACCCATCACTTATTCTGAAGACACCAACGCTGTGATTTGAGACATCTGACGTTGGCCAGTAATAATTCTGAGGACACCTTACGTTACCCATCACTCATTCTGAAGACACCTAATGCTGTGATTTGACACATCTGACGTAGGCCAGCAAAAATTCTGAGGACACCTGACGTTACCCATCACTTATTCTGAAGACACCTAACTCTGTTTTGACACATTTGACGTTGGTCAGCAATAATTCTTAGGACACCTGACGTTACCCATCACTTATTCTGAAGACACCTAACTCTGTTTTGACACATTTGACGTTGGTCAGCAATAATTCTTAGGACACCTGACGTTACCCATCACTTATTCTGAAGACACCTAACTCTGTTTTGACACATCTGACATTGGTCAGCAATAATTCTGAGGACACCTGACGTTACCCATCATTCATTCTGACGACACCTAACTCTGTTTTGACACATTTGACGTTGTCCAGTAATAATTCTGAGGACACCTCACGTTACCCATCATTCATTCTGACGACACCTAACTCTGTTTTGACACATTTGACGTTGGTCAGCAATAATTCTTAGGACACCTGACGTTACCCATCACTTATTCTGAAGACACCTAACTCTGTTTTGACACATCTGACATTGGTCAGCAATAATTCTGAGGACACCTGACGTTACCCATCATTCATTCTGACGACACCTAACTCTGTTTTGACACATTTGACGTTGTCCAGTAATAATTCTGAGGACACCTCACGTTACCCATCATTCATTCTGACGACACCTAACTCTGTTTTGACACATTTGACGTTGTCCAGTAATAATTCTGAGGACACCTCACGTTGCCCATCACTCATTCTGACGACACCTAACTCTGTTTTGAGACATCTGACGTTGTCCAGTAATAATTCTGAGGACACCTCACGTTGCCCATCACTCATTCTGAAGACACCTAACGCTGATTTGAGACATCCGACGTTGTCGCAGTAATAATTCTGAGGACACCTCACGTTGCCCAGTCCACATTCTAGGTTCACCTCACGTTTCCCAACATTCTTTTGAAGTACAATTAACGTTGTCACAACTTATTCTGGCAATACCTGTTTTGGTATTATTTAGTGCTCCCAGCTTATTCAGCCATATCACTCAAAACAACAACAAAACAGACTGATGCCTTTTTTACGTGAAAGCTCTTTTCCCGCATCTCAGGAGCTACAAGCTCTAGCCTAGAATAGAGGCAAACAAAACCTCCGAGATACGCCCGAGGTGGACCACGCGGAGGCGAGCTTCCACGACCCTACATCACAAAAAAAAAAAATAAAAATCTTATAACAATTTAATAAAAGCAAAGCAAAAAGGTCCTACTAAACAAAAAATATTCTTCTTAATAAAATTTAAAAAGAAGCATATTTCTTGATAATGTATTTCTGACGATACCTCAAGTTAACCAGCACTGATTCTAAGCACACGTTACATTAGACCATGAGCTATCGAGATAGGCACTTTGCAATCATAGGATTTACTGCACCTAACCGGAGAGACTCTACGCTCTCCACCGCTTACTGGGTATCCAAACAGAACGTATAGGAGAGACTCTACGTCCTCCACCGCTTACTGGGTATCCAAACAGAACGTATAATCACCAAATACGTTGATAGTAAGATAATGAGGCTACGGTTTGTTTATATCAAACCAAGTTGTTTTTCTTTTCTGTGTGTCTGCTTTAGGATATATCCACAATCTCTTAAGATGTTGTTAACATGTTATTGTGTAACCATAATCCATTCTGGCTTTATATATATGTAATATCAGTCAACATTTTCTTTTCAGAGAAACGATAAAAGGAGACTGACTCACAATGAAGTAGAAAGGAGAAGGAGAGACAAAATAAATCATTGGATTTTAAAATTGAGTAAAATAATACCAGACTATAAGCAGGATACCGGTAAAAGTGGTTTTGAATCACAGGTAAGTTATCAATCATGAGTTATTTTGCTTTAAATACCAGACTATAAGCAGGATACCGGTAAAAGTGGTTTTGAATCACAGGTAAGTTATCAATCATGAGTTATTTTGCTTTAAATACCAGACTATAAGCAGGATACCGGTAAAAGTGGTTTTGAATCACAGGTAAGTTATCAATCATGTGTTATTTTGCTTTAAATACCAGACTATAAGCAGGATACCGGTAAAAGTGGTTTTGAATCACAGGTAAGTTATCAATCATGTGTTATTTTGCTTTAAATACCAGACTATAAGCAGGATACCGGTAAAAGTGGTTTTGAATCACAGGTAAGTTATCAATCATGAGTTATTTTGCTTTAAATACCAGACTATAAGCAGGATACCGGTAAAAGTGGTTTTGAATCACAGGTAAGTTATCAATCATGAGTTATTTTGCTTTAAATACCAGACTATAAGCAGGATACCGGTAAAAGTGGTTTTGAATCACAGGTAAGTTATCAATCATGAGTTATTTTGCTTTAAATCAGTGTTTCTCAAACGTTTTTAAGTATTGTCCCCCTTAAGACACCATTTGATTTGCCACCGCCCCCCAAAGTATTTGTATAATATACAATATTTTTTAAATTTCAAAATGTATTACATGAAAATAAGTTCTAAGGTGCAGAAAAATGTTTGATAAACTCAAACATTGTTTAAATTCATTTTTTTGACAAGAATTGAATTTAAACAAAACAAGTTTATAAAACGAACAGAAATTGTCAGTGTCAATTGTCTGTCGTGTGGATAGCACTTTATCATTCGTACATAATGGTAACATATCTAGAGATATGCTTGACTATGTAGAACCCTATCTTTCATTCATTCTTCAAAAATAATACAATTTTCTACGAGCCGCAAATAACCCTCTTCACTCCACACAACTTACCTGTTGACTGACGAGGCTTACTCGGTGATTACATCCAACAAGATGGAAAACAAGAACAGTCGCAGGTTTTCCCGCGTGCCATACACAATGCCTGCAGTGTGAGTCATCATAGTCACAGAACAAATAGTAAATAGGATTCTTTCAACCTATTTATTACTTAAGTAACTGTATATTCAACCTCTTTTGTATGTTCAACGCTCCCTTCTGTATATTCGAAACCCCCATAAAAGGCGGTATTTCCTATCGCCCCCTTGAACTTCTTTAACGCGTGAACTTGAACTTCTTTGACTCGTTCACAGTGGAACTCCAAGCAGTCAGGCGGCTTTTCAGTATTTTGTCTAAAAATACTAATTTAGTTATCGAGGATTAGGTCCAAATTAATAACTACTGATTACAAGCTGACGTTTCGCCGGGATTTTTAAAGTTAAAAAATACAATTTATTGAAAAAATTAGTACTATTACAAACAACCCTGCAAACAAATACCTCTATAAAATATCAACGAACGGGAAACAAAAACAGAATAAGCAAAGTCAGATAATAAAACACCTATAAGCCAACGTATCGTCTATATATTTAGACATCTTCAGGGCTACATTAATTTCGAAAATAATTACAATAACATGAAAAGAATATGTTACATTATTTATAACACTTAATTCACTTCAATATTTCGCCCTCGTCGTCATCAGGAGAAAGAGAAGAAGAAGAGTTCTACTCAGCTGGCAAACAGCAACTTTAGTGAACAGTTATCAGCCAAGCAAAACACCTCTTCTTCTTCTCCTGGTGATGACGAGGTCGAAATATTGAAGTGAGATTGTGTTAGAAATATTGATATTACGTGTTCTTTCCTAGTAATCGTTTGATATGTTGTCCTAACGAATTGTTTCATATTTTAAATTCTGAGGTAAAATGGATAAACCAACAAAAGTCTCCACACAAATGAAGTTTTATTCAACGCGTTTCGAACACTTTGTGTTCATCATCAGGAAGACACCAAGGATGTGGTACTGACGGGTTGGTTGATTTTACCTCAGAATGAGTAAATACCACACAATTACGGATTGCACAACTAATGATATTTTAAATTATTTACATGAATATACATCGGTATTTTTCTATTACCAAAAAAGTTTAAATCTCATTTTGATAACGTAAGAAAATTTAAAAAAAGTTGCTGGTTTTTTTCTACATTTTTCTGAATTGTTATCAAAATATGATAAAGAGTTCGTAAAAGTGTCGCTAAGACTATTTTTATAATAGAAAAATACCAAGTTAAATAATATATATTCATATAAATAATGTAACATATAAATCCACTTAAAATTCGAAAAAACGATCCAAACTGGACGCAAATCAGTTCACAAACGAAGAAAAGCAACACACAGAGAAAGAGACACACTTACAAACTCAAATTTTCGGATGATCTGTCTTCAGGAGAAAAGAGAGAATAGGCGACCAAGCACGCCGGAAAATTTGAGTTTGTAAGTGTTTCTCTTTCTCTGTGTGTTGCTTTTCTTCGTTTGTGAACTAATGTAACATATATATTTTTCATTTTATTGCAATTAATTTCTGTACTAATGTAGCCCTGAAGATGTCTACAAATATAGACGACGTTGGATCAAAGGTGGTTTTAATGTTTGACACTGGACTAAACCTCGATTAAAGAAAAAATAAAGTTTGTTTTTTATATTGATTATTGCATTGTAAGGTTTGAATGGTATTCCGTTGTGTAAAGAGTTATTTTTACAAGTCATGATGAGTTTTAGTTGTAATTATCTGTTGTTCTAACGAGCTTATAATTGACATGATGACTTTAGTTGTAATTATATGCAATTATCTATTGCTGTTCTAACGAGCTTATAATTGGCATTAATTACTTTTTTTCCTTTTCTTTTGTTTTAGAGCAAATGTTGCATTCTTGCCAAGGCTTTTGATTATATAACAGAATTAAAAGAAATGAACAAAAGACTATTAATATCGGTAAAACAAAATGACGAATTAATGCAAGAAATGGACACAATGACGGAGAAGGTAGAACAGCTGAGTCAGGAGAACCAAGTGCTCAAAGCGACCCTGACTCAGCACGGACTGCTTCACCAGCCTTGACTCCCCCACTCCTCCAACAACCCCCACTCTCTCTATCTCTCTCTCAAAACATTTTTTGCTAATTACATTTTTCTAATATACCTATTTAGTCACGCAATTTTACGTACAAAACTTTTCTTAGAAGTATTTTTGTACAAGTACAGAAGTGAATTGTATACTTTGAAATTTTGTTGTTGTCAAGGAATCAGTGTTGTTTTTTTTTTTGTTGTTAAAGTATTTATCTTGAATCCATGTGTTCATTAAGTAAAACGAAAAAAAAACGTTGTTTCGTTCAATTTATAGTTTTAGTTATAGTTGTACATTTTATGTTTCTGTTTGTTTTTTTTTTTTGTTAAAACTTGCTTTTTTTTTTGTAAACTTGTGGTTTTAATATTTCAAATTTTTTTTACGAGGAAGCACCTTCTATGTGTTATATGAATATTGGGTTAGGCAAGTGCTAGATAATTATGTGAATAATCTAACTTAATATATTATTAAATTTTATTTTGATAACGAAATTGTTTTTATAACCCACAAAACAAAACATTTTATTCTTTCAATGTAGAATCAAGTTTATTTGATAGCTCCGGCATAACTATACTATAAATGAATTATATCTAGTGTTTCAGGTAGCTTACTTCCTTTAGTGCTGAAGATTTCGAAGTTCCAACTTTTTGACATAAGCTTATAAAGTCTCTTGGGTAGAACATATTGGCATTTAGTGCTGAAGATTGCAAAGTTCAACTATTGGCCATCACCTGGAAAATGCATCGAAGACGATATAGTTGCCTTTAGTACTGAAGAATAAAAGTATAACTTTTGGTCATAACCCTGAATAGTCCCTTAGATAGAACATACTGGCATTTAGTGCTGAAGATTGCTAGTACAACTCTTGGTCATAACCCTGAATAGTCCCTTAGATAGAACATACTGGCATTTAGTGCTGAAGATTTTAAAGTTCAACTGTTGGTCATTACCCTGAAAAGTCCCTTGGATAGAACATACAACCATTTAGTGCTGAAGATTGGAAATACAACTCTTGGCCATAACCCAGAAAAGTCGCTTGGATAGAATACTGGCATTTAATGCTGAAGACTTCAAAGTTCCAACTCTTGGTCATTAACCTAAGAAGTATCTTGCATAGACCATACTGGCATTTAGTGCTGAAGATTACCTTGGTCATACTCTGAATAGTCCATCAGAGAGTTGCTTTTAGTGCTGAAGATTACATTGCTCATACTCTGAATAGTCCCTCAGAGAGTTGCTTTTAGTGCTGAAGATTACATTGGTCATACTCTGAATAGTCCCTCAGAGAGTGCTTTTAGTGCTGAAGATTACCTTGGTCATACTCTGAATAGTCCCTCAGAGAGTTGCTTTTAGTGCTGAAGATTACATTGGTCATAACCCTGAATAGTCCCTCAGAGAGTTGCTTTTAGTGCTGAAGATTACATTGGTCATAACGCTGAATAGTCCCTCAGAGAGGATATAGTTGCTTTTAGTGCTGAAGATGGCAAAGTTCAACTATTGGCCAAAACCCGAAACAAAACTATATTAAAATCAAGTTTACGAGATAGACTAGGAAGAGAAAGTTTATTTTTATAGCACCCTTTAAAGCTAAGTCGATATAAGAGGAAGGGTATTTTAATGATAACAAGAGCCCTCTATCTAGGCTTGCTTTTAAACTAGAGGAATGTAGGGAGAGACACACATACATACATGTGGAATACTAAACAGTCGTATTCCTTGTTCTGCGGGGGTTGGAGATTGAAGATGGCGCGGGGAAGGCTGCTGAACAGAGAACAGTGTTCCCAAATAAAGAAAAAAAAACTATCCTTAAAAGTATATTTACATGAGGGACTCATGAATGTTGGTAACACTGTATAATATATATATATACATACTAAACCGTCCTTTCATCCGCCTCCACATCTGGCTGCCTTTCATTAATACACTTCCAAAACAAAAGTACATGATTTTCATTGCAATGAGTAAGGGTTTCTTGTAAAACTGTCTTGTCAATGGACATGGCAACACTGACGCAAAAATTTTCTATTGTTTCTATTAAAAGAGAAATACTGAAATTTGTTTCAGGATCAAGTTCTTCCATTTCACCTGAAAAAAATACAATTTATATATAAATTAGTTTTAATATATTTGATATATTAAATGATAGCAGATATAAATATTTTTTTTTTACCTGCATACTGAGTCACTGTATGGTAAACTTTAAGAATGTTAACAAAAGCTGAAGTACTGAAATAAACCCTTAATAGGGATTCAAGAACAGCCACTGATGCCAGAAAGACAGAATCCTCTGCTTCTGACCTTAGGCAGAACAACTTGAGGATGTTACCAATGACTTCGCCTTTCTCACCTGTGACAGTAAAACACCAGTGGTTTTATACAGGTGGCGGTGACACATAGGGAAGGGGAGGGGCAGCATTTTAAGCGGGGTAGAAAGATAAAATTACAAAAAATGAAATATTTTAAAATAAACTAATTTTTTTAAGGACGTAACTGTTTTTATGTTATATCTATATATATATATATATATATATATATATATATATATATATATTATATATATATATATATACAATTAAAAAGAGTACCGCCCTGTCTTCCTGCGGGACTCTTCGCTCTTCACGCCTCCTGATGACGACCATGGTCGAAATATCGATGTGAGTTATGTCTGTGTCTTTCTGTGTGTTTCCTTCGTTTTGAATTTATTTTATATATATATATATATATATATATATAATATATATATATATTATATATATATATAGTTTTATATATTATATATATATTTTATATTTGTAATACTAGGGTGGTCTCTAAAAAACAAATTTTTTTTTTAATTCCTCGTCTCCCCGCCCAGTTATCGAAAGGTATATAATAAAACAATAACTCGTGCAAAATTTTGAAGAAAAATATTAATATTATTACGTGCCTCACAACGGTTGAAATTTAAACTGGATTTAACATGCGGTTTAGCCATTTGCAAGTACGTTGACATAATACCAGGGACGTGCAGTTAGGCAAGGCAGGTGGTTAGAGGTGGTTCTAACCACTTGCCAATATTAGAAAAGAAAAAAATATGAAATGAGTAAAACAGTTAACAATAAATAGTTAAACAAAAACGGATTTTGAAAAAAACCGTCTGAAGAGGAAACATATCAAAAGCAATAACTCGAATGGGTCGCTATGTGAAGAAGTTGGAATCGAGTGTCAACATCTTTTAATCAAGAGGGACTGTGCAACCTCTACCCCCATTGACACGAAGACAAAGGCTGCTTTGCATAGAAGACAAATGAGAATATCAATTAAAATCAATTCAATTTCCGTAGCAGATAATAGACGAGACCAACACCCAACCACCACAAAAAGCAATAATAGAAAGGGAACAGGAGTTCGTTGCAAAGTGAGGCTCGAGTTTTCTGCCAATAATCTTATTTCACAGAGGGACTGTGCAACCTCTATACCCATTGGCGGAATAACGAAGGCTTCGCTGAGCAGCAGGCAACTGGGACCGCACGCATGGACCTACTAATTCTACTCTCCTATTGGTCAGCATTTCAACGAATCATATTTCTTTCCCCGGACAACTCATAGAAAAAAAAATATATATATAGATAATATAATTAATCGTAATTAAGGATAATTACTTAATATAATTAAGTTAATAAAATGAATTATGCTCCCTAGTAATAATTATCTCTGTGTTAAGTTTTAGTTTATAGTGTCTAAAATTAACCTGAAGATGGTCTTTTGAAGGGCCGAAACACGTCGTTTTATATAGTTAAGTGTAATCGTAAATTAATAGTAAGCATTAGTGTAAAATAAGTGAATAAAATGAATTATGGACAGCTTTTACATATGCTATCTCCTACCACAAGGAAATCTATCAGAAAACTGGAAAATCTTTCCAAAAAAATTAACCAGATTGGAAATAGACGAGAAATTCTTAAATACATACATATATAATTACATTCTATGTTTTGTTATTGAGGGCTAGGTCAAATAAATGAAAATAAACTCCTTCCTAGGCCGACGTTTCGATGTATTTGTACATCATCTTCAGGGCTAAAATTAGAGTAAGAACTATAATACATTTACCAAAACAATCTACAACTCACATAGGGAACTAACACAAATTTTTGAGACCAACAGATACATAACAAAAGGTTATTTTTATAATCAGAGTTGTTTTATTTGACCTAGCCCTCAATAACAAAACATAGAATAGAATAGAAGAGGTCAAGAACAATTTTTGGAGTTTATATAAATTACAAGTAAAAAGAAAAACAAAAGAAATAAATGCTCTGAGGCCTTTCACTTTATATCATCAAAGAGTAAACAAAGAACGAAAGAAGAAGGTAACAGAAAAAGTTATCTGTTACCTTGTTCTTTGATACTTTGCTCTCTGATGACACATACAGTAAAAGGCTTCAGAGAACTAACAAGCATTTGGTTTTTGATCAAGTTGGCTTACATATGTATATCCTTCCTGATGGCTGTGTGATCAATGAGGCAAGGATGTGAGCCCAATTGTTAGCCGCCTTGTAATAAACTTTACTGGGGAAGTCGTCCTCTCCTTTCCAATCGGGTAGAATCTGCCGCCAACACTCCACTAAACCGTCCACGATTTCTAAAACCACAAACATCAATTAGGTCATACCAAAAAAAACTACAGTATATATATATATATATATATATATATATATATATGAACGTATAAGCCACAAGGAAAAGTAAAAAAAACACAGAAAATATGCTCTAAGGCCTTTCAATTATATGTCATCAGAGAGCAACTGATGCATCAGAGAGCATCAGTTGCTCTCTGATGACATATAATTGAAAGGCCTTAGAGCATATTTTCTGTGTTTTTTTTACTTTTCCTTGTGGCTTATACGTTCATTAGTTTCATCACGTGTTTATTGTGATTATATAGTATATATATATATATATATATATATTTAAATTAGAATAAAATGAAAGGTCCATGTGGACAATAAACACTTTAACACAAAGAAAAGAACACAGAAAGACACTACAGAACTCACTTCGAAATATCTGTGTTAAAGTGTATATTTAAATTTGTATATTTTGGGACAGACCTTCGTTTATACAAGTAAGATTCTGATAATTTTTTTGGAAATATTTTCAAGTTCTCTGTTTAGTCCTTTCTATTGTCTTCCCGCAACTACGTGCAGTAACTCGCCACGTTATTCATATATATATATATATATATATATATATATATACACTTTAACACATAGAAAAGAACACAGAAAGACACTACAGAACTCACTTCGATATTTCGACATCCGTCGTCATCGGGAAGAAGTGCGAAGTACTCGCGTTGAGAAGCGAGTATATATATATATATATATATATATATATATATAATATATAGTTCAATGTAGATAAAGAAACGTAGAAAAATTAAAAACACACACTTACAGTCTCTAATTTTCGGTTTAACCGTCTTCAGGAGAGATAAGAAAGGGAAACCAAGCGCACTGGTACAGAGACGGTTGGAGACCAACAATCTTGCCATATACGCGCCCGGTCACAGAGAATAAGGTAGACAAGAATCAATTTAAGATTAAATTAAAATAGGAATATGAAAAGTCACTGTAAGTGTGTGTTTTTAATTTCTCTACGTTTCTTTATGTACATTGAACTGTATTTGTCCGTTTCGGATCGTATGTTCATCAAAAAAGTGCATATATATATATATATATATATATATATATATATATATATATATATATATATATGAAGTTTAAACCATATATATAAAAATGAATGTATGTATGTTTCTTTGTACTCGATAGATTCAAAAACCATACATCCAATCGCCGTGAAAATTTAGGTAATTATTAGGTATATCCCCTGGAAGGTTTATGTAAAGTTTTTTAAAAATCAGAGTTGTGGTTCAGGTAATATTCCAAAAATATTATAATAGATAAGGTTTGCTGTATAACCTGTTTGTTTACATTTTGACTTTAATTGGTAATGGACGTCGCAGGTAGGTTATTCTTTATGATAATATTTCCACATGCGTTGTTCAATTGGAAATACTGAATGTCTAAATCAGTAAAACTTATAAGGGAATATATACAGCATAAAAAATGGATGAAGAAATATTCAAATCAAAATGTACATATATAAAACTTAATCACTGTATGTATTTGTGGGTATAAATACAGTTCTTAACATAATAATTCTTATCATTACATAATGAAAAATATATTTAGAATTTAACATTTGGAACTCAATTGACACTTTTCGATACAATGCTTCTTCATAAACAAATAATATTTCATCAAAATATTGTTATTCAAACTTTTAAGAGACAATTTTGTTTACTGATATAATTTTAAACATTTGTGTGAAAATGTTTAAAATATTTCATAAAAATTAAAACATTGTGTGAAGTCTTCAAATTGAAATTATTAAATGAAATGTAATGTGACATGTATTAGCCTCTTCAATTAACTGGCTCCTAATTGAAACGATTTCTGGGTTTAAAATTCGTATCATTATATTTAACGGATAAGACATATCACATTTAATGAGCTTAGACTTCTTTCAACATTTCTTGATGTATTGTTCGGCAAAAAATATTCTTTTTATTATTTGTTTAATCTAATCTATCAACTACCAATTGTATTAGACAATGTGTGCAATTTATAATCAGTGTTAGATTATATCTTTTTTGCGTAATCTATAATTTTAATTCTGTATTCATTTCGTTTATCTCAAAAAAATTAAGTGTAACGGAACTATAGAAAATCTAAATTGTTTTCGTTATATGTAATTTATTATTAAAGTTGGAATTAAATTGTTTCCCGGGTAAAGCCGGGTAGATCAGCTAGTGTTATATATAAATAAATAATCATATAATATAATATATAAAATAATATAATCATTAAGAATACGAACCGAATAAAGGGACAAACACAGTTACAGTATCTAATTTTCGGTTTAACCGTCATCAAGAGGGTACAGATAGGGAAACAAAGCGCACTTTCGAAATAATTTTCTTCAGTTTGATTTATTATTTCTCAGCTCTTCACATAATGCTAGTTTATTTTTCTTACTTGACTTGAACCACGCACGCGTGTGACAACACTGTTGGCCTCCAACCGTCGCTTCGCAAGTTGCTTGGTGTCCCTATCTCTACTCTCCTGATGACAGTTCAACTGAAAATTAGAGACTGCGTTTCCTTCTTTTAACCGACACACAATGTTCCTATAAATTCACAATCATCAAGAATGTATCCTCGAATTAACCGTCACTTCCTACAGATATCACAATCATCAGGTTTACTGCCTCACCTAAATATTCCTTTCTACAGATATTACAATCATCAGGTTTACCGCCTCCCCTTAACCATTCCTTTCTACAGATATTACAATCATCAGGTTTACTGTCTCCCCTTAACCATTACATTCTACATATATCACAATCAACAGGTATGTTTCCTCCCCTTAACCGTTACTTCCTACAGCTATTACAATCATCAGGTTTGCTTCCTCCCCTTAACCATTACTTTCTACAGATATCACAATCATCTTATTTACTTCCTCCCCTTAACTATTACTTTCTACAGTTATCACAATCATCAGGTTTGCTTCCTCCCCTTAACCATTACTTTCTACAGATATCACAATCATCAGGTATGTTTCCTCCCCTTAACCATTACTTTCTACAGATATCACAATCATAAGGTATGTTTCCTCCCCTTAACCATTACTTTCTACAGATATCACAATCATCAGGTTTGCTTCCTCCCCTTAACCATTACTTTCTACAGATATCACAATCATCAGGTTTGCTTCCTCCCCTTAACCATTACTTTCTACAGATATCACAATCATCAGGTTTGCTTCCTCCCCTTAACTATTACTTTCTACAGATATTACAATCATCAGGTTTACTGTCTCCCCTTAACCATTACTTTCTACAGATATCACAATCATCAGGTATGTTCCTCCCCTTAACTATTACTTTCAACAGATATCACAATCATCAGGTATGTTTCCTCCCCTTAACCATTACTTTCTACAGATATCACAATCATCAGGTATGTTTCCTTCCCTTAACTATTACTTTCTACAGATATCACAATCATCAGGTCTGCCTCCTCCCCTTAACCATTACTTCCAATAGATGCCACAATCATCAAGTATGTGCCCTTGTCCTTTCTACTTCAATTTGTAATTTTCTTATTTTTAAAGTTATAATTTTCATTGTAGGTGAACTTTAAAAAGGACACTTTGCATTTGTAACGCGATGTTTTACTAGTAAAACTTCTTTATTTGAAGAATTTGTTGTTATTAATTTCTATCAATGATTAAATACTACATAGTTGTTGACTGCACAAATAATAAAACATTATTTTGGAAATAGTAATAGTGGATTTGAAACGTCACCTGCAGAGCAGAAGAAAGAGGAGTAATCGACTGCATCAACTGTTTGATTACAGAGAGAACTAACCAACTCTAAACTTGATAACAGCAATTCTTCTAAAAACAAAAAAAAAAGGAAATAATCTTGAAAAATGAATAGTATTTATAAAGAAAGACAAAGAAAAATGACTTGAGAGAATCACCATTAGTGGAGCTTTTAAAAACAAAAGCAGCATTGGCTGAAAGTAATTTTAGATTGTTTGGATTTTTGATCCATGGATGAAGATTCCAGGCAAGGGAAGTAAGCAAGCGTACAAACTGGACTATGGTTAGCGGATCAGGTTTGACAGCGAACAGCTGTTCAACAAGTACATCAAGAGCGGCTTCTGGGAAGCTATTACGGAATTCTTCTACGCAACAGCTGTTTCCAAGAATACCAACGAGGATTTCCTGAAATTTAAAAAAAAAAACAGAACTTTATGGTTTCAAATGTGTGCATGGTGTCCTGCAAAACTCCTAAATATATCGATTTTACCATTAATCGAACATTGTTGGTGTCTCGAATGATTTGGAGGCTAATATCGAGAAAGTCATGCTCCATGATGAATCGAACAACATCTTTTTCAAGAGTCATGTCCCAAAGTAAGCATAGTTCAGATTCCGTTGCCTCATTCCATTCGATAGTGTAAATCTGCAATACATTTTTCTTATATTATTTCTAAATAATATAACATTTCTATCCTTTAATATCCATTCTAATATCCATTCTATATATACGATATTCTCGTAACTAAATAATAATATAATATAATTTATATTATTTCCCATATTATAACATTTATATTTTCAATCTGTACAAGGCGGCACTCAAGTCTTTTTTCTGAGTGTATAAATTCGTTGAGTTTAAAAGAACAGGCAAACAAAGATCTAGACCAGTGGTTCTCAAACTATTTTGAGATTTTTTGCATGGCGGTCTCTTTATGATATTTTAGATGGCTCACGGACCCATCCGTGAGGATTTATTATAAATAAAATAATTATATATTTTATAATAACCAGTTAACATATAGGTTACTGGAATAAAACATTTTGGGGAAACAAACGTTTATTCAAACACAAAATATTTTTTCAAAAAATTACAACCGATTTCTATTAAAACAAAAAAAAATCTTATTTAATCAATTATTCAATCGGAAAATAGCAACATTGAAATATATTCAAACTTCATTCAATGTGATGGGTGCATTTGCTTTGCCTCAAACAGTTCTTCTATATTTGGCTTAGTTTTGGCAAGTGCAACTCTCATATCATTTGTGACTTCTAACCTGTTTCGGGATTTTGTTTTGATGGCAAGTAATGCAGAAAATGCTGTCTCACATTCATAGGTGGTAGCGAATGGAATCAGCACCTTTAGAGCCAGCTTTGCAACTTCAGGATAGGACTGTACCATTTGGATCCAAAAATCACTAATTGACATTCACGGAAAACAATTCACATATAATCACGCAATTCACCTCACCTCCAATCAATACAACTCGAGTAGAATCGCGTAAGCTTGTTGACATGAGTCACACAAATAAAACACTTCTTTGACTCTCCCTCCCTATCCAGAAACGTCAAACGGAAAAAGGTGTAATTTGAGATGCAACGCTTTGATATCCTTTCCCAACAACAACGATGGCATTATGACTGTAACAATCCCAAATGGGCCAGTCGACCATTTCAAGTACTGAATGAACTCTTCGCGGTCCCCCTTCAACCCCTTCGCGGTCCCCTAGGGGACCGCGGACCCCAGTTTGAGAACCACTGATCTAGACAGAAGACTGTAGACACTGTAGGAAGGGCTGTTCAGTAATACTACACTGTAATCACAGGTGACAAACCCTACAGAGTACCTGATTCATCATTTTATTGGCACCAGTTGATGGATTATGTTTACAATCCTTTACACATACAAACTGTAGCATACAAAAAAACACGTTTAATGAAAAAAAAACAATACTATAGTCTAATCTCGTTTTAAAAAAGCAAGTCTTCAGTCCTGAAGTCTGCTGCAAACTGTTTAGCTCTGGTTAAACATTTAAATAACGACATATAAAGACACAAAAATGCAGTAACACTTAACAGTCGGTGCAATCTATCGAAAGGAACAGCAGGAGGAAGCCCCACTGCACATTTCCTTTCAGTATCTGAATATGAAACGTGAAAATTCAGCAATATCGAATAAAAAAACATTGTAAAACTGTTGTTTTCACTGGAACAACCCGTCAGTACCACATTCTTGGTGTCTTCCTGATGATGAACACAAAGTGTTCGAAACCCGTTGAATAAAACTTCATTTATTTGGAGACTTTTGTTGGTTTATCCATTTTACCTCAGAATTGTAAAACTGGTAAAGTGAACTGAAAAATATCTTTATAGTGCAATTCAGTGGATAAATATAGAGTGCTTCAAACGAAGCTGATGGTTAGAAAAAAAATAATAACTTTCTTAATTCTTTACATAAATCTTTTATTTTTTCAGGCCATCTAGAGCAGGGCTTCTTAAACTGTGGGTCGCGACCCCCAGGGGGGTCGCAAAGATCTGATACTTTTCAATCATTATAAATAAAATTTTCAAATTAGTATACACACTACGTACAAATATAAATGCAAATAAAAATCATACAAAATACTATTGTAGTTTCCAATTATATATATGTGAAATGAATGGGTACGTATTCTTTAATCCTTATTTTATTTACATTGTAAAATAGTGCGATATTACATCTACACCTACGGTTAATATATATTTCATTATATGGAGGAGGGGGTCGTTTAAAATTTCCTAAGCTTGAAGGGGGTCGCTATATAAAAAAGTTTAAGAAGCCCTGATCTAGAGTAACCCTTCCAATGTCATCATGAGTCGATACACCAACAGAGAGCTGGATATTTATCGTAGAGTCGTATTTTCGATTGAATGAGTCAATATCAGAAACTAACTCAAAGAGAATTTCAACGATTCTTCAACACAAGAAAATCCCCTTCTTCCAATGCAATAAAAGCCATAGTAGCTCGACTTCGTAAGCAAGGTTCTGTATGTGACCTCCCTAAATCTGATAGACCAGATAAATTTCCCATCTTTCAAAATTATCTAAAATTATTAGTCTTTTATTGCATTGGGAGTAGGGGAAATTTCTTGTGTTGAAGTTTCGTCGAGATTCTCTTTGAGTTTCCTGATATTGACTCATTCAACCGAAAATACGATTCTACGATAAATATCCTCTCTCTGGTGGTGTAAGGGGATCAGGCTAGCTCAGTGGTTACGTGCTCGCCTCTGATCTGATAGGACCGGGGTTCGATCCCCACTTGGCCCTCGATTTATTCACGCGGGAGGTGAATAAATCTGAGCATGTCGTCCCTCGGAGAAGGACGTTAAACTGTCGGTCCCTTAGCCTGTACGATGTCAGGTACTCGTTAAAGATCCCCTACTCTAAATACACTTGAGTTAGGGCAAAATTTAGGACTCCCACTGTAGAATCAATGTTCATTGTGTGGTATCACAAAGGGCTAATGCTCGGCCTAAGTGTGTTCCCTTGTGGAACTGCCACTGCAACCTAACCTAACCTGGTGGTGTAACGACTCATGATGACTTTGCAAGAGTTACTCTAGATGACCTGAAAAAGTAAAAGATCTATATAAAAAATTAAGAAAGTTATGAATTCTTTTAACTATCATCTTTTTTTGGGACACCCTGTATAACTATTTAAGTATTTTACTATTTTTTAATTTTTTTTTTCCTTTCTAAGATTGTCAGGTGAGGCTGCCTCCCATCCCTGCACGTCTCTGGTATACTGTAATACTCCTAAAGGTTAGGTTGAAATGACAGTGCCACAAGAGAACACACAAGACGTGTAGATTGCCGGATCTACAAGTGCTGAGGCGAGCACAAAAGCCATTGGGCTACCTCTGGCTCCTTAACACTCCTGCCTCTGTTTAAACTCACCTATCAATAAGAAAGCCTACTAAAATCAAAAAAAATTGTCTCCCAAACAATTTTTAATCATTCCAAAATAAAATATGTCTTCAGAATATCTCACATATCTTAAGGCTTAGATATTTTAAGATTTGTTTAAAGTTACAGCTTAAAAAAATCTATGTGAGACGCCAAAAGGGTTCCATTTGCCTCATAAACACACATTTTAAAAAAATTGATACCTAACTCATTAGTTGCACAATCCGTATTTGTATGGTATTTACTTCACACTAGGGTAAATGGATTAAACAGTCTCCACACACAAAAACGAAGCCTTTTTATTCTGATTTATATTAGAAATAGGTAAAACCGTCATAACTCGAAAGATTGATCTTGGAGTCGTTGAAGCGCTTTCGGACGTTGTTCATCTTATTCATCTTATTCTACGTGTTTCAAACACTTCGTGTTTCTTGTATATACTTACGATTTATTTTGGTAACTTTTGATTTGTAATTTGTATTGTAGAAGTATACTGACGATGAACACGAAGTGTTTGCAACTTATAGAATAAAAAGGCTTTTTTTTGTGCAAATTTTGTTTTATCCAATTATTCCAGTATGAAAGTTATATTTACTTATTAATTAAAACATAGTCAAACTGTATTTACTTTTATAGATAAAAAATATAAAAATATTCCAATATATTTGTTTAGATTTTAAACTAGATTAGGTTAGCTCAGTGGTTCTCAAACTGGGGTCCGCGGTCCCCTAGGGGACCGCGAAGAGTCCATTCAGTACTTGAAATTGTCGACTAGTCCATTTGGGATTGTTACAGTCATAATGACATCGTTGTTGTTGGGAAAGGATATCAAAGCGTTGCATCTCAAATTACACCTTTTTCCGTTTGAAGTTTCTGGATAGGTGCAAAACATATTTTCTGTGAATTGTCAATTAGTGATTTTTGGATCCAAATGGTAGTCCTATCCTGAAGTTGCAAAGCTGGCTCTAAAGGTGCTGATTCCATTCGCTACCACCTATGAATGTGAGACAGCATTTTCTGCATTACTTGCCATCAAAACAAAATCCCGAAACAGGTTAGAAGCCACAAATGATATGAGAGTTGCACTTGTCAAAACTAAGCCAAATATAGAAGAACTGGTTGAGGCAAAGCAAATGCACCCATCACATTGAATGAAGTTTTAATATATTTCAATGTTGCTATTTTCTGATTGAATAATTGATTAAATAAGATTTTTTTTTGTTTTAATAGAAATCGGTTGCAATTTTTTGAAAAAATATTTTTGTGTTTGAATAAACGTTTGTTTCCCCAAAATGTTTTGTTCCAGTAACCTATATGTTAACTGGTTGTTATAAAAGGGTCCGTGAGCCATCTAAAATATCATAAAGAGACCGCGATGCAAAAAATCTCAAAATAGTTTGAGAATCACTGGGTTAGCTGTTAGTGACCGACCCACAAAGGAACACATATACGTTAAAAATTAACCTTTTGTGATACTACATGATGAACTTTCTACATTGGGAGTTCTAAATTTTGCCTAACTCATGTGTATTTAGAGTAGGGATCTTTAACGAGTTCCTCATATAGTATAGGCTCGGACCGATCGCTTAATGTCCTCTCCGAGAGACGACGTGCTCAGATGTTCCCATACAGATTTTGCTAGGAGTGCCATAAGTTAAGAAGCATCTTTACTAGTGTGCCAAAACTCTCGTCATTTGGCCTAGTCAACTACTTCATTTTGCATCATCATTTCGCCAGTATTTTGTAATATGTTATAGAACTTTATCATATTTTCAACATCCGGAGATCTTCGGCTATATTCTATTCAAAAATTTCGTTAAACTATAATTGCAAACTTTAACGAAAAGCAAGAAATATGTTAAAGTAAATTTGAAATATGATAACAAAAGATGAAAGAATAATATCAAATAAGATACTAAAATTCTATTTGTTAAATGAACGGTTGCCCTGAAAGAAATGACACATCACGATTTATTGAAAGTTGTTTTTATATAGAAACAATTATTTCTAATATAATGCATGTATTTAATTATTTGTAATGCTGAGCAGGTTTCTACGATGTTTTCCAAGTTGAAACATGGTCTAGCTATTTTCAATTAAGTTATTAATAATATGATTTATGCATCAGTTTAAACAAAATCTACGAATCACGAAATAGTCACTTCTTACAGCCATTCATTAAAATGACAACAACGTCCTATAATAGTACATATTACGTTATCATTCACTAATAATGTTAAAACAAGTAATGTAACATACTTCATTCAGTTTTATTAGGATTTTAAGAACGCTTCGTTCACTGTACAATGTATCACCTATTGCATCCCCTTTCATTTTTTCAAAATCTTCTGGAAGCTCATCGGGTATTGTAGGATTGCAAGCATTCTCACTGAAAGAAGGATAGCATTTCAAAAACATAAAAACTGTAGTAAATATGTTAGGAATTGACTTTTATGCATATTAAATTTTCAAAATGTTTTCATAAAAACATTCACTTAAGCAGTACATTCTGTAAGTCATGTACGACACTTTTAATAACACTTCTTTCAAAACAATTAAAACTCATCAAATATTAATACAAAAAAATAATCATGTTCGAATATTATGATGCTTTTAATATTTTGTAAAATTATTAAACAGTACGTACAATATTATAAAATATTGTGAAAACAGAGGAAATGATAAATAAA
Source organism: Hermatobates lingyangjiaoensis (assembly GCA_026182355.1). Classification (NCBI taxonomy): domain Eukaryota; kingdom Metazoa; phylum Arthropoda; class Insecta; order Hemiptera; family Hermatobatidae; genus Hermatobates; species Hermatobates lingyangjiaoensis. The sequence continues at coordinate 126,712 of JAPFBL010000247.1, forward strand.
AAAGCTAATTTACCCTGAATCCAGAGTTTCTTCCATCCTATAATTATTTAACAATTGAATCAAAGATACATTTCATGGAAAACACTTTTGAATCTACACCGTACAGACTAATTAAATAACTTCTTGTCTGCACAAATAACTTTCATCATGAAATATTCGTAATTCTAATGATAATGATGGTGCATATATTAGAGCATTATTCAAAAACATTCAATAATGATTCTTGTATATTATGAAAAAGTTTCCAAAGCTAATGAATAACAACCCATGATTGTTTATCAGTGTCAATCGATTCCAAGACACCGTTATTACGATAAGGAATTAATCGATTCTTTCAAAAGTAATAGAACTAGAGATATTTGTTCTAATTTATAATTTCATACTATGGTTTGTATGTTGTTATCATTTCATGTGTTTATTGAGAAATTCTTTATGCATATAAATATATATAGAAGATTTAACAATCTCCAGCATCATCTAATTAGTAAACTAAAGTATATTTTTTAAGTAATAAACATAATTCTAACAATCTTGGTTATGATAATAAAAGTAAGTAATAATTTTTGACTTATCAATAATTAATTGATAAAGCTTTTGCTTTACTAGTTCGCATATTGTGTTCATTTAAACAAACCTGTTGTGATGGCATTATTGTAACCGCAGTGATACGAAGAGGTTACATTCACGTGACTAGAAGAGGTTATAGTTTCTGTTATTTATTTCTACAGATTGTTATTTTACTGTGTCTCATTTAAAATGGCTAAATCCGCTTTACCTAATGTCTTTATCCATATGAATCTATAATTAATTCAGGCTAATTTTTACAGATTATTAACAAAGTTTGAAAACTTTTTGTATTCGTGATTTACTTTATTTTATACTATAATAATAATAATAATAATAATGGAATATTATAAAGATGACAGGTTTAAGTGTATCGCTACCGATCCAAAGTTTAAAAGTGTTCCAAGGAGAGAAAAAAAGGTTACTATTGATCCAAGATTTAAATCAATGTTCACGGATAAGAAATTTCAATTGAAATATTCAGTTGATAAACGTGGCAGACCTATCAAACTTACCCAAAGTGATGATTTAACAAAATATTACGATTTATCTTTATCTGAAGAAGAGGTGAATGATGATGACAAAAGCAGTGAAGAAGTTAGCGATACTGATGAAAATGAGGAAGAAAACGATGCTGAGAAAGAAACAAGTGAAAGTGAATGTGATTTAGGCGACAAGGTGGATCAAAAGACAAATATAATTAGTAAATCAGATGAAAAGGTAGTAAATGATGAAGAAGTTAAGAAAAAGAAGATGGACAAAACAAAAATCCGTAAACAGTGGAATGAAATCGACAGGAATAGACTTACGGGTAAAGTCAAAGAAAGATTACAAGACATTTCAATTGATTATGCTAGAGGACAGGGAACTTTAGTCTCAGAAAGTTCTTCTTCTGATGAAGAAAGTTCAGAAGGTTAGTTCATGACAATTTTGTAAATATTATTTGCTATGTTGAAAGTTATTTTTCATACGATTAAACTGTAATGTTAAAGGGTTTTTTAATGGTATAAATATTTTATTATCTTTGTAAGTTCGTCATATCATGTTCATATTTTCAGGAGTAGCTTGTTACATTCATTAAAGGTAGACATTGTTATTAATAATTCAGGGTTATTGTTATAGTTCATAGGTGAAGTCAGATCTTGCCTTGTTCACTCCAAACAGTACATCAATGCGAGACGTACCAGAACATTCGTAAGCAACAGCTCTGACTGATTCTCAGTTAATATGCAGAACAAGGGGCCCTCCGCCATCTTACTATATTAAGTGTTCACTTATAAAATAAGTATATATATATATATCTTACTACTAGTTTGTTTTATCCTACTTTATTTTTCTAAATTCTTATTCTTAACTAGTTTCCCATACTTACCCTTTTATTCAGTCTCTATCTTTTATTTACTAAAACAACAATGCAAGTTTTTTGTATTGTATTTATTTTTATTTATTTAATTTTTTTCTTTTCTCTATCATTATTTTTGTTTTTTATAGTTTGTTTTTATCTTATATTGCTTATAATTTTTCACCTATTTATAGTTTTACCCAACCAGTACTGCTTATCTGAATTTCTGTTTATATCTTCTCCTAATTTTATACTTTAAGACCGGGTACGGTTGACAGCACTGGCGGTTGCCGGGTTGGTTACTTGCCGTTGCGTCTACAACGTGCTTGGTCTCACATTCTCTTTTCTCCTGAAGACGGATTACCCGAAAATTTGAGTCTGTAAGTGTGTTTCCCTACTTTGTGTGTTGCTCTTTGTTAATCTCGAACTCGTATGTATATATATATATATATATATATATATAAACTATATTGACACAAAGAACACTCAGAAATGAAACAGAAACATTCTAGATTTAACCATTTTTTAAATTAATTTATTTTTATAATTCATTTTTTGATATTGAATGATCTGTAATTAAACTATAAACACAAATATAAAGAAAAACATTCTTTTAATAACATAGCTTATTATTCACTAGAAGATTACTCCAGGTTATCCTTAGTTCTATGTAAGTCATTACATAAAAATCAACGATTAAAATACATAAATTGAAATTAGATCTTTCGACCGAGTAACGGTTCTAATCAAAGACCTTATAAGGAACACAGTTTGTTCAATAGATAAAGCCAGATAGATGTTTTTTAATCTGTTCTTGACGACTTGCTGTTCGAAATATCGAGAGCAAGGGATTTTATTTAATGGAAAAACGTTTTCTTTTTTGAAAATGATTATTTTATGAATTGTATAAGTAAATATAATTGTTTACAATTGAATTGCGTGTGTTTTTTTTTTTTAGACAGTGAAGAGGAAGTAGAACACGCATGGGGCCAGTTGGACCACGACGCAGAGACCACTGACGATGCCACCTCGAGACTGGCGTTGTGCAACCTCGACTGGGACAGAGTCACTGCCAACGATCTGTTCGTTGTAATCTCTTCATTTCTGCCCCCTACAGGAGTTCTTCATTCTGTCACGGTATAATAAACATTTTATTTTTACGAGTCAAATGAGGTTTAGTTTGTTGTGATTTCCCTTGGTATTGAAGGTTCAAGAAGAAATGTTCTCTTATAAATCTAGAGCAATAAGATATCATAACAATCTCACCCGACTTTTTTTTTTAGGGCTACTATAGCACTGCGTCATAAAAACTATTGTACTTCCCCGCTTCTGTACTAAAGTACCCCTGCAGTTAGCTTCAACACCTTCAAAAAGCTCAGCACTTTTGCTGGGTCAGCGGTAAAAGTTTTTTCTATGGTTTTATTGGGTGTCCCGAAGCACTTACCTCTGTGCAGCAAAGTTGCCTTATAGTCAGTCAGCAGGTGCAAGGTTTCTTCCTCTTTGCAGAATTTGCACAAACCATCATTGATAATGTCCATTCAGGCTCCCTAAGTTTCGGGAGAAAGTAACTTTCTTTCTCCTTCTTCGGGTCCTCAGATGCACTTGCGGGAGGTTCGCTCCCACTAGTTGCACTTTTGGAATAAATACATTGTATAAATATTGAAACAATATTTTTTGTATAAATACATTGAAACGTTGGCATAAGAAGGAGAATTTCATTTAAAAGACCTAGCCTTTCGAAATACTTGGATATGATCCTAACAGCATAGTCCGCGCAGTCAAGGTCTACGCCTCATTATTGCTGTGCTTTGTAGATGCATAGTTTTTTTCTTTTTTTTTTATTTTGGGTAAGGAGATGAAATTTACTCTCATTGTGCTGGGCTCCCAGTTAAACCAGACTAGCAACTAAAACACCCCCTTTTCTTCTAAAACACTAGCCTGGAACTGTTTTCCACATTTACCTCAGACTAGGCCATCCTTTTCCTTAGGTAATACAGTCTTACTTTAGAAATTGTTATTCCAGATCTTCTAAGTTACGGTAGATGCATAGTTCATCATCTTGATAGGGTCTTTATTGTATTTCCAATGTAATGTCTTAATGTCAAGGGCGGGGAGACCAAAGGCCTGGCAAGTAGACCACAAGATGGGCCTTTTTGCCTACCTGAGGTGACCTGGACCTACCCTGTGGAAAATCTACCTGATCTCTCCATAAAGGTCAGGAGACTTTTCCACTCTGGTTCCTTCAATTTATCTTTCCTAATTTTTTTAGTTCCATATATATTAAAACGAATTAGGCTGAATGAAGGGCAGTCAGTCACATAGTAGGCATAAGTTTCATCTTCTTCTCCACACTTCTGACAGACTGCACCGCTCTCTAGGCCCATTATGTTTTAGTGTCTTCTAAGTCTATAGTGTCCGGTAAGAACTCCTATTAGGTTTCTCAACCTAGTTCTACCAAGCCCTAGCGGAAGATTATTAATTTCCACTGTACTTGGCATCTGCCAGGAGCTCACATTTTCCCAATTTGCACTTGTATTGGTCCTTTGTATTTCTGGAGTGATTGAATCTGGACTGTTCCTAATAACTAAGTTGGTTATTGTTGTCGTTTTATAATGTACGCACAGATCTATTTGACATTACAGTTGGAAAAGAGGCAAGCGAGCTTTACGAGGTATCGTTTAAACGTAAAAACGTGAAGGAATACCTCGAGTTCATCCACGAAGTGGGCAGGAAAAAGAGAGCCATTGCAACCCAGCGTTAAAATGTTTGGTAGTGAGGTAAATGAGCCACCTTATACCAGGATTATAACTGCCGTTTTTGTTGTTTTCGCCCCCCCCCCCCCCCCCCCCCCCCCGGTACAATTGCGTGAATTAGTTAATTTAATTTTTGGACTAATGCGCGACGTAGAATCGTGGTGCCTGCCTCCGCGAGGTCCACCTCGGACACCCAAAGTTTTGGGTGGCAAAACTTGGAGGTGACAAAAAGGGCAACACGTTAAATCGTCGACCTGATTTGATCTTTGGTGTAATGGCTGGAAAGCTAAGGTGCACAGCGATCAAAACAGGTAGATAATCCACTTTAGTACTCGTTTCTCTAACTTAAAAGGGCTTCAGCAACTGTTTCCGGTAGAACACCTTTTGTTTGGTAGAGTTTCAGTTGCCTGTTTTTGTAGCGTTTTCCAGTACTTTATTCGTGTAGGCCTAACTGCCTTTGTCGAAAGAGGTGTTGCTGGATCCATTATTAACGAACGTTTATTAAAAGTATTTGATTTATAATAACTGGTACAAGAATATCAGTTTCTACTTATGTTTTACGAAATATAAATATTTTTCAAATATCTTCAGGTTTACCCTTCAGAATTTGGAATGGAGAGAATGAAAGAAGAGGAATTAAAAGGCCCCAAAGAATTAACAGAACATGGTTCTCAGCAAATCGAAACAAAGGTATTTCTTTTTTATTACTTTACATTAATTTTTATAATCAACACGAAAGAAAAAAACTGATTTTCAATTTGTGACCTATTTTTTCATATTTTGAGGTCTCCTTAACCCTGATTTCTTTTTTTTAAGTATTTTCTTTAACAGATTTTCTTGTTCTTAAGTCGTAGAAAACAATTTTATTCTCTTCGTTATCTACTGAATTATGTGAGATGTGTTTTTATTAAAATACAGTAAATATTACTTTGTTCTTCTCATCAAATACATTGTTTGATTGATTTGAAACACATTTTCGAATATGTTTCCACTTTCTTAATACCTAGCATGGATAACTGTTAGGTATTTGGAAAGTCGGTACGTTTTTACCTGTGTTTACTCATAATTAACCAGGCTAACCACAGTGGTATTGTATAAATGCAATACTCACTACTTGTCTGAAGTTTAGACCAGTTTTCTTCAAACTTTTTTCATCGCGACCCCTAGGGACTAAAATAAGAATTTAGTCAAAATTTATTACTACAGAAACTATGTAGATAAAAAACAAAAGTGACATTAACTTTAATGAGATAGATTTGCTTGCATAGTCTCGCACTAGAGGTGGAAGATTGGTTCGATTTTGCTGATGGCGAGTATCAGTAATGATTGCATATCTAACGTAAGTATAACGGAACAATTAATAGATATCACGTGAAATGTATATTCTCGTGTTTAAAATGTTTGCATATCAATACATTCATAATGCGTTTTGGTGATCTCACGACCCATATTGTGCCTATTGTGTCCCACCTGGGGGTCGGGACCCCTAGTTTGAAGAGCCCTGGTTTAGACGTTAGACGTTGATTTTTGTATATATATATATAAATTCAAAACGAAGGAAGCACACAAAAAGACACAGACAATCCTGTCTGTGTGTTTCCTTCGTTTTGAATTTATTTTATTTAATAAAGTCCGCTGGACCGTTTCTTTTCATTGTATATATATATATAAACTATAATTTAAAAAAGAACACATAGAAAGGAAACCACTGAACTCACTACTATATTTCGATATCCTCGTCTTCAGGAAAAGAAGTGAATCGATCCAAAGGCTGATAACGACTGACTTGGCGTTCGAACTGAAGCACTCAAACAGTGTAGCCAACTTTCGGAGGAAAGGTAGACAGGGAAGATAAATAAATAAAAGCCAAATAAAAATTAAAAAAGAAAACATTTAACTAAAATAAAATTAAAAGCTGATAACAACTTTAAAAAAAAAAAAAAAAATCAACGATTGAGGTTAAGCCCAGGAGCCGATCTACCGCCCAGAAGACTAATAAGTGCTTCTTCTGAAGCTCTCAGAGTAACTTTCGAATTAGTCTGATCAATCTGCCTCAGGACCTGTACACGGAAACAGTCATTAAAACTGAGTCCGTGAGAACTGGCATGAGTAGCAACGGGAAGGTCACTGCGTTTGCCAACGGATGACCTGTGATTATTCATACGCAGGCTTAGCTTGGTGGAAGCCAAACCCACATAAAAAGAATCACACTGGGTGCAATCCAAACGGTAAACGCAGTTACCAGAGGTACAAGAGGTCTTGTGAGAGATAGGGTAGGTGCGTTTACTATGGACAGAGGTAAAGGAAGGAACAGGATTGATGATAGGACAAGTAAGACATCCACGACGTCTACATTGAACCATACCACCAGCAGTTTTTGGAGGCTTAGAAGAAGAGATGTGAGAGAAGATAGATTGAAGATTAGCAGGTTTGCGATAGGAAATGGAAGGTGGCTCACTAAAGACTGAAGAAGTACAGGAGGAAGAAGAAAGTATAGGGAAAAACTCCCTGACAACTGCACCCAGCCTATGAGCACCAGGAAAATAAGTGGTGATGAGGAAATTAGAGTCACTGCGATCCCTCCTAGGACCTGAATTATGATGAACGTCTGCAGGGACTATACGGTTGTTGATGAAATTAGAAGGATATCCTCGGTCAGAAAATTTCTGTTTCAATAAATCTATTTGGAAGGAACGATCTTTTATTCTGCTACAAATTTTATGGAGGCGTATGGACAATGATCTTTCCTCGTCTTCAGGAAAAGATGTGAATCGCTCCAAAGGCTGATAACGACTATATATATAGTCGTTATCAGCCTTTGGAGCGATTCACATCTTTTCCTGAAGACGAGGACATCGAAATATAGTAGTGAGTTCAGTGATTTCTTTTCTATGTGTTCTTTTTAAATTCTAGTTTATATATATATATATATATATATATATATATAAAATTACCAAAATTTTGGTCATTCTGAGGTAAAATGGATAAACCAACAAAAGTCTCCACACAAATGAAGTTTTATTCAACGCGTTCGAACACTTTGTGTTCATCATCAGGAAGACACCAAGGAAGTGGTACTGACGGGTTGGTCAAGTGAAAACAACTCTTGAAAACTTGTTGTTTTCACTTGACCAACCCGTCAGTACCACTTCCTTGGTGTCTTCCTGATGATGAACACAAAGTGTTCGAAACGCGTTGTATAAAACTTCATTTGTGTGGAGACTTTTGTTGGTTTATCCATTTTACCTCAGAATGAATAAATACCACACAATTACGGATTGCACAACTAATGATTTCAAAATTTTGGTAATTTATGACGATGTTCCAAAAGATGACATAACTGTCATGGAATAAATTTAAATGTCTGTATAAAAATAAATATTAAACAAAAATATGTAAATCTGCTTAATGTACTTGAAACCCTCCCCCGAGAATAAACCCTAGCACAGATTTTTGACCTAAAAATAAAGTAAGACAATGTCTTATTTTCGGAAAAAGACGATACTAAAAGTACTGAAATGCAACTTTTTTTTTAATTATATACAAAGTGAACTTACAGGATTTTTTTCACACGAAAACTTGACCAGGAAAGTTTAACAGTTAAATGATATACGCTTCTAATCTATTCTATATTTCATCTCTACATTTCTATAGAATGGTTTGTCTATTCTAGATAAAGAGACTCTTCGGGTACTTGATTTATAGATTTTAATAGATGTGGATTGTTATTGTATATTGAACTATCTCTACTTTATATTTTACTGTTTTTTTTTTCAGGATGAAGATGAAGATGATCCGAAACACATGGAGAAGTTGCGTGAATACCAGCTAAAACGGCTTCGTTACTACTACGCCGTTGCTGAGTTTGACTGTGCTCAAACAGCTGATAAAGTCTACACAGAGTGTAATAATATGGAATACGAGAGCAGCGCCACCAAGCTTGATATGCGCTTTATCCCTGATGACATGACTTTCGACCAGGTAGTGTCTTCTTCAAGCTTTTCTCATTTCTTTCTTAAATGCCATCCCCCTCCCATTGCTTAATGTTTTCTATCCATGATCTCATTAGATCATTAAAGTTAACCATCATAAGGCATGGTTTAAGACAGTGGTTCCCAACCTGTGGGTCGCGACCCCAAACGGGGTCGTGACACCAATGCCATGGGGTCGCCAATTGATTTTGACCCGAACGTGAATATTATATAAAATAACGGTAAAAACAGAAGACAGTTAAATAAATAACATTATAAAATAAAATTAAGACAATTATATAAATTCACACTATGAAACTAAATGTAACAGTTCATTAAGTCACTGAACATAACGTCCGAGACATGTATTGAACATGTTTCGTTTCACTTGAAAGACCTTAGTCTTCTTTCTCTTTTCTTATGTGGTTTAGATGTAAAAAAAACACTACTTAAAAAGTTATGCGAAAATATACAAGCATGATCTAGTTATGCTAGAAATATTACGCACCCTTTTGATGTTAAACAACCAATGTAGACAATAGATCGAAAAAAATATCTGATTAAACTGCAGACCGAAATAAATTAGATGAGGAACACGACTTGAGGTGTGCCATATCGACAACGGAGCCCAGGATAGAATTGCTAGCTAAAAAGCTACAATACCAGCCGTCTCATTACGGTCAGTTCATAAACATACTTTAGTAAAGTTACATAACGGTATGAAATTTGTTTGTTTGAATACTTTGAAATTGATTTGCAATTAATTAATGTTTTGTAGGAGCTTTGAGATTAATGATTAAATTCTATATTAATCATGTATTTAAGGAATATACAGTTACTTCACTAATAAATTGCAATATATGCCAGTTTCTTATGGAAAAAATAAATGTATAAAAGATATTTTAACGATTGGGGTCGCTTCCTGATTGCTTGTTCTAAAATGGGTCGCTATATTTGAAAGGTTGGGAACCGCTGGTTTAAGACTTGGATGAGCAATATGTTGCCCCCCCCCCCCCCACCATGATTAATGGACGAAAAAGAATTATTTGATTTCAATTCTGACGCCCACAAGTACATACTTTCAACCTCAGTACTGTTCTGTTTTTTTTTTTCAAAATATCAACCATTTGGCCAGAGACACCTATTTCTGTTATGTTGCTGAACAACATTACCGAGTTAATTGTAGTGTAAAAAGCCAATGAAATGGTCTCCACATATAAAAAATTAATCGTATAAATAACGAGTTTCGAACACATAGTGTTCTTCTTCAGGCATTAACCAAAAAAATACAATATCATCAGAGAGTTATCTATAGTACAAAGTAAATATAATACAAAATAAAATAAGGAAGAGAGTACGAACTTAAGGGTGAGTGTGTGTGGTACAACTGACTGGGAATAGAATGGACGTGGGTGAGGGTATGGGGTACATCTGTTTCATATTAGAAGGCAGGTACATTTCATTTTTTTTCCTTTGGGAAAAAAAATATTTATTTTAGTTAATGCCTGAAGAAGAACACTACGTGTTCGAAAAGCGTTGTTTATACCATTAAATTTTTATATGTGGAGACGGTTTCATTAGCTTTTTACCCTACAATGAGTAAATACCACATAATAACTGATTGTAGTATGTTAGAATTAAAAACGAGTTGGTCCTATTGGGAGTCTTACATTTTTACTTGTACAGGAGAATCTTGGTACGGAACTGAACGAGTTCATGTTTACGAGCATGCGTTGTAATTTGTGGGCCTGAAAGTAAAACAAGTAAGAGTGGCTGTGAAAACTAATTGACTCTCTCATTAATCTTGATTGAATTATTGATAAAAGGAAGTTTAGAGTTTTAAGTTAAATGAATATAAAAGTTATTTGAAAAGTAAATAAGTACGCCCTTCCAAGCAGAGACTAGGGTAGCCTGAGTGGCTTGCGTGCTTGCCTCTATGGACTTGTAGATCTTGAGTTCGATTCTCACTCTCCCCTCGATATCTTCTCGTGAGAGGTGAAAAAAAAAATCTGGGAGAGGACGATAAGCTGTCGGTCCCGAGCCTGTACTATGTCAGCCACTCGTTAAAGATCCCCTACTCTAAAAACACTTGACTTAGTCAAAACTAATAAAATCAACCCGGTAATATATCTCACCTGTCACTAAAATTGTTGCCAGATAATAAATGAGCCAAAATTTTTCTCCTCTAGAACAACATTAAGATAAAAAGCCTACAACAGTGAGTATTCAATATCAAACACTCTTTTTAAGTTTGATAATCGTAAATATGGAATACGAGAAGTATATACATTAAGAACAGTTAAGTCAGACAAAATTTAGGGAGGGTCCCCAATGAAGAAGCAAGCCCGGTAATATGGTTCACCTATTATTGAAATTGGTGCCGAATAATAAACGAGCCAAACTTTCCATCCCCCAGAATAACATTGAAAAGTGAAAGCCTTTAGTTGCAGTTATGATGCTAAGTATCGTTAAAGATGTCTATTTTAAATGCACTTGAGTTGGGCAAAATTTAAGACTGGGAATGTTGAATCAACTTGGATATTTACTAATGCGACCCACCCATTACTAAAATAGGTTCCGAATTACAAATGAGCCACACTTTCAGCTCCCCTTGAATAGTATTGAAATGTCAAAGCTTACAATTGTAAGCATTGAAAAACAAACAAACATATCTTTTTCAGTTTGATTTTCGGTAACATGGAATACGATATATTTTTCATGCATTTCGTTATTACAAGAGAGGTTAGTATTATTAATATAAGAAGTATAATACACCGTCTTACCTCGTAAGACGACTACAGCAGCATTGTATGAGGTAAGACTGTGTATTATACTTCTAATATTAATGATATATTTTTCAGTTTGATTTTCGGTAACATAGATTACGATGGAGAAAAGATACAATGGTGTTTTTTTTTTTTATTTTTTAGGATCCCCGCGATAAGTGCGACAGTTTACCTGATGCCAAGAAGTACAAACCATTATTGTTTGCAAATACCGCTCTTCGACAAGGCAAAGTCGAACTAACATGGGATGAAACTGACCCCAATAGAGAGGAGCTAAGCAAAAAGTTCTCCAGTTGTCAGGACATTGATCCGGAACAGCTGCGTGCTCTGGTCGCTATTTCATCAGAGGAGAGTTCTGATTCAGGTATATCAAAAAACTGATTGATTTCTTATCATATATCCTGACCTTTCAATCATACAATCCTCTATGATCTACGTATGCTTTGAACATAGAACCCTTCGGCATATCATAGGTTATTAATAAACTTTATCCAACCTGAAGTAATGTACAAACAGGTCCATGTTAGGGTCCTCGAAGAAAGAGCAATGCTTTAGTCGGTAGTCTACAACATTTTTAGGATAATCCAAGTATACTGTAGGGTAAAAAGCTAATGAAATGGTCTCCACATATAAAAATTTAATCGTATAAACAACGCGTTTCGAACACGTAGTGTTCTTTGCAAGGGCGCGACTAGCCGGTTTTAATTCTAACGTAGTGCAATCAGTTATTATGTGGTATTTACTCACTGTAGGGTAAAAAGCTAATGAAATGGTCTCCACATATAAAAATTTAATCGTATAAACAACGCGTTTCGAACACGTAGTGTTCTTTGCAAGGGCGCGACTAGCCGGTTTTAATTCTAACGTAGTGCAATCAGTTATTATGTGGTATTTACTCACTGTAGGGTAAAAAGCTAATGAAATGGTCTCCACATATAAAAATTTAATCGTATAAAAAACGCGTTTCGAACACGTAGTGTTCTTTGCAAGGGCGCGACTAGCCGGTTTTCATTCTAACGTAGTGCAATCAGTTATTATGTGGTATTTACTCACTGTAGGGTAAAAAGCTAATGAAATGGTCTCCACATATAAAAATTTAATCGTATAAACAACGCGTTTCGAACACGTAGTGTTCTTTGCAAGGGCGCGACTAGCCGGTTTTAATTCTAACGTAGTGCAATCAGTTATTATGTGGTATTTACTCACTGTAGGGTAAAAAGCTAATGAAATGGTCTCCACATATAAAAATTTAATCGTATAAACAACGCGTTTCGAACACGTAGTGTTCTTTGCAAGGGCGCGACTAGCCGGTTTTCATTCTAACGTAGTGCAATCAGTTATTATGTGGTATTTACTCACTGTAGGGTAAAAAGCTAATGAAATGGTCTCCACATATAAAAATTTAATCGTATAAACAACGCGTTTCGAACACGTAGTGTTCTTTGCAAGGGCGCGACTAGCCGGTTTTCATTCTAACGTAGTACAATCAGTTATTATGTGGTATTTACTCACTGTAGGGTAAAAAGCTAATGAAATGGTCTCCACATATAAAAATTTAATCGTATAAACAACGCGTTTCGAACACGTAGTGTTCTTTGCAAGGGCGCGACTAGCCGGTTTTAATTCTAATGTAGTACAATCAGTTATTATGTGGTATTTACTCACTGTAGGGTAAAAAGCTATTGAAATGGTCTCCACATATAAAAATTTAATCGTATAAACAACGCGTTTCGAACACGTAGTGTTCTTTGCAAGGGCGCGACTAGCCGGTTTTAATTCTAATGTAGTACAATCAGTTATTATGTGGTATTTACTCACTGTAGGGTAAAAAGCTATTGAAATGGTCTCCACATATAAAAATTTAATCGTATAAACAACGCGTTTCGAACACGTAGTGTTCTTTGCAAGGGCGCGACTAGCCGGTTTTCATTCTAACGTAGTACAATCAGTTATTATGTGGTATTTACTCACTGTAGAGTAAAAAGCTAATGAAATTGTCTCCACATATAAAAATATAATCGTATAAACAACGCGTTTCGAACACGTAGTGTTCTTTGCAAGGGCGCGACTAGCCGGTTTTAATTCTAACTACGTGTTTGAAACGCGTTGCTTAAACCATTAAATTTTTATATGTGGAGACCATTTCATTAGCTTTTTACCCTACATGAGTAAATACCACATAATAGCTGATTGCACTACGTTAGAATCTAAGTATAATTTAAAATAATCCAAGCCAATTTAAAATAGTTCAAGTTTAATTGAAATGCGGTTAATCTACATTACTCATTATTATTAATAAACAAAATATAATACAAAATAACATATTTCAATGTTCAATGACTATCAGTATATATTTTGATTAAACATTTTATTACTTCATTATTTTTTTTTAATAATGAACTTAAAAACAACTACTATATCAAGCCGAAATATGTATAAATACATATGTAATTATAGTAAATAATTTATACAAATTCGTTGGATTAATTTCAAATAATTCAAGTTTATTCTGAGGTAAAATGGATAAACAAACATAAGTCTCCACACAAATTAATTGAATTTGATCATTTGTGTGGAGACTTTTGTTTGTTTATCCATTTTACCTCAGAATGAGTAAATTCCACACAATTACGGATTGCACAACTAATGATTCAAGTTTAATTTAAACTTCATTGTGGTATATATGTATTTTCAAGTTTACTAACTGTTTTATATATAGTTATTTTAAATTACTCGAAAATGTTGTAGAATAATTAGAAGCCCAGCAGTATGAGCGTAAATAAATTTCACCTCCTTACAACAAAAAAGAAGTAATCACAAAAAAATCAACGTAAAAAAGCATTTACAAATAAGATCATCTGCCTTAATTACAAATTTAAAAAATAAATTATATTTCTTATCACATACTGTGCTTCATTATTTGTCGTTGATGCAAAGATTTTTTTTCTAATCGCCCCATGACTTTACGGCTTTTCTAAGAAATAGAAGTGTCAGTGATTTGTTAATTGATATCATGAATTATTACGGGGCTAACCTTCTCTCTCAGTTTTACCTGCATTGGGTTTCCAAAATTACCTGACCTGGGCTGATCAACAGGGTTAGCTTAGGTTAGATTACAGAGGCAATATGACAAGAGAACACACACAGGCCGAACATGAAGCACTTCGTTTTATCACACACAATGAAAATTCTACAGTAGGAATCCTAAATTTTGCCCTAACTCAAGTGTATTTATAGTAGAGGTCTTTAAACGAGTACCAGACATCGTAAAGGCTTGGGACCGACGGCTTGACAACCTCTCAAGTTGTAAGTTGTGCTCGTTTATTTATATGTCCTTTGTCCTTTAGTTTAAGCAACTGATAAGGGAATAACGAGAACCTTGTCCGACATTATATTAGTTTTTAGTCTTTTAGTATTGAGTGTTTCTTAGTTATAAGTTAGTTTAGTTTCAACCTCAAGGGAATATTTTAGTACCTCGAGGCATAGTATAAGTTGTGTTGGTCTTGATTGTGTATTTATTTGTCTTCGTTATATGTGTTCTTTAGTTAAAGTGCAACTGGTAAGGGAATTTTGAGTACCTTATCGGTAATTATCTCCGCATGTTACCTGGGCTTTAGCTTGTCTATTACTCGTGGCCTAGGTACCGTTTTGCGGAGTAACTGTCAGAATTCGTGCTTCGCATTGCGTTGCTTGAGGTGCCCTCGGGCACCTCCATGTTCAATAGAGGTGGCTAAAGGGTAACCTTGTGAACAAGGCGGTCTGGCTTGACTAAGCGGTTATGACACAAAAATGCCAGGCTTGACAACATCTCCGAGGAAATAACCGCTTAGATTAATTCACCTCTTGCGTAAGTAAATTGAGCGCCAGAGTAAGTATTGAACCCCGGATCTATCATTCCAGAAGCGAGCACCTTGCTACAAGGCTAACCTGGCCCGCTTAATTTCTACAAATAAATTCACATTGTAAAGAATTAAGACTTTAATTTCTCAACGAACAAAGCAAACAGTTTGTTGAGTAATTAATTTATTTTTCTTTAACTACTATAATATTTACTATTTATTAGTTTAACTCTTATAATTGTTTTTTTTCTTAATTATTTCTTAATGAATAGATGGCGAAAAAGATGTCGTTGAAGTTGGTGAAAAAACAAATGAAAAAGATGCGATTGCCAAGTACCGGTGTCTTCTGGCCGACATCGAGAAAGCAGAAGAAGAGAAGAACAAGGATAAGGTATTTGGTATTATCTATACGCTGATATCTATGTCTCTTCAAACTTGATACTTTCGTCACGAGGGCAATAGCCTCTTCAAAGAGGGTTGACAGCTAGCGGATAGTTTTTTACTTTTTCTTACTGTACTCCTTTGTTTCCCCAAACATCCCTTTCTGGACATTAGTCATTTCCTGTGCTTTCACACTTTTAAAATACCACTCTTCCCTCCCACTCTTCTCTACTCCTCACCAGATGTTTTCTGCATCTAGTGTTCAGTTGGGTTTTTGACTCTGACGAAGACCGCTTGTTACGGTTGAAAGATCTTAGTCTTGTTTTCCCATTTCTTATTGTGGTTTGATCATCTATGTACGTACGTACGCTCTGTGTAAAAACTGCTTTAAATATACCATATTTGTAATGATAAATTTACAGCAATCGGAGTAATTTGACTGGGTGAATTACCCCACACGAAAATTAGAATATTTAGTCATTGATTATTTTAGGACCATGGATTTTGCGAAATACAAAAAGTAAGAACGCGTTTTAAATTTCGCGCGATTCTATACATAAAAATTTTAAACAAATTTATTGTGTTGGTACACTTATCACGATTATATATTCACAGTTTTGTGAACTATATTTAGCATGTGTTATTTTTATGTGAGAGGTTAGACCAGTGTTTCCCAAAGTGGGTGGTACCGCCCCCCCTGGGGGCGGTGCTTTGATATCGAGGGGGGCGCTAATGCAAAAAGGATTTGGGAATTCTATTTTCATAAATTGAAAATGTTCATGCAATATAATTTCTAAATTTAAGTGAAAACACCACATGTAAACTTCTAGGAAAAGGTTTCTTAAAATTATTTGTTGATAATTTATTTGTATGTTAAAAGTATATTCTCATTTAAGTTACTTTTATTGTGTATTAATTCTTTTGCATAAATATGCTATGAAACAATACATATATTGGATTCTAAATAAATATTCGATTAGTAATTATTAAAATGTTACTCATTTGGTTATTTAGTCTAAGATTCTGATTATTGAGGAGTGTTGAGTATAGGTTTACGGACGCAAGGGGACGGTCGCTCGAAAAAGTTTGGGAAACACTCGGTTAGACGCATGTTTGAGTGCTCGACGATTTTGTCCTGTTGAAAATAATGGAGCGGAGAGTTTGTATTATTTTTTGTTGAAAATATGGTATTAAATACTCAAAAACTATTGAAAGTTGACGGTAGAGTACAGTGAGTCAATTTGAGTAAAAAAAAAATGTTTACAAGAGGTATAACTTATTCCACAGGTAATTATTTTTTCAACAGGAAAAAGTTTCCGAGCACGCAAATATGGGTCTAATTTTTGAGCCTCTTGCATAAAAATAACACAAGCTATACAGTCAAAACTGTAAATATCTGATAGTGGCGAGTGTACCAACACAACAATAAAAAAATTTTAAATTACAGTTTACAGCGCGTGCGAAATTCAAAAAGTGGCCTTACTTTTTCATCACACCTCGTGTATGTTGATTGGTAACACTGTGAGCACTAGTAAGCCTTAAATTCATTCTGTGTTTTGGCAACACTGAGTCGTAACAGGATAACTACAAAGTAAGGCTCTTGGAAACAGAGAAGCTTATTTTAGTGTATTATTTCACTAATTTGGTAACATTTATCTTGAGAAGGGCAGCACTGTTTGTACAACCTGCTACTAATAAAGGACTGCTTATACATATAGTAATAAAGGTTGGTCTCCAACAGTCGCTTCACAAGTACGCTTGTTGTCCCTATCTCAACTCTCCTGATGATGGTTCAACCGAAGATTAGGGACTGTAAGTGTGTTCGTTTCTTTGTTCAGTGTCTGAGGTTCACTGTGAAACGTATATTTATATATATATATATATATATGTTGAAATCTACATGAGGGGTCTGGTTCTAATATCTAATTTCTGAAGGAGTGCGAGCCCTTATACTATTTGCTATGTCGGCGGAGATGACTCCATGGAAGAGAAGAACCGCTATACGTGACTTCGATCAGAGCTAGAAGCCTTCAACTTTGAAAACAGCACGCAAAAAAATGAATCAAGCTTATTTGGTCCTGCATTAACCAATCAGATATATATATATGATCAAACCACAATAAGAATGGGAAAACAAGACCAAGATCCCCCAACCGCAACAAGCGGTCCCCGCCAGAGTCAAAAACCCAACAGTTGGGGACTCTGGCGGGGACCGCTTGTTGCGGTTGGGGGATCTTGGTCTTGTTTTCCCATTCTTATTGTGGTTTGATCATTGATTGTTGTTTCACGTGTTTATGTGAAATCTTTATATATATATATATATATATATATATATGATGTAATTTTTTTTTGAGGTTTGAGGTCCAATGATTAAAACTAGTCCTTTTGCCGACGTTTCGACATATATTTATATCATCTTCAGGGCTACAACATGATTGTTTTACAATTAGCACTACTATTACTACTATTTGGTAATTTCTTACATTTTAATATGTTGTAGCCCTGAAGATGACATAAATATATGTCGAAACGTCGGCAAAAGGACTAGTTTTAATCATTGGACCTCAAACCTCAAAAAAAAATTACATCATATAAATATTGGGTCAAGAAAACAAATCATGATGTATATATATATATATATATATATATATATATATCTGTTTCTAAAAATTGTATGCCAATTTCATGCTTGGTGTACTATTTTTTGAGAGTATCTCTAATGTCCTACAGGCTCTCTTCTCAGTTCCTCGGAGAATAAAAAAATCAATAGGCCCAAACTTTTCTTTTCATAACTACACATTCTAACACTATTTATATCTAACACTATTTATATCTAACACTATATAAGAACTAACTAAATATTATTTTCAATAAAACAACGACATGTTTCGGTCTCGTAGACCATCATCAGGCTAAGCTTACGACTAAAGTATAGGGTGTATTACAATGTAATGTCACATCGTGTGAGAGTCAATGCACAATACTGAACTATTCCTAGTTGTTGGGGTTGAGACATCTGTTGGGTGGTTAATATACGAAGGAATATCGAAAAAATCTGATAAAATTAGCATAAAATTTTTAGAAACATGTTTGCAAGAAGAATTGCTACCAAACTTCACTTATATATATGTATATATATTGTAAACAGGAAAACGATCCAAAAGGCCAACAAACGTTTCACGATGAATCACAAACACAGAACTAAGGAACAAACACACTTACTGTCTCTAATCACTTACTTTCCGGTCTTCGACGGTGGGTCTCCAACTGTCGCTCGCAAGTGCGCTTGGTGTCCCTTTCTCAACTCTCCTGATGACGTTTCAACCGAAAATTAGAGACAGTAAGTGTGTTTGGTCCTTAGTTCTGTGTTTGTGATTCATCGTGAAATATATATATATATATATATATTTATATATATATATACCATGTTTTCTTATCTCGACCAAATATATGAACACTTTTTTCCCTTTTTATCGAGGTTAAAACCTTGTTGTGGTTGAAGGATCTTAGTTTTTTTTTTATCCCATTTCATATTGTGATTTGATCATTAATTGTTATGTCATGTGTTTATGTGAAATCTTTATATATATATATATATATATATATTTAATTATTTGGATTTAAGGTTGAAATGGAAATCAGTTGGGATCCGCAGCTTGAAAGGAAAGCCAAAGAGAAAGAAGAACAACAGAATACTGAAAAGATGACACCATTTGAAAAGCTCATGCACAAAAGGAAAGAAAAGCGGAAAAAGAGAAATGTAAGTATAATGGATGTCACTGAGGGTTTTGTGCTGACTAATCCTTGTGTTTTGTAATGATCACGCTTTGGTAATTAGTTCTGGCAGTATTAGTTTTATATTGGTTGTTTTTGTTAAGTCATTGATGATACAACTAAAAATACAAATTTTTTATTAAGAAAACAACTCGTTTCAAACTAATGTTGTACTTCTTCAAGCTTTTCTATATTTTAGAGAGGAAAATATGTATGGAAATGATTGAAACTCTCTCTGAAATACTAATATCATTGCTACCATCCCCACTATACGTAGATGTAGTGGGGATGGTGATCCAAAAGACGAGCACTAAGTGTTGAAAAAGTCTTTGCTCTCTAAGTAAATAAGAAAATTTATATTAGAAATACGTAAAACCGTCATACCTCGTAAGATGGTCCAGGAGTTGGAGCGCTTTCGGACGTTGTCCATCTTCAATCGCAACAAACCTACTGAGCTGTTATATAGGGTGTTGGTTATCTGTCAAGTCCACTGCTATCCTGATATTATTGGATAATATCCAATGCTATCAGGATAGCAGTGGACTTAACAGATAACCAACCCCCTATATAACAGCTCAGTAGGTTTGTTGCGATCGAAGATGGACAACGTCCGAAAGCGCTCCAACTCCTGGACCATCTTACGAGGTATGACGGTTTTACGTATTTCTAATATAAATCATAATAACCTCAGTGGTATTAACAATATGCATGTATTTATGTAAGAAAATGCTTTGTGCTTTATCATAGCATTGTTAGGGTAGTGCAGTGTTTTTCAAGCTTTTTCTACTCGAATCACACTCATAACACATAGTAAATGTCGCTACACACCCACAGTATACCTACAGTGATTTATACAATTCATTATATCATAAATTATGATCAAACCACAATAAAAAAAGTGAAAAAAGACTAAGATCTTTCAACCGTAACAAGCGGTTTTCGTCAGAGTCAAAAACCCAACTGCTTGGGTTGGATTGGGTTCGTCAGTTGGGTTTTTGACTTTGACGAAGACCGCTTGTTACGGTTGAAAGATCTTAGTCGTTTTTCCCTTTTCATATTGTGGATTGATCATTGATTGTTACTTCACGTGTTTATGTGAAATCTTTATATATATAAACGGAAATACGATCCAAGCCAGACACAGTACTCGTATATATATATATATATATATACTTCGAATAAAATGAAAGGTCCGTGTGGACAATAAACACTTTAACACAGAGAAAAGAACACAGAAAGACACTACAGAACTCACTTCGATATTTCGACATCCGTCGTCATCGGGAAGAAGTGCGAAGTACTCGCGTTGAGAAGCAAACTGCTACTGAGTAGTACTCAACGCTAGTACTTCGCACTTCTTCCCGATGACGACGGATGTCGAAATATCGAAGTGAGTTCTGTAGTGTCTTTCTGTGTTCTTTTCTCTGTGTTAAAGTTTATATATATATAATACAATCTAGTGTAATTGTGTAATTGAATATACTATAATATAAAGGATATAATTATACAATGCAGGGTGATGTACGCAGATTTATGTTTTGTCCCACTGTTTAGTGTACTATGACCCGTGGTTGAGAACTACTGCTTCACAGACTTTATGTGAATGTTACAATATCGCTGATCGAGTTGAATTTACGTTTAAAAAAATACGATTTTCAAATATAAATTATTAAATACTATAAATAGAAAATAGCAGAATATACACTAGAATAAACATCCATCAAAAAAAATATGAACCCATATAAAAAATGTTTTATTATGAAAAATAATGAGTTTCGAACACGTAGTGCCTTCTTCAGGTTATATCAAATTGTTGAGATGAATAAAAAGTACTGTATATATAGTCCTTTTCATGCACCACTAGAATGATGTAACCTGACGAGGAATACTATCTGTCCGAAACGTGTTTTTTGTATAAAACATTTGTATGTGGAGAGTCCCCCCCCCATTCCTAATAATCATATGTAATAATTATGTATATAAAGAATTAAATTTAATACAAATAGTATTAAAATACTAGAAGAATAAATTAAATACAATATATAAAAAATTAATACTGGAGTAAATGGATAATTAAAGTCTTCATGCATAAAAAAAGAAGCTCCTTTATTCTGTGCGTTTCGAACTCTTGGTGTTCATCGTCAGGTAAACTTCCAAATGAAGGAGTAGAGAGGACCGACCAGAGTCGATGGTACAACTCTTTTCTTTTTTTGTATTTGTGGAGATTTTGACTTATCCATTTATCCTAGTATGAGTAAATAAATACCACACAATTGCTGATTGCAGAAGTTTGTTGTTTATTGTTTCATATTTGTATAATTTTGTAGAAAGCAAAAGAGGATAATCTATTGTCTGATGATGATTTGCCTGAAGATGTCGACTTAAGTGATCCATTCTTCAGTAAAGAACTTGAGAAACAAGGCAAGATGTCTAAAGGACGGAGAAGTAAAGGTGTTGACTCATCATCGGGCAGTGAGCACGATGATAATGAAGCTTTAGCAAAGGTTTGTATTCTTTTGATTGATGTAAACATAAATTCTTTTCAACTCTTGTTGATTTTTTTTTTATTATAAGATGTATTTCTTTTAGGGAGAGCTTGATTTACTGTTAGCTGAAGATGAAGATGTCCCAGGAAAGAAACATTTCAGTCTTAAGGAGATTCAAGCTAAAGAAGAACTAATTGGGAAGAAGAAGAATAAGAAGAAGAATAAATGGAAAGAGGAAGAGTTAGTTGACAACTTTCAGGTGAGGTTATTGATCCAGATACATGTACAGACTCTGCCCAACTTACGAACGAGATACTAGTACGTTCCGGACAGTCGTTCGTTAGCTGAATTTGTTCGTAAATCGTACAAGACATTTTTTTTATAGTAAAATGTATTTTTAGGGCTTATACAATTAAATTCATGCATTTTGTCATTACCACAGAGGTTAGTATTATTAATATTAAAATCATAGTAATCCGTCTTACCTCGTACCCTGCTGCTGAAGTTCTTAGACCGGTTTCAGGCGTCATCCATCTTCAACATTTGTTGATTAGTTGATTAGTTCTTGTTGAAGATGGGTGACACCCGAAACCGGTCTAAGAACTTCAGCAGCAGGGTACGAGGTAAGACGGATTACTATGATTTTAATATTAATTATACAATTAACCTATATGGGTTTCTACTGCATTTAAACAACATTACATAACATTATAACATAAAAAAATATGCTTTATAAAAATGGGGACACTGAGAGAGAGAGAGAGAGAGAGAGAGAGAGAGAGAGCAGTAAAATATAACACACTGAAAACAATAATTCTATACAGCATCAGTTGAGAGGAATTGAACAAAAAAACCGTTTTTTTTTTTCTACAATTGGACGGTTTTCGTTTTCTTTTCATTGTAAATGATGCAGTATCACTGTATTACATCATTCATTTGGTTTGAAACCTTCGTACAGTGCTCAACATTTGGGTCCAGTTGCTCGAAGATTGCAAGTGCTTTATCGATATGAGAAAACGCTCAATACAAAATCTAACTTACACCGTTTTGTTGTTTTTTTACGTATTTATAAAAATTTGATATATGTATTGACAAGTCTGTTGGTATCTACGAAAGTTCGTAAACCTTAATGTTCGTTAGTAGGAGGGCGTCTGTATTTATACTCGACCATCCAATTTCTCTACTAATAGAGATTGAGACAGGTTAGGAAACAGAAAAGTAAGGAAATACAGTAGTACAGTAGTACAGTAGTACTGATAACTGATAGCCTAATGGTGGGTACGATAGGATAAGTGATTGAAAAAAATACATAACCTCACTAATCATTCTAGAATGATAGGCTATCGCCATTGTATTTACTTTAGCACACTACACATTTAATTTAAATAAACAGTATTATTAAAACATCATAAAATGTTAAAAAGATTTCACATAAACACGTGAAATAACAATCAATGATCAAACCACAATAAGAAATGGGAAAACAAGACTAAGATCTTTCAACCGTAACAAGCGGTCAAATGAAAAACAACATATTGATTGGACAGAAGCTAAATTTATTACCTATGAAAAATCAATGTTGTTAAAAAATATTATTGAATCGTCTCTAATTAAATTTAATAGATCAAATATTATAAACATTAGTAACGGTCTCTTCAAACTTGATACTTTCGTCACGAGGGCAGTAGCCTCTTCAAAGAGGGTTGACAGCTAGCGGATAGTTTTTTACTTTTTCTTACTGTACTCCTTTGTTTCCCCAAACATCCCTTTCTGGACATTAGTCCTTTCCTGTGCTTTCACCCTTTTAAAATACCACTCTTCCCTCCCACTCTTCTCAACTCCTCACCAGATGTTTTCTGCATCTAGTGTTCAGTTGGGTTTTTGACTCTGACGAAGACCGTTTGTTACGGTTGAAAGATCTTAGTCTTGTTTTCCCATTTCTTATTGTGGTTTGATCATTGATTGTTGTTTCACGTGTTTATGTGAAATCTTAATATATATATAACAAATTAAAAAGAAAATAGCACACAGATAGACACAGGAATAACTCACTTCCATATTTCGACTATCGTCGTCATCAGGAGGCGAAGAGTCCTGCAGGAAGGCAGAGCGCCGTTATTCCTGTGTCTATCTGTGTGCTATCTTCTTTTTAATTGGTTTTTTATTTAAAAGTCCGCTGGACCGTTTCTTTTAATTACTATATATATATATATATGGTTTCTATGAGTTGTCCAGGGAAGGATATATGATTCCTTACGATGGTGACCAATAGGAGAGTAAGAAAAATAAAATCATATCCATAGCAGACAATAGAAACAACCAACAGAGTCAACCACCAATAAAATGAGAAATAGAAAGGAAACAGAAGTTCACTGCAAAGTGAGGATCATGTTTTCTGCCAATATTCTTATTTCACAGAGGGACTGTGCAGCCTCTATACCCATTGACGGAATAACGGAGGCTTCGCTGGGCAGCGGGTAACTGGGTCTTTCTAAGAACCCCACTCATGGACCTACAAACTACTCTCCTATTGGTCACCACCGTAACGAATTATATATATATATATATATATATAAAGATTTCACATAAACACGTGAAATAACAATCAATGATCAAACCACAATATGAAAATGGGAAAGCAAGACTAAGATCTTTCAACCGTAACAATCGGTCTTCGACAGAGTCAAACACCCAACTGAAAAACTAGATGCAGAAAACATCTGGTGAGGGGTTGAGAAGAGTGGTGGGACTGTCTACTTACGTTGTATTGGTGTTGTTTTACACGTGTCTTTAATGATTTACCAGTTGGACCAATATAAATTTCAAAGCAATTTTTGTACCGAATTTTATAAATACCACCGCACTACAGTTCCCTGGTAGAGTTTTTTATTAACTTATAGCCCACATTATGACGATTTGAAAACACTATCTTAAAATTAAGTTGTTTAGTTAGTCTATAAAGGGAGTCCAATGAGTCAAATATTGTGGTTTGATCATTGATTGTTACTTCACGTGTTTTTGTGAAATCTTGTTATTTATGTAAAAAATAAATAACAGATAAAGTGAATATCAAAATTCTTAATTTCCCTCAACATTACTTTACTAGTTTACTTAAATATTAATATTACTTAAGTTATTCTTCTAGCTTTCCTTAAAGTTGAAAAAAAGTGTCATCAAAAATATGACATTTTCAAACGAAACCCATATATTATGGATTTCTCTGAAAATTAAAAATGTATGTGTTCTTTTATTTAGAAACCTTCACACAATGAAGCTTTTCACACATTTTTGTTGATAATGATTTGACTTTGGACTACCGGTTTAGGAATAATGTTATATTAAATAGTTGATCCCCTTTTGGGGATGGATCATGGGCGGCAATGGGTTAATCGTTGTTTTAGTAATTATTTTTGGAAGGTCGTTATTTTGTTTATTAAATTCTAATGTAGTGCAATCAGTTATTATGTGGTATTTACTCATTGTAGGGTAAAAATCTAATGAAATGGTCTCCACATATAAAAATTTTAATGATATAAACAACGCGTTTCGAACACGTAGTGTTCTTCCTCAGGCATTAACTAATTAGTTAATATTAATTAAGAAATATTAAAGTATATAATACAATTTTATATTAGACATCATAGTGTTCTCCACAATAGTAAATAATTAGTTAATGTGATATAAACAACGCGTTTCGAACACGTAGTGTTCTTCCTCAGGCATTAACTAATTAGTTAATAAATTAGATATTAAAAATCTAATGAAATGGTCTCCACATATAAAAATTTTAATGATATAAACAACGCGTTTCGAAGTACGTAGTGTTCTTCCTCAGGCATTAACTAATTAGTATTTACTATTGTAGGGTAACATCTAATAAATGTACCCTACAATGATAAATACTAATTATTAATGCCTAAAAACAACGCGTTTCGAAACGCGTTGTTCTTCATCAGCATTAACATTTTTATAGTACATCATTAGATTTTTACCCTACAATGAGTAAATACTAATTAGTTAATGCCTGAGGAAGAACACTACGTTTTCGAAACGCGTTGTTTATATCATTAAAATTTTTATATGTGGAGACCATTTCATTAGATTTTTACCCTACAATGAGTAAATACTAATTAGTTAATGCCTGAGGAAGAACACTACGTGTTCGAAACGCGTTGTTTATATCATTAAAATTTTTATATGTGGAGACCATTTCATTAGATTTTTACCCTACAATGAGTAAATACTAATTAGTTAATGCCTGAGGAAGAACACTACGTGTTCGAAACGCGTTGTTTATATCATTAAAATTTTTATATGTGGAGACCATTTCATTAGATTTTTACCCTACAATGAGTAAATACTAATTAGTTAATGCCTGAGGAAGAACACTACGTGTTCGAAACGCGTTGTTTATATCATTAAAATTTTTATATGTGGAGACCATTTCATTAGATTTTTACCCTACAATGAGTAAATACTAATTAGTTAATGCCTGAGGAAGAACACTACGTGTTCGAAACGCGTTGTTTATATCATTAAAATTTTTATATGTGGAGACCATTTCATTAGATTTTTACCCTACAATGAGTAAATACTAATTAGTTAATGCCTGAGGAAGAACACTACGTGTTCGAAACGCGTTGTTTATATCATTAAAATGTTTATATGTGGAGACCATTTCATTAGATTTTTACCCTATAGTGTTTATTAAATTGTTTTTTTTGTTAAATATTTGATTTGCGCTTGTAGATTGATGTGGATGATGAAAGGTTCAGCTCTCTCTTCACTTCTCATCTTTATAACATAGACCCATCTGATTCGCATTTTCGTAAAACAAAAGCAATGGAAATAATACAAAAGGAAAAATTAAAAAGGCGATACGATCAGAGTGATTCCAAGGTATATTGCTTTATTTACTTTAATGTTTACTAAATGTCCAGTATAGATATGTTCATTTTATTTATTTATTTATTTATTTTTTTTAGAATTCCAAAAGGAAGAAACAAGAAAAAGATTCTGAAAATAGTATTCAATCGAAATCAAGTACATATGTTGTGAAAAGAAAGTCTAAAATGAACACTTGAAAGTACTGTGGTTTTTACTAGCCTTCCACTCGTTACTCTAATCCAGTGTTTCCCAAACTTTTTCGAGTGACCCCCCCCCTCCGGGGGGTCCATAAACCTATAACTCAACACCCTTGAATAATAATCAGATTCCTAGACTAAATAACCAAATGAGTAACATTTTAATAATTAAATTAAAATAACTACTAATCGAATATTTATTTAGAATCCAATAGATGTATTGTTTCATAGCATATTTATGCAAAAGAATTAATACATAATAAAAGAAACTTAGTTGGGAGTATACTTTTAACATATAAATGAATTATTAAAACAAATAATTTTAAGAAACTGTTTACTAGAAGTTTACATGTCCTGTTTTTTCTTAAATTTACAAATTATATTGGATGAACATTTTCAATTTATGGAAATAAAATCCCCGCTCCTTTTTGTATTCCCCCCCCCCCCCCCCGATATCAAAGCACCGCCCACTTTGAGAAACACTGCTCTAATGGATATTTAATTCTTCATAGATAGTGTGGCTCCTTTTTCCTCCCCGAAAAAAAGGCCTTTTTATGGCTATCAGCTTAGTCATAAAAATGAGAAGTCAACAGACACATTTTCTAATTGTGTAGACTCCATGACCTTACGACTCATGGGTAGTCTAGTAAGATATAGTAATGTCAGAGCCATGCCATATATTTCCTTAAAGAAAACAATTAACATAGTGTTTTATATAAAGAGACTAAAGGAACTCATAAATGACGTAATTGAAGTGATATTGCTTGAATGACGTCACATGCAAGTCAAGTATATTCATTGGTCAGTAAATAAAAAGATTTCACATAAACACAATAAAGAGTTTCCTCTCGAGAATTCCTTAATGAAGAGATTAACAACATTAGGTCAATTGCCCTTTCATTAAAATACCCCTCTTCTTATATCGATTTAGCTTTGAAGGGCGCTAAAAAAACTTTCTCTAATACTTCAACAGAGCCCCTTTAATGTCAAATTCTATAGTTTTGCCATACCACGAATCTTTGGACCCCCTTCCAAGATTAGCCAAACAACTTGATTTTAATATAGTGTTTTCTAATCGTAATAACGTTTGTAATATGTTAATAAAAAATTCTCCCAGCGAATTGGAGTCCGCTGGTATTTATAAAATTCCGTGCAAAAATTGCCATAAAATTTATATTGGTCAAACTGGTAAATCATTAAAGACACGTGTAAAACAACACCAATATAACGTAAGTAGACAGGAAAAAAGTAGTGCCTTATTCTTGCATATAAAAACATGAAAATCATCATATTGATTAGACAGGAGCTAAATTTAATTACCTATGAAAAATCAATGTTGTTAAGAAATATTATTGAATCGTCTCTAATTAAATTTAATAGATCAAATATTATAAACATTAGTAACGGTCTCTTCAAACTTGATACTTTCGTCACGAGGGCAGTAGCCTCTTCAATGAGGGTTGACAGCTAGCAGATAGTTTTTTTTACTTTTTCTTACTGTACTCCTTTGTTTCCCCAAACATCCCTTTCTGGACATTAGTCCTTTCCTGCGCTTTCACCCTTTTAAAATACCACTCTTCCCTCCCACTCTTCTCAACTCCTCACCAGATGTTTTCTGCATCTAGTGGTCAGTTGGGTTTTTGACTCTGACGAAGACCGCTTGTTACGGTTGAAAGATCTTAGTCTTGTTTTCCCATTTCTTATTGTGGTTTGATCATTGATTGGTCAGTAGGGAATACGACTCGACTCGGTAATGTTCTGATATATCCCGCTATAATATAAAATATTATTCTCTGGAAAGAACAAAATTTCTGAATATCTCATGAAATGGTAAGCATGACTTTTTGCAACTGTTTGTACGTATAAAGTGTAATAATAATTATTTAAACAAATAATTAGAAGTAAACTTCTTAGTGATTATGTTTAACTAATATGTCCACAAGTATAGATGAGCGTCCTTTCATTTAAAATAAAATGATCAATAATACATACCTATATTTAAATACAATATGAGAAATCACTATGACAATGACTGCAACTTATCCATACATTAGGTTAGGTAGTCCCACGAGTGAATACACATAAACCAACATGAGCTCTTTGTGATACCACATAATAAACATTCTACAATGGCAATCTTAAATTTTGCCTAATTCAAGTGTAAATGTCATGTCTAATTTAGAGTAAAAGATCTTTAACAACTACCTGACATGGTACAGACTCGGGACTTACAGCCTAACATCTTTATCTAGGGATGAGGAACACAGATTTATTAATCTCTCGCCTGAATAAATGGAGGGCCAGAGTGGGTATTGAACCCCGGACCTACCACTCCTGAGGTAAGCACTTTACCACTGGACTAACCTGGTCCCATCATATATATATGTACCTTGAGATAGTTCACTAGAAATAACTATATATACAGGGTGTCCATAAAGTCCGTGTGCACTTTAAAAAATTTATAACTTTATTTATATTTGCGATAGAAATAATCTGTAAAATGAATTTGAAAGAAGTAAATCTATATTTTTTAAACTTTTATTGAAATTTTATTTAAGTTTCCACATGCCCTCCATCATTAGCAATACAAAGGGTAATACGATTCTGCAGTTCACGAAAAACATTTGCCAATTGATTTATAGTAATGCCTGAAATCACATTAGTATATTCTAACTTTCAAATCTTCTAATGAACTAGGTTTGGTTGCATACACAATTGTTTTCACATGTCCCCATAAAAAAAAATTCTAATGGAGTCAAATCTGGCGAACGTAGAGGCCAATGAAATGGTCCACCCCTTCTGATAAAAAAAAAGAAAATATTTTTTACTTATCTAAAAATTGTTACGAATTTTGTGGTGAAAAATTATTCAATAACTATACTTAAAACTGATACATGAAACTTTATAACATTTTTTACAGATTATTTCTATCGCAAATATAAATAAAGTTATAAATTTTTTAAAGTGCACACGGACTTTATGGACACCCTGTATTTAACTAGTAGACGTGCTTGTATATGATGGGTATTTTACAAAAATTCGGATATTATATGTGTTATTCCAAAATATTATTAGAAATTATAGAATGGTAGAAAATATCAGTACAGCCCATAACTGTCATTAGATCTGGAGTTTCTTTTACGTTTTGTAGCTTTAGATACTGAGCTGAAATTTGATTTTATTCTAGGCATACTTCTTATTTAGTACGCGGTTAGGTAGGACTCACTTTTTTAAAGCGAACAAATTATGATAAACGTAAACGAAATTAAAATTAACAAAGAATACTTACTTGCTACAGTATCAGACACCTAAAAATATCTGTGTGGTATATCTATAATGATTTTGTCCTTACAATGCTTAGAACTGACTCGTTTCAAATTACTCTCTACGTTTTATACATTAGAAAAAAAATATATTTATTTTAAAAATACACAGTTATTTTAGGTGCCTGATACTGTAGCGCAGAGTTTTTCAAACTTTTTTCGATGCGGAACCCTTTTTTGGTTCTAGTAACTTTCCCGGGAACCCTAGAGTCCAATGATTTCATGCAATCATAATATAAGTATTTACAATATGCCTTTTTAAATAGTATGTATGTTTAAAAACAATTAAAAAAGTAATATTACTGCAATGTGTATTTTTCGAATAACAATTCAAAACTAAAAGATTTTAATTTTCATATTTTCCACAAGTGCATAACACATAAAACAGAATTACTAACAATTTTAACAAAGAGTTTGTTTTATAATCATTGTTTGCTTTATAGTTGGGAGTTTGATTCTCAAGTTAGCCCCAGCATTAAGTCTACTTCGGTATTTGGTTTCTATGGCAGTTTAAAGGGAAAATCCAGTTTCACATAAGTAGGTAGTGAGAAATGACAGCAATATGTGAAGTGCTACTTTTGCAATAGCAGGAAATTCGGGAATCAGATAGTTCCAAAAACTGACTAGTGATTCATCTTAAATATGAATAAAATTTTAACCACTTCTAATTATGGGTATATGATCAAACCACAATAAGAATGGGAAAATAAGAGTAAGATCTTTCAACCGTAACAAGCGGCCTTCGTCAGAGTCAAAAACCCAACTGTTGGGTTTTTGACTCTGACGAAGGCCGCTTGTTACGGTTGAAAGATCTTAGTCTTGTTTTCCCATTCATATTGCGGTTTGATCATTGATTGTTATTTCACGTGTTTATGTGAAATCTTTTTATGGGTATATGTGGATATAAACATTATTCGGTTTCATTATTCACAAAAAATATAGAATAAATCCATACCCTCAAAAAAAAAAATTTTTAGAAAAATGTTTTTACTAAATGTTTTTCACGGAACCCCAGACAGTCCGTTAAGGAACCCCCTTTGGGAACCTCTGCTGTAGCAAGTAGGTATTGTTAGTTGAAATACCTGTATAGCTGGCCAAACACAGCTTAAAAAAAGTCCATAAGTTCGCTTTCACGTTGAATTTCGAATCCATTGAAATCATAACTTACGGCGGCTAAGTTTGCTTGTGACAAAATGTTTGCACAAACAAACAGAAATTTTTTAAGGGTGGATTGGGTTTCTCTAATGCAGAGTTTCACAAAACTTTTTTCGACGCGGAACCTTTTTTTGGTTCAGTAACTTTCTCGGGAACCCCAAGTACAAATTATTTTCTATGTTCATAATGTAAATATCATATGTCTTTATAAATAGTATGTATGTCTAAAAACAATTAAAAAGTAATAACATTAAAATGTGTTTTTTGCAGAACTAAATAAAAATTTAAAACTAAAATATTTTAATTTCCATATTACCCACAAGTACATAACACATAAAACAGAATTACTAGCAATTTTAACACTGTGTTTATTTTGTAATCATGTACTAAAAATATCATATAATTACAATAATTTTGTAAAGTTTATTGAGCATAATGTTTTTAATATAATCACACCATACTTTAATGTTTGGCTTTATAGTTGAGAGTTTGATTCTCAAGTTAGTCCCCAGCATTAAGTCTACTTCTGTATTTAGTTTATGGTAGTATAAAAGGAAAATCCAGTTTCACATAAGTGGGCAGTGGAAATGGCAGCAATGTGAGGAGTGCTTTCTTTGCAATAGCAGGAAATACGGGAATCAGATAGCTCCAAAAACTGACTAGTGATTCATCCTAAACATGAGTCAAATTTTGACCACTTCTACTTATGTGTATAAGTAAATATACACATGCTTCGTTTTCATAATTCACAAGAAGCACCGAATAAATCCATACCAACTAAAAAAAAAAATTAAGAAAAATGTTTTTTCTAAATGTTTTTCGTGGAACTCCAGACACTCTGTTAAGGAACCCACTTTGTGAACCTCTGCTCTAATGCATAAACGTAGACATAACTTGAAATGAGTTAGTTCTAAACAGATAAAACGTCCCTTTCATTCATATCAATTTGCGAGATCTATTTAAACATCTTATTTAGAAATTTAAACAGTTAGATTTATAATTTTTATAGTAGATTATTAATGATTTTTATTTATTAATTTATTTTAATGATATTATTTAGATTTATATCATTAAAGATTATAAATCGCAAATCTTTTTTGATATAAGACACCATGAGTACAGTGTACAATTGAGGAACCATTATGAAATAAATAATAATACCTTTACTGTTTTTAAACTGTGTTTAGCTCATATTTCCTTCTTTGTTGTCACTTCTCAAATCTCCCTCAGGATTGTCCGAACTTTGTTTTACATAAAAGCGATTTAATTTAAAAACAAGCAAAAACGGTTTGACTTTGCTTGTACATACCCCATTACAACAGAGCCCAGTTTACCAAACTTAACCGTTTTTTTGGTTAAGTGGAGCTTGTTCCACTCAACCGTTTATAATATTTGTGACCTGACGGTTGAAACAGTCGTATATATTTTTATACAAAAAGATTTCACATAAACACATGAAATAACAATCAGTGATCAAACTACAATGTGAAATGGGAAAACAAGACTAAGATCTTTCAACCGTAACAGGCTTTTTGACTCTGATGAAGACCGCTTGTTACGGCTGAAAGATCTTAGTTTTGTTTTCCCATTTAATATTGTAGTTTGATCTTATATTTATATATTAAATCAGATAAGATTGTTATATACCACCCACCCATACATACCATGAATCGAATTAGGATACAGTCCCACAAGGGAACACACGTAGGCCAAACATAGGCCCTTTATGATACCACACAATGAACATCCTATTACATTGGGAGTCCTAAATTTGGCCTAACTGAAATATATGTATAGTAGAGATTTTAAACAAGTACCTGACATTGTACAGGCTCGGGACCGACGGCTTAACATCCTCTCCGAGGGGCGATGTACTCAGATTTATTCACTATCCGCGTGAACAAATCAAGGGCCGGCTAGAGTGGGTATTGAACCCCGGACCTACCACTCCAGAGGCGAACACATTGCCACTGGACTAACCTGGCACCTAAAAAATAGCGATATAACATAGATTTGTAATATGAAATCAATGTATCACGTTTTATACCACTCCCTTACATATAGTACTTCAGGTAGTACACTTGAAACAATAATATATTTAATACTAGTAAACGTACCCGTCTTTGACGGAGTCATAAATTCTGTTATACTTGGTATTCCAAAATATCATTAGAAATTATAGAATAGTAGGAAATATCATTAGTAGTACAGTGTTAAGCAAATGCATCTGAATATACCACATTAGCTGTCTGTCCTTCTGGTTCATGGAAGAACAAAGAGTTGGAACCTCTGACTCTTGGGCAAGTAAACCATGGGTAAAGTTGACCATGTGAGAAAAACTTGGTCTCACTCACTTGTAAACCCATGGGCAAGTAAACCATGGGTAAAGTTGACCATGTGAGAAAAACTTGGTCTCACTCACTTGTAACCATGGCAATAAACCATGGAGTAAGTTGACCATGTGAGAAAAACTTGGTCTCATCATTTAAACCATGATGTAAACCTGGTATAGTTGACATCGGAGAATCAAATGGCTCACTAGTGTAAACCATGGCACAGTAAATCCATAGTGACTGAGTTTACATGTGACAAAATTGGTTCTTGCTTTAAACGTCCATAACTTCGTTCCTACGTTGGATTTCCAATAAATTTAGTGCCTATATTCTAAATTAGGCATACACAAATCTACTGTCAAAGTTTCAGCTCGCCATGTCTTATGGTGGCTGAGTTTACTTGTGACAGAAGTTTTTGCTTTAAACGTCCATAACTTCGTTCCTACGTTGGATTTCCAATAAATTCAGAGCCTATATTCTAAGTTAGACCTACACAAATCTACTGTCAAAGTTTCAGCTTGAATAAATGTCTATATTAGTGATGCTGAAGTTTCACTTTACTGACAAAATTTTGCGGACAAACCAACAGAAATTTTGCTAATGGCGGATTCGGTTTCTCTAATGTATGAAACGTAAAGAAAACTTGAAATGAGTCAGTTCTAAGCAATGTACAGACAAAATCATTATTTTATTTATATAAATAGGAAATCAGATAAAGAAGTTACATGCCACCACAATTCATTTTATTTGAGACAATATACTGGAATAACTATCTATATTTATAATTTTAAATCATTTCTGTTTGCTTTATACCTGTACTATTTGTTATATAGAGAGGTTACAATTGGCGATATATATATATATATATATATCATGATATAAACGTAAATACGATCCAAACTGGACACAATACGAAGATTACGATCACAAATGGAAACACATTAGTGTTTTATCCTACTATTGTGTTGCTGTTATATGATATATATATATATATATATTAATATATACGCATCGTGAATTCGTTTTCCCCCCACTCCATTATGTGATATACTTCCTTGGTTTAGAATCCCCTCCAAATAGCATCAGGGGTAGTAATGAGTGACTAAGCGCCTCTAATAGCCTCTTAACACTCAACTACGACTTTCGGCCTTCACGAGGCTACCCTGTTAACCTGCTATATACAGGGACAAACGAAAGAGGAGGAGAAGGTGATCAGGGGCTGGGCCTGACCACCTTCGTTTCAAATCCTTCCTAATCCCCAAATCCCCTCCTTTTATCCCAGCTCCAATCTAAGGTGTTATGCTTTCTATGCCGAAGGATGGATAATACAGGGGTTACTGTATTATGAACGTAGCCTCAAAGGTACCAGGCGACACCCTTGAGTAAATAGCCTTACTCCGGTATGCGGTGCTCTGACGGAGCGAACAAAATACCACTGATAGAGCTTCAGGGATTTTCTCCTGTATGATACTAAGGAGAAGGAAGTCCGGAGACCATCTTCCGGGAGCGCAGATGATCCAAAAGCGCTAACTAGTGGGAGCTAACCTCCCACAAGTGCCCTAAGAACCCAAAGAAGAAGAAAGGAAGTTACTTTCTCCCGAAACGTAGGGAGCCTGAATGGGCATTATCAATGATGGTTTATGCAGATTCTGCAGAGAGGAAGAAACACCGTTGCACCTGTTGACCGACTATAAGGCAACTTTACTGCACAGATGTAGATGCTTTGGGACACTCAACAAAACCATAGAAAAAACTTTTACCGCTTGACCCAGCAAAAGTGCTGAGCCTCTTTGCGGCGTTGAAGCTAACTGCTGGGGTACTTTAGTACAGAAAAGGGGAAAGTACAATAGTTTTTAAGACGCAGTGCTATAGTCACCCTCAAAAATAAAAAAACATCATCAATTTGAATGTCTATGTTGGAAACTTTATCCCTCAACAACAACAACAACAAAATTATATGAATATTGCGTCAATCTTCTCCTGTGCAAGCGAGAAGTATTAAAGAAGAAGCTAGGAGATGAGGCCATTCTGAAAAGAATCCTAACAAACACCAAATTCTGGCAAATAGCTGCCGACTTATACCGGAGACATCGAAGCAAAGAGCTTTGGAAGCTCCAACTAAGAAGTAAGTAAGAATATTGGGTCAAGAAAAGAAATCACGATGTATAAATACAACTAAACAGATCAGATGCATTCTATATAGAAATGAGGGGTTAAAAGCTTATATGTCTACACATACACTGTAATCAATTTGTGACTGTACTCAAAACCAAGTGGGTTTTAGATAAAATTATTTAAAAAAGAAAAATCATAGAAATAAGGCTTATGATACCAATCATGAATTGCATTATTACAATAGTGAACTCACCTGTGTACAGGCACCCTTTTGTCTGCACCTGCAACAATACACACATGGCATTAGTAACATCTATACTATTATAAAGGAAGCCTTGTCAGTCTGTCCCTCACAAATGTAAACAAAAATAGCAAGTCACCCATTATTCCAAGATGAATTAACAGTTTATATATATATGGTGTAATTTTTTTTTTTTTTTTTTTTTTTGAGGTTTGAGGTCGAATGATTTTAAACTAGTCCTTTTGCCGACGTTTCGACATATATTTATGTCATCTTCAGGGCTTGGAAATCTGTTTATGTTGCAGCATTCTTATTTAGTACTGTTTCATGATGGCGACTATTTGTTTTACTATTTGTTTTTGCCGTCGAAACGTCGGCAAAAGGACTAGTTTAAAATCATTCGACCTCAAACCTCAAAAAAAAAAAAAAAAATTACATCATATAAATATTGGGTCAAGAAAACAAATCATGATATATATATATATATATATATATATATATATATATATAATAAACACTAATAAATTCTCGATCGTGTGACAGATATACAACTAAAAAATGATAGATCGGGATGCGGTCAGTTTCTTCCACTTTCAATTCAAACTCTCATTGCTGACGTTTCGATTTTATTTAAAATCTTTTTCCAAAGGCCTACAAACAGAGGAAAACAAGAATTTTAATACGTTTAATTTATAAACTTCTGTATTAGGTTGGTTTTGTTTTTGAGGGCTAGTTTATATGAAAGAAAATAAACTTCTTCCTAGGCCAACGTTTCGATGTATTTGTACATCATCCTCAGGGCTAAAATTAGAGTAAGATGATGTACAAATACATCGCGAAACGTTGGCCTAGGAAGGAGTTTATTTTCTTTTATTATGACCTAGCCCTCAACAACAAAACCTATTTAATACAATAGAATAGAAGAGGTCAAGAACAAGTTTCTCAGTATATATAACTTCTATATGTGCATACTTGTTGGATTTATTTGGCCTATTTTATAAAAAGAAAAAAAAAAGAAAGAAGACACTATTTCCTAGTTTTTATATCATTGTGAACTCGAATTTAAAATTCATCTTTATTACTTCCCTATATCACGAAATTTACTGACCGAAACATCAAGTATGTTAGCTCTGCATTGGTGTGATAGTGAGTTGGTCGTTAAATCTTTATATATATTAGTATAAACTATTTTTCTTTATCAAGGTTTAGTCCAGAATCAAAAACTTTTCTAATAAACTTCTTTTAGCCAACGTTTCGTCTATATTCCTAAACATCTTTAAAATTGCATCAATACAGAATTAAATATAAAACATGAAACAAATAAACTACATTTTTTGTATGGATATAAATTATTACATAAGTAATCTCAGTTCAAATTTGACTCTCACGAAGACCGATACTACGTTACGTGAAAGATAGTATTTTTTTCGGATTTCTTACTGTGGTTTGATCGTAGATTTTTATTTCATGTGTTTATTGTGAAATCATCTTATACGTACTTATATTATTACCGAAGTAATACTGTATATCGATATAAAATAATATAACTTAATTTTTTCATATTATTGTAATTAATTCTGTATTGATGTAGCCCTGAAGATGTCTACAAACATAGACGAAACATTGTTTAAAGTTTTACGGTAACTTATTAAGAACTGGTTGACGCTTGACTAAACTTCGATGAAGGAAAATATTTGTACGTTTTGAATTTAAAATAACATTGAATTATGTTAGTTTAGATAATTAGAGTGCTCTAATACTCATTCTATTAAAAATAATACTATTAGGAAAACAAAAATTTGACAATTAACTTAATGAAGTGGTTTATCTTACTGTGGTAATAAGCAGTTTGATAGCTGTGATGAAACATTTATTAAAAGTTACATTCCTTCAAATAATTATTGAAATATGACACCAAAGGTCTCCAAAGATACATTAGTGAGATCTCCAATGTCCCAAAGAAGTTGAAATGTTTGATATTTCATTAAAGGGAAGAATATATTTAGTTTTAACATTAAAAATTACAGGATAGCAGTATTATAACCTCCCCTCCTGCCACTTCAAATTGACTTCTGTCTTTATTACACGTATATATGTATGTTTCCCTATTAAAAAATATATTATAAAATCACCACGATAAACAAATGAAATAAAGATAACTTTCGGTGAGAATGTAATTATGATAAACTATCTTTGTTAGTTCTATATTAATCTATTTCCTCTCCTCGAGAAAGGTTTAATTTTAAGGTTTTAGTAGAATTTATGTGCAGACCTTTCTCCTTTATAAAGTTATATACTCTTTATACACATATATGCTAACAATATATCTATATCTGTATGAAACAAAATAAAATTTTTTTTAGTACTCGGTCAGTTTTTCAGGTTCAAATGAAACTCACTGCCAACGTTTAGGTTTTAATTTGAAACCTTTTTCATAGACCTACAAAACAGAGGAACAATAATCCAAAAATCAAACATACATAAAAAGCGCAAAAAGTTACAAATAAAGAAAACAACAGAAATGTTGACAATATGTTACTGAAAGAACTTAAAGAAGTATAACATTTTGAAATGAAAAACTTATGCATTACATTAACCTGAACAACTGACAGAGTCCTGATAAACATGTTATTTCATTTCTACTTGACAGTCGATATTTTTACCAATATATATCTATATTTATATTGAAATAAATCAATAATAACTTCTAAAGAATTTATTATTTTCCATAGTTTTTGGCGATTTCTTTGTTTACAGGGTCACATGTTCTATTGTAACATTTCATCTTGATTTAGTGTTATAATACTTTTTAAACAGTACTGTACTGGAAACAACTATAAAATAAAGCTAAATGGTTATAAAAACCTGCACAATCATTAATTCAGATAAGCAACTTGCTAATGTGGTTCTTAAACTCTTTTGTAATCATCATAAACGAACCTTTAAGGGACTTTTAACGTACTTCGGTACAGATCTTAAATAAAAGACTGGAAAATGCAGTTACAAATATCCAATTTGATTCTAATTTTAATATTAAAATTATCTAATATTTACTTCATTAATTAGATAATTATCTTACCTTTTTTTTTATAACCATTTCAAGAATTTGTTGATTGAACAACCTTTTGAAACCTCCTAATTTAAAGGTCTTTACTCTAAATAAAATCGTAAAAGAAAGAATGAAAAAAAGAATCCAATAAAAAATTATAGGACAATTTTTGCAGAATATTAAAAATTATAATATTGTTACAAGTGAATCTATAATTCGTGAGTAGTTGAAAAAGTATAATAAACTATGCATATGGCATAAACCGACTAAAAGCCATCGTTTAGTCAAATTATGTTACTAATTTCAACTGTTCTTTTGTTTGGTTGTATTCAGAGTTAGAAAATTTCTTATTGCGTTATTGAAGAGAACTTACCCTTCCTGCTTTTGTGTAATTAAATTATTGTTTCAGGTGAGTCATTGATATCCCATTTGATGTATCACGTTACATATTTTACTTACTATTGTTACTGTTATTATTATTTTCTAATGATTTGTAATATTCTGTCAGAATAATAAAGTCAGCTAATAACAAACGTATCTCTATGTACTTATATAAAGTTCGTGAGTTTGTTTGTTTGTTCACCAATTTTCCTTGGAGATAGATACCTCAAATTATAATATATATTATTTATTAACTGAATAATGTTAAATAAAAGAAAATTATTATTTAATTCCAAAAATTGGTGCCAGGTTAGCCAGTGAC
Organism: Hermatobates lingyangjiaoensis; assembly: GCA_026182355.1. Lineage (NCBI taxonomy): Eukaryota > Metazoa > Arthropoda > Insecta > Hemiptera > Hermatobatidae > Hermatobates > Hermatobates lingyangjiaoensis. The sequence goes on from JAPFBL010000247.1 coordinate 166,611, forward strand.
TTGTATGCTCGCCGATGAGAATAGTGAAAATATATTTAATATTTGCGTAAAATAAAAACTGGGAATTAAGTAAGGTATAGAACCATAGTAGCCCAGTGGCTTGCATACTCGCCGATGACAGCAGTGAAAATGTATTATATATTTAATATTTGCGTAATATAAACACTAGTAACTAAGTAAGTTATAAAACCATAGTAGCCCAGTGGCTTCCATGCTCGCCGATGACAGTAGTGCAAATGTATTATATATTTAATATTTGCGTAATATAAACACTAGTAACTAAGTAAGGTATAGAACCATAGTAGCCCAGTGGCTTGCATGCTCGCCACTGACAGTAGTGCAAATGTATTATATATTTAATATTTGCGTAATATAAACACTGGTAATAAAATAAGGTATGGAACCATAGTAGCCCAGTGGCTTGCATGCTCGCTGATGACTGTAGCACAAATATATTATAAATAAATGTAAGAAAAAAATTAATTTTTTTTTTAAATAATGATAAGTCAGAGGTTCCAACTCTTTGTTCTTCCATGAACCTGAAGAACACACAGCTAATGTAGTGTATACAGAGGCATTTGGTTAACACTGTACTAATAATGGTATTTTCTATTATTCTATAATTTCTAATGATATTTTGGAATACCATGTATCATCTCCGATTTTTTGAAAAAGTACCCCGTCATAGACAAGAACATTTGCTATTTAAAATACTTTTTTTTATACAAATTTACAATCAAATTAAAGAAGTAATTGTGTCAATTTCGCAAACTAAATTAAATAATCAGAATTGTAAGGTTATATTATAATTGTTCAAAGATTAAAAATAGAATAGTTGTAACGTAAACAAATTACAATGATATAATTTACAGAAATCAAATCTTCTATTTTGTTGCTGGAAATTGATTTCAAAAGTAAAATGTAAAATACAAATAAAAATGATACTTAATTCGTTTTGAATACGAGTAGTAGCATATTTGAATATTAGTATGGAACCAAACTCAACAGCTATATGACAAATATAAATGATAACATGTAGTTTATAATACCATGTAAAATTTCTTTTGAAAAACTATAGAATGAAAAGATTAATTTGAAGAGAATTTAAGGAATACCACAGTACTTACATAAGAAACGCAGCTTTGAAGCGTGGAAGACTAGTAAATGACGCCATATTTAAAATCATATCTGCATTAAAACAAATGAATTGCAAATACTTCCTTCCGTTGCCGCATTAAAACAAATGACTATCAAAATATAACTTCCCATAGTCAAAAGTCAAAACAATATCCAAATAACTGCAATTGAATATAATACAATACTATTATAAATGAAATTGAATATAATATTTTTAAACCATTATATAAGGAAGCAATTAAAGCTCTACTACAATGCTTTAATTATTGTAATAGATAAATGCAATAATTATTGAATAATGTTAAAAAAAAATTATTATGTAATTCCAAAAATTACATAATTTTTGGGCAGTGGCTTGCGTGCTCGCCGATGACAGTGGTGGAAATGTATTATAAATAAATGTAACAAAAAAGAATTTTTTTTAATTTAATATTTGCGTAATATAAACACTGGTAATAAAGTAAGGTATAGATCCAGAGTAGCCCAATGGCTTGCGTGCTCGCCAGTATTATAAATAAAAGAAAGGTTTTGTCTGTACATTGCTTAGAACTGGCTCATTTCAAGTTTTCTTTACGTTTCATACATTAGAGAAACCGAATCTATCCTTAGAATAATTTCTGCCTATCGGTTTATCGGTTTGTTCGCAAAATATTGTCACCAGTAAACTCAGCCATCATAAGACATAGCAAGCTGAAACTTTTAACAGTAGATTTGTGTATGTCTCACTTAAAATATAAACTCTGAATGGATTGAAAATTCAGCGTAAAAGCGAAGTAATGGATCTTTAAAGCACAAACTATTGACCCAAGTGAACTCAGCCACCATAAAATCGATCTCGAGATTTTGACAAAATTACATGTTTTGAGGTTCTCAAAGTCCTTTTGTAAATCGATCTTGAGATTTTGACAAAATTACATGTTTTGAGGTTCTCAAAGCCCTTTTATAAATCGATCTCGAGATTTTGACAAAATTACATGTTTTGAGGTTCTCAAAGTCCTTTTGTAAATCGATCTTGAGATTTTGACAAAATTACATGTTTTGAGGTTCTCAAAGTCCTTTTGTAAATCGATCTCGAGATTTTGACAAAAGTACATGTTTTGAGGTTCTCAAAGTCCTTTTGTAAATCGATCTTGAGATTTGGACAAAATTACATGTTTTGAGGTTCTCAAAGTCCTTTTGTAAATCGATCTCGAGATTTTGACAAAATTACATGTTTTGAGGTTCTCAAAGTCCTTTTGTAAATCGATCTCGAGATTTTGACAAAATTACATGTTTTGAGGCTCTCAAAGTCCTTTTGTAAATCGATCTTGAGATTTTGACAAAATTACATGTTTTGAGGTTCTCAAAGCCCTTTTGTAAATCATGTCGAGATTTTGACAAAATTACATGTTTTGAGGTTCTCAAAGTCCTTTTATAAATCGATCTCGAGATTTTGACAAAATTACATGTTTTGAGGTTCTCAAAGTCCTTTTGTAAATCGATCTCGAGATTTTGACAAAAGTACATGTTTTGAGGTTCTCAAAGCACTTTTGTAAATCATGTCGAGATTTTGACAAAATTACATGTTTTGAGGTTCCCAAAGTCCTTTTGTAAATCGATCTCGAGATTTTGACAAAATTACATGTTTTGAGGTTCTCAAAGCCCTTTTGTAAATCATGTCGAGATTTTGACAAAAGTACATGTTTTGAGGTTCTCAAAGCTCTTTTGTAAATCATGTCGAGATTTTGACAAAATTACATGTTTTGAGGTTCCCAAAGTCCTTTTGTAAATCGATCTCGAGATTTTGACAAAATTACATGTTTTGAGGTTCTCAAAGCCCTTTTGTAAATCATGTCGAGATTTTTGACAAAATTACACGTTTTGAGGTTCCCAAAGTCCTATTGTAAATCGATCTCGAGATTTTGACTAAGTTACATGTTTTGAGGATTCTAAAGTCATTTTATGGCTTTTGTTCTTTACTATAAGTAAAATATGGTGATCATGAAAAAAAAATTGATCTCGAGATTTTGACGAAATTATATATTTTGAGGTCCCAAAAGTCATTTTATGTTGTTTTTTGCGATAATGTCTGTGTGAGTGTTTTAGCATTGCTTGTTACCACGCTACGATCCAGAATCTTTAATGGATCAAGTTGATATTTTACACAAAAATAAGCCTCATAGTGTTGATCAAGGGTCTTCAACTAGTGGGTTTGAAATTCTTTATTTTTAAATAAAAAATAAAGGACTAAATTAAATAAATAATTTATTTATTATTAATGCGACATAGCAATCTCATTAAAGTTACTATTGATCAAATTTATTTTAATTTTCCCTTTTTTTTTATTTGTTGTTAATTTTATTTTTGTTCTCACTAAAGGATCACGAATAAATTTTGGCATCAACAATGAATCGTGATGTAAAAGAGGTTAAGGATCCCTGGTGTAGATGATCCCTATTGTTTGGGAAGAATTAAGCATGACTAGAAAGTTACATTTTTTTATTAATTTTTTTTTAAATGTGTGTATTCATTTCCTTCTTTTTATATTTTTTATCTTAGTCTTCAGTACTTTATTCGTGTAGGTCCTAACTAGTTCATAGAAAGAGGTTTTACTGTATCTATTGTTAATAAACTTTTGTAATAAATATTTTATTTACTTAAATAAAAAATTAAAAATATCTTTTAAGAAACTTTCTCTTCCTTTCTTATTTATTTTTCTTTAGCTTGTTTTTTTTGTTTTATAAGATATTATTATCAACCGTCATACCTCGTCTATCGCTGGTGAAGTCGTCCGATCGGTTTCACAATGGCTGCATCATCAATGGGACTAAAAGTTACCTTCCAAAATCACGGATATAAATACCTATTTTAACTCAATGGTGCCAATATATGCCTAAATTTCCTACCTAATAGTTCTTTTTTTCATTTATTTATTTTTATTAATATCCGTGATTTTGGAAGGTAACTTTCAGTCCCATTGATGATGCAGCCATTGTGAAACCGGTCGGGCGACTTCACCAGCTATAGACAAGGTATGACGGTTAATAATAATATCTTATTTACTAACCTCTGTGGCACCAACAATAATATGCATGTATTTTTTTTTATATATTAATTTTTCGTTTATATGATGATATAAACTTATTATAAATGGAAATTTAATGAATAATATGACTGCTTATTTTATTCTAGAATCGGAAAGTTTAGCTCATTTGTTATTTGGTACCCGTTTCAGTTATGATTGAGCTATCTCATAATTACTCCGATTCTAGATCTGAGTTGAGTCATCTTAAATGTTACCTTACGTAAGTTTATTTTACAATTTTTTTTTTTAATGGAATAATGAATATCATTCAGGACTGGCAGCTTTACGTACCATCCTCTACGTCGAGTTACGTCGTCTTGCATAATCCCTTCCATTACTTCAAAGTACAAAACAGTACTAACGCCTTTAAAATTCGTCCATTTCTCCTAACCAAAACCCTAAGAACTTCACCCATTTATTTCAAAAGCTGTTAAGTTTTGCCTATACTTTCATAATTCATAATGCCTATACTTTCATAATTGACAAAACGGTCAAAAGTTGCATTAATATAAATCTATTATCAATGATTATGTGTTTTTCAATTTAAACTCATGTGAATGTAGCCCACTCTAGATTTCTTACTATAATAAATGTTATTTGTAATAAAAATTAGTGAAATAAATAAAAAATATATAAAACTAAAATGATGATATGACGATCATTCACTTAAGTTGTCATGAAAATGGTTCAATGCTTCTTCTCCAACTGCTGTTGCAATGTCATGCAATTAGTAAAAAAAAAAAAATGATTACAGCATACCAAACACAACTTACTTAGCCAGTTTATCCAAAAAAAAATTGCCAAATTCTAAAATAAACTATAAACTTTCACCAAAAAAACTATAATTTAAAAAAAAAAAGTACTTCCCGAGGCGGTTTGGCAACCCTAACTAACTAACTATCCCTAACTCCCAAAAAACTCAGGTTTTTCCCCCCTTCTTAATTTAACTTTTTTACAAAAACATAAATTCTGTTTACGTTTTATGAAGTTACAAAAAAAAAAATAAATCCTGAATTTAATTAGATTTAAGGAGAAAAATTGATAATCAAGGAAAGTTGTAAATCTGTATTAATTAAATATTTACCTATGTATATTTATATATATATGTATATATAATGTATAATATTTACATTGTATACGTTTTTCACTGAACGTGGTAAAGATAGAAGAAGAAACAGAAATCTGTTGAGTATATTCAAATCAAAAAAGGAGAAACATGATACTACGCAACAATCTAACTACTGTTTTTTTTTTACCAGGAACCACATTAAACAACAGAGTTCAAATGTTTGGCAGACAACACTTTGAACAAACGGCCACCTTTTTATTAAACCCAAAAAAAAAAAAAAATTAAAAATAAAAATTAAATCCAACTTGAAAGAGTTTATATATATATATATATAAATATATATTGTTGTGTGATAGCAGCAGGTCTTATGCCTCGAAAGTTACCGTAAACTAGAGAACATCAGCAAGAAATTGGTCAACGCCGAAGCTGCTGCCAACTTTAATAATAAATATATATATATATATATATATATATATATAAAAACTTTTTCTTCTTCTTGGAGTTTGATCAGGGTTAATATACGTAATCAGCTTTTCGCCAACGTTTCGTCTTTATTTCAAGACATCCTCAGAGCTATAAACTAACAAAAAAAACAATAGACATTTGTCATATCTACTTTACAATCATCATTACAAATTCAAAAAACTTACTTACTCAAGGCTAGCTTCTAATACCGAACCAACAAAGCCGTTATCTGTCATTGCATGTGCTGCACCCCAGCGACATTTATTGAAAACACTGTTTTTTATATTACAATTAATCCATGGAAATATAAACTAAGATAACATTGCAACGTTAAGTATTTATGATGGAACTATAAATCCTACTTTAATTATCAGTATCGGTTTTTTTATTGCAAGTATTGTTAGTATTTTTTATATGTATCATTTCTTTTATCAATCTTTTATTGTATGAAGTATAAAAGAAATGATACATATAAACAATACTTGCAATTAAAAAACCGATACTGATAATTTAAGTAGGATTTATAGTTCCATTATAAATAGCTAATGTTCCAATGTTATCTTAGTTTATATTGCCATGAATTAATGGTAATATAAAAACAGTGTTTTCAATAAATGTCGCTGGGGAGCAGCACATGGAATGTCAGATAACGGTTTTGTTGGTTCGGTAGTAGAAGCTAGCCTTGAGTAAGTAAGTTTTTTTTGAATTTGTTATGATGATTGTAAAGTAGATATGACAAATGTCCATTGTTTTTTTTGTTAGTTTATAGCTCTGAGGATGTCTTGAAATAAAGACGAAATGTTGGCGAAAAGGTGAATCCATGTATTAACCTTGATCAAACTTCAAGAAGAAGAAAAAGTTTTTATTACTAAATTATGGTCAAGAAAACAATACCTTATTATATATATATATATATATAAAAATAAAATGAACATGAAAAATAATGGCAGACGTCTAAAACTGCAAAAACCCTGAGACACTTTAATAATCAATTTATTATAAACACTACATCTAGATTCAGTTTTAGTTTCTTTCTTCTTTTTTTTAATTATTATTATTTTTTTTTTTTAAAAAATAAGTCAATTATAACACAATGGATTTTAATTAAAATCTTCTTATGTACATTTATTTTCAATATTTAGACATATATAAAGCATTTTGCACAAATCATACCACTTGTTCACCACTGACTGGACATGTGTAGTACATTGAGTGACAAAGTAAAAAAGTTGATTTGTATTAGAGGGGGGGGGGGGGAGCGGGGAGAGGGGAGGGGGAGGAGGAGGAGGAGGGGGAGACCTTATTGTGATGACAAAAGTAATTTAAAGAAAGTATAAACAATTTCTCAACACAGAGTATTTAAAAAAAAAAAAAGAAAAAAAAGAAAACAACATCTCGAGGGAGAGGGGAGCACAGTTATGCTTAATCACCACTTGGTCACGTGCTCTGTGAGCCAGGTGAGATAAAAACTATATATAAATACACAAACTAAACGTGGCATTAGTAGCTTGGCCACGAAATACCAGTAGAATGGATAATATTGTCTTTACATAGGTTATTTTCATTTCATTTAAACAGCATTAATAAAAGTATATATATATATTTATAAGTTGAATCACAAGAGGGGGCGGGACACGAGGTAGAGGACACGCGCGAGGGTGGCTGCCGCCGCGGGGTCCAGGACCTGGGACATGACGAGGTGGAGGAGACGGGACTCGTGGAGCGCGAGCAGCGCGCGATTGGCGGGGTGGCGGGCAAGCGCGAGAAGCGCGCGCGCGCACCGCCGCACCATGTCAACGCTGGTGCCGAGCGCAGCGTCGGCGTTGTCGCGCAGCGCTCCCAGGCCCTGCGCGCTGGCAAACCCCACGGCGCTGCCCTCTGCCTGCTCCAGGAAGCCGACGAGCAGGCTGACGCATGCGCTCTGTGCACCCACCGTCCTTGCCATGCCGCTGTCCGCCGAGGCGAGTGAGAACAGCATGTTCACGCTGAACTCTCGCAGCACCTGCAACACCAAACAACACTTAGCATCATAATCATCATCAGTATCATTGAGCATCACGAATAGCAATAGAGGCAAAACAACACTTATCATAATCATCATCAGTATCATTGAGTCATCACGGATAGCAATAGAGGCAAAACAACACTTATCATAATCATCATCAGTATCATTGAGTCATCACGGATAGCAATAGAGGCAAAACAACACTTATCATAATCATCATCAGTATCATTGAGTCATCACGGATAACAATAGAGGCAAAACAACACTTATCATAATCATCATCAGTATCATTGAGTCATCACGGATAACAATAGAGGCAAAACAACACTTAGCATCATAATCATCATCAGTATCATTGAGTCATCCCGGATAGCAATAGAGGCAAAACAACACTTATCATAATCATCATCAGTATCATTGAGTCATCAAGGATAGCAATAGAGGCAAAACAACACTTATCATAATCATCATCAGTATCATTGAGTCATCACGAATAGCAATAGAGGCAAAACAACACTTATCATAATCATCATCAACAGATGACTGGACAGATAATATGACGAAGTTAGAAAATATAAAAAAATCAAACTAGATAATAGCTAAAAACTAAAAATTAAAAGTAACTAAATAAAATCAAAGTAATAATATCAGGATAGCAGTGGACTTGACAGAAAGCCAACCCCTTTTATAACAGCTCAGTAGGTTAGTTGCGACTGAAGATGGACAATGTCCGAAAGCGCCCAACATTATCGTACGAGGTATGACGGTTAGCCACATTAATAATATAAATCATACTAACCTCAGTGGTAATAATAATATGCATTTATTTAAATAATTCACCCTTCTAACGTAGTGCAAGCAGTTATTATATGGCATTTACTGATTGTAGGGTAAAAAGCTAATGAAATGGTCCCACATATAAAAATTTAATGGTATCAACAACGCGTTAGTTAGAAATAAAAATGGCTAGTCGCGGCCTTGCAAAGAAAACACTACGTGTTCGAAACGCGTTGTTTATACGATTAAATTTTTATATGTGGAGACCATTTCATTATGTTAGGTTAAGTTAGGTCATAGTGGGCGTCCCCAGAGAGAACACACATAGGCCGCAAGCCGGCCGCTTGTGATACCACAAAGAGAATTGGGGCTATTCTCCCTTGTCCCTGGTTCACTCGAACCATCTCGAGAGAACAATAAATCTAGACAGAGCCCTGATACCAGTATTTCATTAGCTTTTTACCCTACAATGAGTAATTAACCCTGACCAAATCCCGAGAAGAAGTATTTATATTAATATAATTTATTTGTTAAATATAAATTATAATATATTAGAGAATGATAAAGTCGATAAGGACATATAAGAAAGTTTGGGCACAAACCTGTTCCTCGCTCCGGTAGAGCAGTCGCGTGAGGACGGCGGCCAGGCTCTCGAGCCGGCAGTAGGGCGGCGTGGCAATGACCAGGTCGACGTTGCTGTCGGTAACGCAGAGCTTACAGAGCGCCTCGAGGGCAAGACGTTGCGGCGACAATGGACTGGTAGCCGACACGGTGGGGAAGGGGTCTTGACCCTGTGCCGCAGGACACACAGCCCAGTGCAGCAGGCCGTCTAGGATAGGCCGCGACACGTCTTCAGGATACAGCCCCAGGTCGACATGCCCGCAGATGTTCGCTAAGCTTACAAGAGCGTTTTCCCTCAAGTGGTGTAGTACTTCCCACCACCATTCCGTCTCGGCGTCCACATTTTCTGCCCAGAAATCGGTATCTTCTTCTCGTTCATAATTCCACTGCTTGATTTGCCTCGGTGGATGCTCATGGTGTAGCAATAACAGCTTACCGACCAGTCCAAGAAAGGTTGCACTTCTAGCGAACTCGCCTTCGTTGCCTGGGACAAATGTCAGATTCCTCAGAATAGTCGATATACAAATACACCTGCGAGCTAAACAGTCTTGACTTTCAGTCACTAAATAGAAATTAGCGTCGTCCTTAACATAACACTCGTCTTCGTAGTCGGATATCCTTCTCCTTTTCAAAGTGCCTGCCGGGTCTCTGATCTTAATACTCCCGTCCTGCTGCGCCTCCGCCTTGTCCTCCTCTACCTCCTCTTTCACAGTCACCCTTTCATCCTTTTCGCTCTTCTTCCTCTCCTCATCCTCCACCGTTTCATCACTGGATTCGTTTTCTTTCTTTATCTTGGATAATATATAACTAAGGGATTTACTTTTCTTTTTACACATTCTATCACAGGGTTTAGTATCTTGCACTAGCGGCTGGGGCGGGGGAGTTGACTCAGGCCACGACTCTTCTTCTTTGACGTCCGTCACTTCGCTGTCCTCAGGGTCTCGCTTTCGAGAAGCTATTCTCCTTGCAAAAGGTAAGTTACTAACTTCGGACCTAAAACAACTGACTATATATTTTGTTGAGTCTTGGTCGGATGGGTCTTCGGGTGATTCATCCGGGTCCCAACTCCTGCGATCGTCTGTGACGAAAATGTCGTTTTGTGCCGAGACGACGGAGACGGGATGTCCTTTCCTGGTGGTGAGGGTAAGGTCGGGTGTGTTGCGGAGCAGGCAGACCCTTTCGGAGGGGTCGGGGGGACTGGTGACGGCACCGAGGTCGATGAGGGAGGCGGCCTCCGAGGCGAGGGCGCGGCCCTCGGTGACGTCTGCAAGGGCTCTGCGCATGTGCTCCAGCAGCAAGTCGAGCAGGCCGGGCATGTGCAGCAGGCCGAAGTAGGCGACGCTGTTGTCGTCGAACAGCAGCACGTTGAGCACGTCCAAGGCCCACGTCGTCTCTGCCAGCAGGCCTGACTTGAGCGCCATCATGATTCGCCAGGCTTCCACCGGAGCCACGTCGCTTTTGGTGAGACGTCGCCGCTTGTACAGCACTGGCGTCGTGCCTTCCACACTGTCCACCGGGAAGATCAGCTCACGTTTCAAGTCTGCAGGTCGAGGTGTCCCGGTCTGGCCGACGTATCCGCCTGCTGTCTGAGCCTGCAAAAAAACCTGCGTCACTCATCTTCACAAGACAGCATGCAACAACCAGTCTTCAAGCATCAAATCTACTACACTACCCTGAGGGCAGCCCACTCTTTGAAAAAAGATCGTCTTACAAAGGCCTCGGTTAACTTAGGTTTCAGTGGCAGTACCAGAAGGATACCAAAACTCATTTTCGTATAAAATTTCAGAATTTTTCACCTTTTTATTATTACAATTTACTTCCTCAACACTCCGCCCGAAGCAGTGATGGGATTCACCGGGATTCAGCCGGTTCGTACGAACCAGTAATATTAACATATTATGAGTTCGGCGAACCGGTTGTTGAAATTACGTAAACCCCTTTTCAGACCTGTATTAATTAGCCCACTATCAAACTCCACGTGTCGCGTGACTCACGTAACTTGTGCATGCATGACAATGTAATTTGCGCATGTATATAGCCTATATATAACTAAACAATTTAGTTTCCGAACTCATAATATTTTAAAGCACCGGTTGTTAAACAATTTGAATCCCACCACGGACCTGAAGCCCCCCCTCCTGCTATGCCACTGAATTAAGTGCATTATTAAATTGTTAGTTACTTAAGGTATTATTTAAGTTTATAATTTTGAAAAAATTATTGAAGATACAAGAAGCTATAACTAAAGTTTCTTGTATTCTTCAAGTGGTTATATTTAAATAATATATTTTAGACAAATTATTCAAAAAGTTGAAATAATTGATTTGTCGAATGATCATTTTTGTTATTTTGTTATTTCCTATTACAAAATAACAAAAAAAAAGAGAATAAATACAAATAAAATGAAATAGATAATCTGTCTATAAAAGTTTCTTTCTGTAATTAATATTTCTAAATTTGTTTCAGTTCCCTTTCATTCAACTTAATGTTTTCGTTTGCATATAATATTCAAAGCATGATTCAGTTGGCATTGACATTGAGGAGGAAGGTTTCATACAGGTTAATCAGGATACAGCGTTAAACACGTTATATTATACACCTAAACATATATCTTATAAATTAAAAACTTAAAATTTAGTGTTTCCTTTTTTTTGTGAATATAAATGTAAAATAAAATCAACTAAAATTAATTATCATAAAAAAAATTTCTTATTTTTTTTTACAATCGACAAACATATAATTTACCTGAAAATTAATAAAACTGTAAATAAAGGGATCCATAGAAATATACTTAATAAACATACATCACAACTAAAGTAATATTATATTGTCAGAATATCAGAAGCCAGTTTCAAAAATAAACAGAAACACAAGACAAACTCAATGAAAGAACTATCAAAATGGTAAAAAACAAATGACGATTAAATTATGTTTTACACATGTGATATGATGTGCAAAACAAAGATCAGCTGTTGGATTATGTAAACTAAAGCAAGGTAATATTACACCTTGTCATGTTAAATAATAAATAAATTAATTAAATTAGTTTGAAAATGTTAGGAAGGCGCTGACTAACCGTGACACTTAGAATAAGTAATTATCCAAGGGCCATTTATTTAAGTGATCATTACTATAAATATACTTGGATCTCTTATCATGCGGTAAATATCACACAAAACATTTACACAAATAACAAATACTATTCAGAATGTTTTAAAACAACATACAACTAAATTAAAATACGCTAAAGAGCATATGAAAAAAAAAACTAAAATAATCCTGAAATATAGTTTTGAATAGAATTTCATCTGAGATTCGCATAAAATAGTAAACCTTTCTGGTAACTCAGGTAAATCAGGTAATAGGGGACATTACCTGATGTGCATCCTTATTAGAAGTACATATTCACTGACTGGTAAGGAATCAATATATATATATATTTCATTAAACACTTTTTGTACCTTTGTTTTGGTTTCTTTTCTTGTTAACTTTTCTAATTTTCTAATTAGTGTTTTGATGTTTTCTGGAAAATGAAATATTAACTGTCCAAAGGTTTTATCTTTAAAACTCATTGTTTACAATATAAACTTATTAACAATTAACCGACGTTTCAGTCTATAACACTCTCGTTATTTCGTCTACACAATAAAGTACATCTCCTATGGTCGACAGGTTTCGAATGATCAACATTCATCATCAGGACGTGAATAAGATCTAAGGTAAATTATCTGGTTTATTATACATGGAGAAGGTAGAAGGGGTTTAAGAAAAGTCTTCTTAAACTTTATGGAAAACAACCCCTGATGACGAATGTTGATCATTCGAAACATGTCGACCATAGAAGATGTACTTTATTGTGTAGACGAAATAACGAGAGTGTTATTTAGAAAAATTGAGAAACTTGTTAAGAAACAGGTATCAGCTAAATTTGGTGTCATTTTCAACAATGTGTGTGTCAAGGAAGGACTGCTACCAAAATTTACGAAAATATATATATATATATATATAAACTAGAATCGATTCATCTAATTGGTATATATATATAACAAATTCAATAATATATCGACCGTTGGATAGAATAGGTGTCTAATGTAATCGGGATTCGGTTAATTTTCCAGGATCAAAATCAAACTCTCAATGCCGACGTTTCGGTTTTATTTAAAACCTTTTTCATAGGCCTACAAACAAAGGATGACAAGAAATCATATATAAACATCAACATAATATAACTAACATCAAAATGGAATATTACAGTTGTGAAAAAACAATAATATATATATACAAGTAGAAGTAATAGAAAAGCAATAAACATTTTTATTAACTTACAGAAGTCAGAATTTTTGAATTAGAAAAATGATGAAATTTACATTATATAAAATGAAGTAACAATAGATAGTTAGTGAACTAACATCTTAACTGGTCAAAAACTTGGACCAGACTAACTGATTACAATTACATGTAAACCGAACACTGTTCACTCAAAGAACACAAAAAGGAACTAAGGAAATTAAATTTCACTAAAATCAACTTAATACTCCTGAATAAATAGTTAATAAATTAGTGAACACTAATAAATAGTGAATTACCAATTTGAACACTATTTATTCGGGAGTGTTAAGTTGATTTTAGTGATATTTAATTTCCTTAGTTCCTTTTTGTGTTCTTTGAGTGAACAGTGTTCGGTTTACATGTAATTGTAATCAGTTAGTCTGGTCCAAGTTTTTGACCAGTTAAGATGTTAGTTCACTAACTATCTATTGTTACTTCATTTTATATAATGTAAATTTCATCATTTTTCTAATTCAAAAATTCTGACTTCTGTAAGTTAATAAAAATGTTTATTGCTTTTCTATTACTTCTACTTGTATATATATATTATTGTTTTTTCACAACTGTAATATTCCATTTTGATGTTAGTTATATTATGTTGATGTTTATATATGATTTCTTGTCATCCTTTGTTTGTAGGCCTATGAAAAAGGTTTTAAATAAAACCGAAACGTCGGCATTGAGAGTTTGATTTTGATCCTGGAAAACTGACCGAATCCCGATTACATTAGACACCCATATATATAACAGTTCAACATTGAAGATATGTAGCACACAAAGTAAAGAAAAAAGTCTGTAAGTGTGTTTCTTTACTTTGTGTGCTACATATCTTCAATTTTGAACTGTTATTGTGTCCAGTTTGGATCGTCTTCCCGTTTATCAAGTGAATATATATATACACTTGAATATATATATATATATATATATATATATATATATATACAGTTCACACAGGAAAGAGAAAACACAAATAAAGACACACACAAAAGACTCACAACGATATTTCGACAGTCGTCGTCATCGGGTAGAAGTAGTCCCTTTGAGTAGCTGAAGCTAACTCAATATATATATATATTTTGATATTGATATATATATATATATATATATATATATATATAGAAGAAGCTCTTTAAGATAGTAGCTGTTTACTTTAAAAGATAAGAAATATATAAAACTCATTTGCATATACCATAGAATGAAAAACAATAGTTTAATTTTGTTTTTAACTTTCAAGTGTTAAACTTCCAGAGCAAGTTGGAATTCTAATTTAAATATTACGATGAAAATATTTATGTTTTGCTTTAAAGAGGAAAGTTGTCATGTCGAAGTAGGATAGAGATAGTATGAGTCAGCGTGGACCTCCCGCTAAGGTCAGAGGTCAGAGGTGTGGACAATACCTTGATGGGCTGCGGCGGCTGCATAGGAGGGAAGGGCTTGGGGCCGCCCGGGGGCGGCGCAGGCTGGTCCTGGCGGAAGGGGTGCTGGGGGCGGGCAGGCCGGGCCTGCGGCCAGCCGCCTGGGTAGCTCGCCCACTGGGCAGCACCGGGGGCGGCGGCGGCAGGTGTCACAGCCGGTGGTCTTGCTGTGCCCCAAGTGGCCTGCGCACCGCCCGAGCCGGGATAGGATGCGCGGTACTGTCCACCACCGCCTGCTGCGCTGCTGTTGTTCGACCAACCTGCAACCATATTCTCATTGTATAGAAAATTGTATTAAGAGAATTCAAGACAATACCCAAGGATGTGGTGCTGACGGGTTGGTCCAGTGAAAACAACAACAAAGGTTGTTTTCACTGGACCAACCCGTCAGTACCACATCCTTGGTGTCTTCCTGATGATGAACACAAAGTGATCGAAACGCTTTGAATAAAACTTCATTTGTGTGGAGACTTTTGTTGGTTTATCCATTTTACCTCAGAATGAGTAAATACCACACAATTATGGATTGCACAAATAATGATTTGACTATAATACAAATTATATCAAATCAGTTACAAAATTAGAGTGAAATAATAAAATTCAATTAAGAGAATTCAAGACATACCCAAGGATGTGGTGTTGACGGATTGGTCCAGTGAAAACAACAAGTAGGAAATAAATCCGCTGCGAAAGAGTGGGGATAGGCATTTAGGAGATAAGGGACAAAGGTGTCGGGTATGCTTGAAAACCGTTAACGGAAATACAGATGGCCAGAACCACTAATTTAGAGGAAAGAAACTTTTAAAACTGTAAATTAGTGTTTCTGGCCTTCTGTATTACAGTTAACGGTTTTCAAGCATACTCGACACCTTTGTCACCTTATCTCCTAAATGCCTATCCCCACTCTTTCGCAGCGGATCTACTGTTTCCTACTTGTTGTTTTCACTGGACCAATCCGTCAACACCACATCCTTGGGTATGTCTTGAATTCTCTTAATTGAATTTCATTATTTCACGCTAATTTTGTAACTGATTAGATATAATTTGTATTATAGTGTCTTCCTGATGATGAACATAAAGTGTTCGAAACGCGTTGAATAGAACTTCATTTGTGTAGAGACTTTTGTTTGTTTTATCCATTTTACCTCAGAATGAGTAAATACCTGTGTTGACCTTTATACGCACCAAGCCATTTTCAGGCCATATCGTTTTAATGAGTAAATACCACACAATTACGGATTGCACAACTAATGATTTGGTTTTAACATTTCATGGTGTCACTGCGATATCTCAACATGCATAATCAAACCACAATGACATGTCAGTTGGGTTTTTTGACTCTGACGAAGACCGCTTGTTACGATTGAAAGCTCTTAGTTTTGTTTTCCTACTTCATATTGTGGTTTGATCATTGATTGGTTATTTCACGTGTTTATGTGAAATCTTTTTACCTCTGCATACATATATATATATATATATATCAACAGTAAGAAATCAGGAAAACGATTTTCATACGTAACAAGCGATCTTCGTCAAGAAAACTGATACTGAAACCAGTGATGTAGAAACACCTGGTGCGGGGTTTGACTGACGAAGACCACTTGTTACGGTTTAAAGAGCTTTGTTTTTTTTTGATTTCTCACTGTAGTTTGGATGCTGATTTTTATTTCATACCTTTATTGTGAAATCTCGATGCCCGTAGTATATGTTTAGAATTTTCTTTTGTTAAGTATAACTTGTGATAGAAATATCGTTTATTGTGATGTCTGATTGGGGGGGCGAGGTTCATACCTGGGTAGAGGTTGGGTGGCGGGGGCGGACGATGGGGCTGGCTGTAGGGCGGGTACGGTGGTTGAGGCTGGTCCTTGACGAAGTCGGGGTGACGCCGGGGGCCTGGCTGAGGAGGCGGCATTGTCTTGTAGGGCTGTCCAGGATAGCCGGGGGCGGGCGGCTGGCCAGAGTCAGGCGTGGCGGTGCCTGGTCGGGGGAAGTACTCGGGTTGTGGGGGAGGTGCGGGTGAAGGACTGGAGCCGCCTTGTGACGGAGTGGGGGCTGCGCTGGGGGCGGCAGGCTGGCCAGCTGCTGCTGCTGCGGCGGCGGCGGCCGCGGCTGCGGGCTGAGGCGGGTAGGGCGCTGCTCGAGGACCGTAGTTATAGCGGGCGTACTGCTCCTGGGGGTAGGGCCGCTCAGGCTCGTTGTAGGCAGGATACACAGGCCGTCCCGGGTAGCTGCCATAGCCCTGACCATACTGTTCTCCATACTGGGCTCCATACTGCTGGCCTGGATAACTCTGCTGGCCCCCTGCAACACACACCCAGTCACCACTTTGCATAACCCAGCGTCACCACACAAGCTCACACAGGCACTGTATCCTTAGTGTCTAATCACCATACAGGAGACACAACAGCCTGTCACCTCATCTTGACTAACAAAGCACAAAGGCCAACCACAAGCCCAATCAACAACAAACTGGGAAAACCAGAAGACTTGAAACACTTAAAAGAACAGTTATTATATTTAGACGTAAAAACCACAAATGATTTAGTGTAAGAGCTCATATTCCAATACAAGAAAAAAAAAAACAAAAAGAAAGAATAGGAGAGGTCTAACTACAAGTAAACACTGTTTTCAAAATGAATTGAAAGTGAGGTAAAGGAAAACCGACTATCGCATGCTTGTAAATGAAGGCAAATGAGGTGTTGATGCTACAAGGAGCATGCCTGAGTTACCTGGAGCCCTGGGCGCGGGGGCGAGGGCAGTCCGCGGAGCGGCGTCGTCAAACGGGTTCGACACGCTTACGTTTTCGCCCGGACCCTGGCTCGGAACTCCAACTACCCACAACAAACATGAGATCACTACGGGTCCGGCTGTAGGGCGCGCACGGGTATTTAAGCAGCCGCGCGGCTCGCACTCACACACTTCCCCTCTTCTGCCTCTTGCCACTCTCCCCCCTCCCCCCCCCCCATACCCGGACATCCAAGCTTGCCTTTTTACTATTCCTCTCTAGTGAGGTTTAAATATTTCACAGCTATTGTACGAGTATTTCATTTCCACAAATCACAATTACAAGAAAAGAACACGTAGAAACAACACAACTCAAGTGAATATTTCGACCTCGTCATCAAAATGAGAAGAAGTGTTCCGCTCAGCTGGCAAACAGTAACTATCGCTATTTGCCGAGTAACTCCTCTTCCCCTTCTCCTGATAATGATAAGGTCGAAATATTCAAGTGAGTTAGGTCTTATTTTCCTGTAATCATTTGATATGTTGTGCTAACGGACTGTTTCATGTTATAATCATACTGGTTAGATTATTAATAGATTATAAATAATACCATATTATAAATATACTAGTAATTTAAGCCCGGAAACACACACACACACAATAATTTAAAATAAGACTCACATACGATATTATTAATCTAAAAACAAATACCAGAGAAAAGGGTTTTTCATAAAGAAAACAAGAAGGCCTTTTCAAATATAATAAACGGAATGTAAACTGCCATCATGATAGGAATGTAAACATAAAAAAATTGACATAATCAGTAAGGCAGTTGCACTATTTATAATCTGGAGATAACTCCATCTCGTAAGTTTTTAATAACAACACTTGGGAAAAAAAACTACCGAAATTATCTATATATTTTGTCCCTTCATTGGTAGTCAGTCACTGAGGATTAAACATTTTATTTTATTAGTTTTTAGGAGAATCTTATTCATAAGCTATCGTAAGTAACAAGTAGACGTAAAGGATATGTCGCAACCATTATTAAAGTACGATATCACTTTTATTACAATGGTTGGTAGGTTATGTTAGGTTGCAGTAACAGTTCCCTACAAGGAAACACACATAACGTGAACAATTTAGCCCTTAATGATACCACACAATGATCATTCTATATTGGGAGACCCTACATTTTGCCTAACACAAGTGTATGATATCACACAATGATCATTCTATATTGGGAGACCCTACATTTTGCCTAACACAAGTGTATGATATCACACAATGATCATTCTATATTGGGAGGCCCTACATTTTGCCTAACACAAGTGTATGATATCACACAATAATCATTCTATATTGGGAGACCCTACATTTTGCCTAATACAAGTGTATGATATCACACAATGATCATTCTATATTGGGAGACCCTACATTTTGCCTAACACAAGTGTATGATATCACACAATGATCATTCAACATTGGGAGGCCCTAAATATTTGCCTAACACAAGTGTATGATATCACACAATGATCATTCTACATTGGGAGGCCCTAAATTTTGCCTAACACAAGTGTATGATATCACACAATGGTCAATTCTACATTGGGAGTCCCTAAATTTTGCCTAACACAAGTTTATTTTACAGAAGGGTTCATTAACCGGTATCTGTTCTCTCCGAAGGGACTAGGCGCTCTCTTTATTACCGCCTTCTTAAACTTTACACTCGCCTGCCTCCCTCCCCTTATCTCTCCTAACACCCCAGAAATCAAATTTAATTTGCTTCAGTTCGAATGGGCTCTGACAAGATGAGCTACTATGGTCCAAAGATCTTATTCTCATTTCTGGATTTCTTGTTATAGTTTAAACATAATTTTTCATTTCACTCATAAATATTTATGCCGGCAAAGACTATCAGCAACGAGTTCTGTTTCACAATTTCATATCATAGAACAGACGGTGATTTCTATTCTTCATGTTTAAAGTGAAAATGCTTTTTATATACAGTATTAACTTAACTTACGAATTTGATTAGTTCTTTTGGCGATCGTTGTATGTTAAAAAAGTCGTATATCAAATAAATTTTTACCGTAGAAATTAATGAAAATTTAATTAATTAATGATACGAATTTACCCAAAAATAATAAATAATTTGACTTAAATAAATTTAATATAAGATAAATACACTCTTTACAATATTCTTTATGGCAATGAACTACATTGCCCAAAATAACAACTTTCATTCCTACATATGGAATCTATGATAGAACTTTTGATTGTAGCAAAGCAGGGCAGGGTTAAAACCGGAATATATATATATTTTTTTTAAATGTTATATTAGTTATTTTTTAGAATGATACTAGTAAGCATTCTCGTATCACCATTGCTAATTTGTATCTTAAAAATATCTACGTATTTCGAGGTATATATGAATTACGAAAGAAATATAAGAAAATTTTATGTTGGGGACTTTGTTTGTAACTCAATGCATTACTTGTCTGTATAACAGAAATTAATATGACATGTTTACCTCATCTAATAAAAACGCAACAACGAAACAAGAACAAAGTCTCAACTCATTAAAAAGTTCATTAAAAAGAAACACTAAGTTTTCACATAAGAAATATTTTATCAAATGTCGACGCGTTTCAAACCTTTATCACCTGGTTATCTCTTTACTATAGTAATCTCTTTACTAAGGCCAATGTAACCTAATGATGGCCATTAAGTGTTCGAAACGCGTCAACGTCTATAAATTTTTTTTTTTTTTTTTTTTTTTTTTTTTGGTAGAGCCTTAGTGTTTCTTCACCTTTTTCATAATGAATAAATCCAATACAATAAATGATTACTAAGCTCGTAAGTTATGGTTTGTATAAAAGCATTTTCATAACATGAAAATAAAATCGTAAAAATTATTCAGTAATTCAAATTAGTTAAATTTCATTTTACAGCAAGACTCTCCGTATTGATATTACGGAGGACGAAGGGACAAACCTATCACAAAATACATTCTTTGCTTTTACTTTTCAGAACAGTGACAAAAACAAAATTACAATATATACTCGTACGTTTCACGGTAAATCACACACACGGAACAAAGGAACAAACACACTTACTGTCTCTAATTTACGGTTGAACCGTCATCAGGAGAGTTGAGAAAGGGACACCAAGCGCACTTGTGAAACGACGGTTGGAGACCAACAGTGTTGTCACACGAGTGCCCGGTTCAAGTCAAGTAAGAAAAATAAACTAAGAATAAGCCAAGAGCTAAGAAATAGAAAGTGAAAATGAAGAAAATTAGGAAGAAAATAACTGAAGCAAAAGAAAATCCAGGAATATGAATAATAAATACTTAAATAATAATAATAATGAGGTTGATTAGAATAAAGTTTTATAAATAATAATATAAAATAAAAATAATAAAAAAATTTAAATTATTATTTATACAACTTTATTCTAATCATCTTCATTATTATTATTATTTAAGTATTTATTATTTATATTCCTGGATTTTCTTTTGCTTCAGTTATTTTCTTCCTAATTTTCTTCATTTTCACTTTCTATTTCTTAGCTCTTGGCTTATTCTTAGTTAATTTTTCTTACCTTACTTAAACCGCGAGCAAGCGTGTGACAACACTGTTGGTCTCTAACCGTCGCTTTACAAGTGCGCTTGGTGTCCCAATCTCAACTCTCCTAATGACGGTGCAAAGGAAAAGTAGAAACAGTAAGTGTGTTTGTTCCTATTTACCGTGAAACTTTTGTAGTCCTTTTGAATTGTTTTCCTGTTTACAATATTATAATATGTAAATATATCACACATATTTTAAAATGGAAGCTTAGTTTCCAATCATCCAGAAGAACTCCACAAAATATAAATACATAAAGAAAGATCAATGATCAAACCACAATATGAAATGGGTAAACAAGACTAAGATCTTTCAATCTTAGACGTAACAAGCGGTCTTCGTCAGAGTCAAAAACCCAACTGAAACATTAGATGTAGAAAACATCTGGTGAGGAGTTGAGAAGAGTGGTATTTTAAAAGGGTGAAAAGACCAGGAAAATTTTAAAATACCACTCTTCCCTCCCACTCTTCTCAACCCCTCACCAGATGTTTTCTGCATCTAGTGTTTCAGTTGGGTTTTTGACTCTGACGAAGACCGCTTGTTACGGTTGAAAGATCTTAGTCTTGTTTTCCCATTTCATATTGTTGTTTGATCATTTTTTGTTATTTCACGTGTTTATGTGAAATAATTTTTATAAAAAAAGATACATTAGGTCGTGGAGGACAAAAAGACGCTAACTGTGGCATGAGCTCATATAAACACTACGTCGTAATGGTTTCTGTATTTATGTGTACTGTTTTTAGAGGTTATGTTAGTTATTTAATTCACGTGTAGTTTGAACAGACGCGACCCTACTGTCAAAAAGCAACCTTTAATTATGCTTATTGGAGAAAAGAAACACAAAGTCTTCTTACATAACACCCTTCGAACATCTTGTGTTATTACTCGACGTGAGTGTCTGTTGACTCCCTAAATTAGTCAACATCATCTTACTGAGGTATTACTAAGGTATTTTTTGTCAAAAAAGTTTGAAAAACTCTGCCCCAGACTAATATAAAATATACTTGTATATGCTATTTCGTTTAGTCTTTTTAAAGACTCTATAGCAATGATTCAATACCAGGATCCAATATGTATGCATGGAGGGAACTGGAATGGATTAGCAAGGATTTTATTAAAAAAAAATATATAAATAAAAAAATAAATGATAAAGTAATAATAAAAAATGGGTAAAAAGAGTAATATGTTACTACATGTGTAAGGGGTAAGGACACTCGACTAGGGGGTAGGGAGTACTGAACTGATGTGGGCATTACTCTCAGGCAAATCAAACCTCACACAGGCCTTTCACAATAAACCTCACACAGGCCTTTCACAATAAACCTCACACAGGCCTTTCACAATAAACCTCACACAGGCCTTTTACAATAAACCTCACACAGGCCTTTCAAAATAAACCTCACACAGGCCTTTCACAATAGACCTCACACCGGCCTATCACAATAAACCTCACACAGGCCTTTCAAAATAAACCTCACACAGGCCTTTCACAATAAGCCTCAGTCAAAGGTGCAAAGTCAGTGAAATATACTTGAGTGTGGGCCAGCATTCCATCCACTATTTGTCAATGATAAGTAGTCTTCTGTGAGCAGCACTGATACCACTCCATTGCTTTATATCACTTTTGTTATCAACACCTCTCGAAATACGAGTAACACCCGCCTTCATTTCTTATCAAGGACTTCCAGATAAAACTCCTCCATTTCCTTTCTCTTTCCATTTCACACTCTCCTTTTCTTTCACTCTCACTTCTATTTTCACCCCCTCTCACCATAGTACTCTCTTGTTTTGTCTTCTGAGAGCACTTTCTCATATTCTCTCTCTCTCTCTCTCTCTTTCTGTCCCTTATGTGTCTCCCTGAGAGCACTTTCACTTTCTCTCTACCTTATACTTTATTGTTCTGTATCCTGCTAGCACTTTCACTTTCTCTCTACCTTATACTTTATTGTTCTGTATCCTGCTAGCACTTTCACTTTCTCTCTACCTTAACTTTCTTGTTCTGTCTCCTGCTAGCACTTTCACTTTCTCTCTACCTTATACTTTCTTGCTCTGTCTCTTGCTAGCACTTTCTCATTCACTCTTTCTCTGTCTCTTATACACTCATTTTCTGCCTCCTGCTAGTACTTTCTCATTCCCTCTCTCTGTGTCCCTTATACACTCATGATCTGTCTCGTGCTAGCACTTTCTCTCTTTCTGTCCCTTATACACTCATGATCTGTCTCCTGCTAGCACTTTCTCTCTTTCTGTCCCTTATACAATCATGTTCTGTCTCCTGCTAGCACTTTCTCACTCTCCATTACACTCTCTTGTTCTGTCTCCTGCTAGCACTTTCTCACTCTCTTGTTCTGTCTCCTGCTAGTACTTTCTCTTTCTCTGTCCCTTATACACTCATGATCTGTCTCCTGCTAGCACTTTCTCTCTTTCTGTCCCTTATACACTCATGTTCTGTCTCCTGCTAGCACTTTCTCACTCTCCATTACACTCTCTTGTTCTGTCTCCTGCTAGCACTTTCTCTCTCTCTCTCTCTCTCTCTCTTACACTCTCTTGTTCTGTCTCCTGCTAGCACTTTCTCATTCTCTTGTTCTGTCTCCTGCTAGTACTTTCTGTTTCTCTGTCCCTTATACACTCATGATCTGTCTTCTGCTAGCACTTTCTCTCTTTCTGTCCCTTATACACTCATGATCTGTCTCCTGCTAGCACTTTCTCATTCTTTCCTTATAACTCCCTTTCCGTTCTCTTCCTCACTCTCTCTCTCTCACACACACATGTGCTGCACCTCCCTCTATATATTCCCTATTAAAGTAGCCCAGTAAAAGCCTACATACATTGGAAGTTATTATCATTTAGATTTGACAGAATAATTGCGATGTTTTCTACGAGTTTCAAACTTTTCAAAAACAGAAGACTCAAGTTGATAGAGATGAACAAGACGTAGTATTACCCTGGGTGGTTTGAGAAGGAGGTCTCTGCGCCGAGTAGTCCTGCGGAGGGTAGCCATAGGCACCATAGCCGTCCATGCCACTGCCCGGTCCTTGGAAGGAGTCTTGCGAGTTAGATGAACCTGGAAACCACCATGCCTTAGCCTCACAGTCATACTTAAGACAGGATAGCAAATCCACACACTTATATTGTAAATATAAACCAACTATATTGCAGAGGACAAAGAGGCACAGTACAGAGTACAGTGCATAGTTTAGTTACTATATAATATATATATATATATATATATACTATACTGTATAGTATAGTTACAGTGTACAGAGGCACTGACTATATTACAGAGGACAAAGAGGCACAGTACAGAGTACAGTGCATAGTTTAGTTACTATATAATATATATATATATATATATATATACTATACTGTATAGTATAGTTACAGTGTACAGAGGCACTGACTATATTACAGTGCCGTCTGTACACTGTCAGGTATGTATAATCCAGATCTGTTAAAGACCTAACATGAGACAAGCTAATACTACAGTATGTGGCATTCACACTTTTCATAGCACAAAGTGCTAAAATTAGTCTTTGAAAGTCATTTGAAATCTGCTTAGAAGAGTTCACTCAAAAAAAAGAAAAGTACCAGGTAAGTCATTAATTATCTAGGATTGACCGTCACTTTCTAGGATGGATGGATACCTTTCTAGAGGTTACTTTCTAGGATAGATTTTTTTTTTCAAAGTCATAACTTATCTGGGATTGAACTTTGTAGAGGTCACTTTCTAGGATATTTTTTTTTTTAAAAGTCATTACTTATCTAGTATTGAACTTTTTAGAGGTCACTTTCTAGGATGGATTTTTTTTTTTAGGTCATTAAATTATCTAGGATTGACCGTCACTTTCTAGGATGGATGGATACCTTTCTAGAGGTTACTTTCTAGGATAGATTTTTTTTTTCGAAGTCATAACTTATCTGGGATTGAACTTTGTAGAGGTCACTTTCTAGGATAAATTTTTTTTTTAAGTACTTATGTAGGATTGAAATTTTTAGAGGTCACTTTATAGGATGGATTTTTTTTAAGTCATAACTTATCTAGGATTGAACTTTGTAGAGGCCACTTTCTCGGATAGATTTTTCTTTTAAGTCACTACTTATGAAGGATTGAACTTTGTAGAGGTCACTTTCTAGGATGGATTTTTTTTTTGGAAGTCATTACTTATCTAGGCTTGAAATTTTTAGAGGTCACTTTATAGGATGGTTTTTTTTTTTCAAGTGATTACTTACTTATGTAGGATTGAACTTTGTAGAGGTCACTTTCTAGGATCAGGCATTCAAAATTCTGATAAACAACAAGCAGAGCTCTTGAAGGGTATTTACAAATACAGAAAAAAAAAAAAAGAAAATCTACAAGGCTTTTACCATAGCGACGAGGGCTGGCTGGATCTACGAGAGCAAGACTGGACATTATCCTCAAGAGACTTTTGACTGTATAAATAGGGTGACAACAATAAAAGGACTGACTGATGCAGATCCAAGAAGAGTGGGTGAAGCGTGAATCGCTGACACCTGACCTGATAAGCTGCCCATACAGAGCCCTCTAGTCTTTCAAACACACCGACGCAACTAATCAACCTTCAAACACTCAACAATCTTCTTTCATTGTTAAAATTGATTTTTCATCTCTATATTTTTCAGTCAAATGAATTATTAAAAATAGTGTTATATATTTTTCATCTATACCAGAACTGCAGATTCAACGCAGATATTTATCTTAAAAGAAATTTAACAAATTAAAGAGACACTTTGAATATTGGGGGGGGGGCTTAAGGGTTTGTTTGTTGTTAAACACAAACGTCATTTCTAAAATTGACTTTTTTAAATAGTCAATTATTCAGGCCTTGAAAGGAATCTAATATTGACCTCTTTAAGAGGTCACTTTCTAGGATTGAGCTATATTTTTGAATCCATTACTTATTTAGGACAGATATTTTTAGAGGTAATTTTCTAGGATTGAGGCTTTTTTTTTTAAAGCCAGTACTTATCTAGGATTGACCTGTAACTTTTTAGATATAATTTCCAAGGATTGAATTTTTTTTTTAGAAGCCATTCTAAACCTAGGATTGACCTTTTTAGAGGTCTCATTCTAGGATGGGGCTTCTTTTTAAGCCATTACTCATCTAGGACTGACCTTTTTAGAAGTCATTTTCTAGGAATGACCTTGTTAGACGTCATTTTCTAGGATTGACCTTTTAAAGCGTCATTTTCTAGGATTGACCCTTTTAGAGGTCATTTTCTAGGATTGCCTTTTTAGAGGTCATTTTCTAGGATTGACCTCTGTTTTAGAGATCATTTTCTAGGATTGACCTCTTTTCTTGAAGTCACTACTTAGAACTTAATTTAGTATTTAACAATATATGGCCAAAAGATTTAGATACATGAATAAACAAAACAAAAAGAGTGTTAACGTCCTCTAAGCATGTGTGTGTGTGTGTGTGGTACTCATATTTATTCACTTCCCGCTTGAATAAATCTAAGGCCAGAGTGGTGGATATCGAACTCCGGATCTACTAGTGCAAAGACGAGCAGGTAAGGCACTGGTCTTTTTCATTCTCAATTAATTCTATTTATTATTTTTCTTGAAATTACGCATGCATGTTTGCTAGGAGGTCATACTCTTAGACGGGATAGATACAGACCTCCAGGCGAAGGCACAGGCTGGGTCTTGCTGCCTTTCTTCTTCGAGGTGGCTTCCACCTGGTTGATAATAGGTTGAGGGTCGACTCCGCCACGGTCAAAGTGACACTCAAAAGGAAGCAAATTCTTGGTGTAATGCTTGCGCAGAGTGTAGGCGGCGCTGGACGAGGCTCCGATGCCCAGGAGACCTGCGATGTCTTTCCACGCCTTGTTCTTCGTCACCTAAAACAGAATCACCTTTCACCTCACCGCACCTGCACATGTCATTATTTAGATCATAGGTCAAAAGGAATTACCATTCACCTAATAATATTTAGACATGTCATTATTCTTACAATTCACTATATATAATTTCCTTTGACCTAAGAACACTTGGACATGTCATTATTCATAACTTTCACTAAATGGAATTACATCCATTGACCTAAGCACTTGGACATGCCATTGATTCATATCAATCACTAAAAGGAATTACCATTAATTGACCTAAGAAACCTTCGATATGTCATTATTCATATCATTTACTAAAAGAAATTACCATTCATTGACCTAAAAAGCCTTCGATATGTCATTATTCATATCATTTACTAAAAGAAATTACCATTCATTTACCTAAGAAGCCTTCGATATGTCATTATTCATATCATTTACTAAAAGAAATTACCATTCATTGACCTAAGAAGCCTTCGATATGTCATTATTCATATCATTTACTAAAAAGAATTTCTATCTAGTGACCTAAGAACATTTGGATATGTCATTATTCATATCAATCACTAAAAGGAATTACTATCTATTGACCTAACAACACTTGGATATGTCATTATTCATATCAATCACTAAAAGAAATTACCGTCTATTCACCTAAGAACACTTGGATATGTCATTATTCATATCATTTACTAAAAGGAATTACTATATATTGACCTAAGAATATTTGGATCTGTCATTATTCATATCAATCACTAAAAGAAATTACCGTCTATTCACCTAAGAACACTTGGATATGTCATTATTCATATCAATCACTAAAAGGAATTACTATCTATTGACCTAACAACATTTGGATATGTCATTATTCATATCAATCACTAAAAGAAATTACCGTCTATTCACCTAAGAACACTTGGATATGTCATTATTCATATCAATCACTAAAAGAAATTACCATCTATTGACCTAAGAACACTTGGATATGCCATTATTCATATCAATCACTAAAAGAAATTACAGTCTATTCACCTAAGAACACTTGGATATGTCATTATTCATATCATTTACTAAAAGGAATTTCTATCCAGTGACCTAAGAACTCTTAGATTTGTCATTATTCATATCAATCACTAAAAGAAATGAACATCTATTGACCTAAGAATATTTGGATATGTCATTATTCATATACTAAACTCAAAGGAATTATCATTATTTGGAACTTATGTTGTCCAATTTGGTTTGTATTTCGACAGTTGTCCCCCAACCACCACAAAAATCAAAAATAGAAAGGGAACAGGAGTTCACTGTAAAGTGAGGCTAATGTTTTCTGCCAAACATCATTTAACACAGAGGGACTGTGCAACCTCTATACCTATTGGCAGAACGCAAAGGCTTTTTGCTGAGCAGCGGGCAACTGGGACCTTACGCTTGGACCTGTAACTCTACTCCCATTGGTCAACATCGCATCGAATCATATTCCTTTCCCCGGACAACCCATAGAAAACTGTATATAAGGACCAACGTCTGGGCCATTTCCTTGCCTGAAGATAACCAGAGAATGGTTGAAACATGTCGCAAATACCACCACCAGGTCAACAGTGCAGAACTTTTCATCACCTACCAGCCACCCATCAATAGCAGCAATAACATTCAACTGAAGAAAAAACATGAACATAAGAAACCGAAGAGAACAATATACAAAACCTACAACTTGAAGATGTTTCTACGAGAAGAAGTTGGATTCCAGTGTCAACATCTCTTAATAATCAAGAGGGACTGTGCAACCTCTACCCCTGTTGGCATGAAGATGAAGGCGGCTTTTCGCAGTAAACAACCGAGAGTATCATTTAAATATCCAGCAATATCCGTAACAGAAAATAGTAAACAACAACAACACCCAACCACCACAAAAATCAAAAATAGAAAGGGAACAGGAGTTCACTGTAAAGTGAGGCTAATGTTTTCTGCCAAACATCATTTAACACAGAGGGACTGTGCAACCTCTATACCTATTGGCAGAACGCAAAGGCTTTTTGCTGAGCAGCGGGCAACTGGGACCTTACGCTTGGACCTGTAACTCTACTCCCATTGGTCAACATCGCATCGAATCATATTCCTTTCCCCGGACAACCCATAGAAAACAATATATATATATATATATATATATATATATATATATATATATATATATATATATATATATACATATTCAATGATGAAACCACAATATGAAAATGGGAAAACAAAACTAAGATCTCTCAACCGTAACAAGCGGTCTTCGTCAGAGTCAAAAACCCAAGTGAAACACTAGATGTAGAAAACATCTGGTGAGGGTTTGAGAAAAGTGGTATTTTAAAAGGGTGAAAGCGCAGGTAAGGACCAATGTCCAGAAAGGAATGTTTGGGGAAACAAAGGAGTACAGTAAGAAAAAGTAAAAAAACTATCCGCTAGCTGTCAACCCTCTTAGAAGAGGCTATTGCCCTCGTAAAGAAAGTATAAAGTTTGAAGAGACCTTTACTAATGTTTATAATATTTGATCTATTAAATTTAATTAGAGACGTTTCAATAATATTTCTTAACAACATTGATTTTTCATAGGTAATAAATTTAGCTCCTGTCCAATCAATATGATGATTTTCATTGTTCACTCTTCTCAACCCTTCACCAGATGTTTTCTGCATCTAGTATTTCAGTTGGGTTTTTGACTCTGACGAAGACCGCTTGTTACGGTTGAAAGATCTTAGTCTTGTTTTCCCATTTCTTATTGTGGTTTGATCATTGATTGTTATTTCACGTGTTTATGTGAAATCTTTATATATATATAAAACCAAATAACATAATTTGGTTATAAATATATATTTGGTTTGGTTATATATATATATATATATATATATATATATAACGAAATAAACAACAACAACAAGTGCAAAAACTACAACAAATACAAATATTGTAAATGTAAAGATTCTAGACAAAAAAAAATATGGGATATCGGAAGAAACTTCCAAAAAATAAATAAATAAATCGACCAACTATGATATTATTGAGGTTATTAAAAATTATTATTAATAATTATTAAAATTATTTTTTATTAAAACATATTTATTAAAAATAAATATGTTTTTATTAAAACATATTTAAAAAATAAATATTTTTTTAAAAAAAAATAGCAATATAACACAAACAAATCACACTCAAAGTTAACAACAACTAAAGAAAAAAACACTCAACAATACATGATGACAGTAATAAATAAATAAAAAAAAAGAAATTAATTATTTATTTCAACAAATACATTATTTCAGAAATACTACTTATGTTTGGAATATCAGTAGTACAATTCAAGGAAGGTTTATTCTTGCTATATTGCATTTCTAGCGTTTTTTTTTCTTTTTTTTTTAATTTGCTCATTTTGCTCTGAAGATGGTATTAAACATGGATACCATCGATTTCATTGAGTAGAGTGCAATGTTATTCTGTTTATTGCACAGCTTGCAATAAGGAATACAGTATGTATGCAATATGGTATATGATTTATATACCATAAGCAAAAGGTTTTAAAATAAACCGAAAACAACACTTTTCAAAGTATTCCTTTAACTTGGAAACTGATCCCCTTTGTTTCTATATATAATCAATAAGACTGTGGGTCAACAAAACCATTCTCTTACCTATTCCCCGTTCAAATCACCATTCCGAACATACACACATAAATATAAGGTTTTCTTTACCACAATTACTAAATAAAAACAATTTTTTTCTTCTTCTCGGAATTTTGGTCAGAGTTAATATATGGCATCACATTTTCGCCAACGTTTCGTCTTTATTTTAAGACATCTTCAGAGCTACAAACTAACTAAAAACAATGGACATTTGACATATCTACTTTACAATCATCATAAATTCAAAAAAACTTACTTACTCAAGGCTAGCTTCTAATACCGAACCAACAAAACCGTTATCTGTCATTGCATGTGCTGCTACCCATCACAGGTTGTCTTTGGTTCAATATTAAAAGCTAGCTTTGAGTAAGTAAGTTTTCTGAATGTTTTATCATAAATGTAAAGTAGATATCACAAATCTCCATTGTTTTTTTGTTAGTTTATAACCCTGAAGATGTCTTAAAATAAAGACGAAACTTTGGCGAAAAGTTAAATCCATATATTAACCCTGACCAAATTCCAAGAAGAACAAAAAAGTGTTTATCACATAAATATATATACAAGATATTTTCAAATTATTTATAAATATATATAATAAGAAAAAGTTATGAAAATTTATTGACTTACCAATCAATAAATAACCCAATATATAAAATAATTAAAATCACATATATATATATAAAAAAAACATCAATGAAAAAACTACCAAAAAAACACATTTTAAACAAAAACTACTA
Organism: Hermatobates lingyangjiaoensis; assembly: GCA_026182355.1. NCBI lineage: Eukaryota > Metazoa > Arthropoda > Insecta > Hemiptera > Hermatobatidae > Hermatobates > Hermatobates lingyangjiaoensis. The sequence goes on from JAPFBL010000247.1 coordinate 198,095, forward strand.
CATTTTTATGAACTATAAAGGAGAATTCATATAAGAAAGACACAAAACAAAAAACAGTGATAGAAAAAAACAAACAATTAAACGGAACACAACACACAAGCTAAAATAATGAAATGAGAGAAAATCCAAGTCTTATTGAAGGTGATGTTTTTAAAAGATAGTTGAATTGAATTAACTTCAAACATTGAAAATGTCATATAAATCACTAAGTATTATTACCTTTAATGATATATTTATTAAAAGTAAAAAAAAAAATTAAAAAAAAAAATTAAACAAAAAAATGGTAATGTGCAGTACAATTTATTTTGGGAGGGAAGGAAGGAGTTGTAGAAAGTAGGTAAGCAGCAGGAATTGGTTAAAAAGAGAGAGAGAGAGAGAGGGTGAGAGAGAAAGAGAGAAAGTTGTGGAGCTTCCAGCACCTGAGGGGGTACAAGCGAAGCAGAGAGAGGTGGTGAAAGGGGGTAGTGGGTGGAGGGGGTGTGGGTGTAGCAGGCTTGAAGGGCTGTGAGGGGGTGGGAGAAGCAAGCCTTCAAGGGATTAGTCTGACCTAGGGCTGGCCGTGTTTACAGCAAGAGTCATAGGTCATTCACAAACTGATGGCATAATGAGTCCCTTTTGTCAACAACTACGTGTTACTACTAGCCATGTCGGGAGGTCATTTACCATGAATACACGCTACAATGGAAGGTAGGTCATTGGTCATACAAACAGGCTACAAATGAACCCTTTTAGATCACCCTGTAAAGTACTAGTATGGAAGGTAGGTCATTTACCATGAATACACGCTACAATGGAAAGTAGGTCATTGGTCATACAAACAGGCTACAAATGAACCCTTTTAGATGATCCTGTAAAGTACTAGTATGGAAGGTAGGTCATTTTCCATGAATACACGCTACAATGGAAGGTAGGTCATTGGTCTTACAAACAGGCTACAAATGAACCCTTTTAGATGACCCTGTAAAGTACTACTATGGAAGGTAGGTCATTTTCCATCAACACACGCTACAAAAGAACCCTTTTAGATGACTCTGTAAAGTACTAGTATGGAAGGTAGGTCATTTTCCATGAATACACACTACAAATGAACCCTTTTAGATGACCCTGTAAAGTACTAGCTATGTGGGAAGGTCATTTTCCATGAATACACGCTACAAATGAACCCTTTTAGATGACCCTGTAAAGTACTAGTATGGAAGGTTGGTCATTTTCCATCAACACACGCTACAAAAGAACCCTTTTAGATGACCCTGTAAAGTGCTAGTTATGTGGGGAGGTCATTTTCCATAAACACACGCTACAAATGAACCCTTTTAGATGACCCTGTAAAGTACTAGTTATGTGGGAAGGTCATTTTCCATGAATACACGCTACAAATGAACCCTTCTAGATGACCCTGTAAAGTACTAGTTATGTGGGGAGGTCATTTTCCATCAACAAACGCTACAAAAGAACCCTTTTATATGGCTCTGTAAAGTACTAGTTATGTGGGGAGGTCATTTTCCATGAATACACGCTACAAATGATCCCTTTCAGGTAGCCCTATAAAGATAGGTCATTTTCCATGAATACACGCTACAAATGAACCCTTTTAGATGACCCTATAAAGTACTAGTCTGCACTTTGATGAGAAATATAGCCCTTGTTGTTATCAAGTACCGATTATTAAGTACCCATAATCTTTTTTTAATGGTACAACGGACACTTCATTTTAATGAAAAACAACTGCAGTTAGTTGTTTTGTTAAAAATATAAGAATAAAAACAAAAAAAATTCGACTGAAATATTAAGTCATGCATTGTGAGAAAGAAAACCATAAAAAAAAACAAACAAAAAAAAAAGAACAAACAAATTCTGTTACATCAAACACCAATGAAAAGAAATATGGAGGAGGGGGGGGGGAGTTGAGGAATACTTACCTAAAATCTATTTAATCAACCATCGACCTGAGGAGGAAGGAGATAGAGAGGGAGAGGAAGAGAAAGAAATAGTATAAGAAAAGGATGGAGAGATAGGCACTACTGTAGGAGAGACAAGAGAGGCATAGAGAAGAGAGGAGTCGAGGGAAAGGTGTGTGTGAGAGAGAAAGAGTATATGGAGTAGGGGTGGTAACAGGAAATTTCACTCGAAAAAAAAATGTTTATCTATACACTTTAATTACTAATTAATTTTACCGAACAAATAAAGGACCGATTTTCCTTCCAGCGAATAGTTTTTTACTTTTTCTTACTACACTCCTTTGTTTCCCCAAACATCCCTTTCTGGACATTAGTCCTTTCCTGTGCTTTCACCCTTTTAAAATACCACTCTTCCCTCCCACTCTTCTCAACCCCTCACCAAATGTTTTTGCATGCAGTGTTTCAGCTGGGTTTTTGACTCTGACGAAGACCGCTTGTTACGGTTGAAAGATCTTAAGTCTTGTTTTCCCATTTCTTATTGTGGTTTGATCATTGATTGTTATTTCACGTGTTTATGTGAAATCTTTTTATATATATATATTTCTAAAAATTTTATGCCAATTTCATGCTTGGTTACCTTTTTTGAGAGTTTCTCTAATATCCTACAGGCTCTTCTTAGTTCCTCGGGAAATAAAAAAGAACTAAAAGAACTAACTAAATATTATTTTCAATAAAACAACGACATGTTTCAGTCTCGTAGACCATCATCAGGCTAAGCTTACGACTAAAGGATAGGGTGTATTACAATGTAATGTCACATCGTGTGAGAGTCAATGCACAAAACTGAACTATTCCTAGTTGTTGGGGTTGAGACATCTGTTGGGTGGTTAATAAACCAAGAAATATCGAAAAAATCTGATAAAATTGGCATAACATTTTTAGAAACATGTTTGCAAGAAGGATTGCTACTATACTTCACTAATATATTATATATATATATATATATGTATATATATATATACAGGTTTGATTAAATAATACGCCATATTTACGGTTGATTAGTTTCCTTGTGTATTTCTCAAGGGATCTGAATAATCTTCTTGTACAAACATCTAAATTGAATAGAACATTTCCAATGGTTCCATTGTCTTTACATCTTGCATTTTCACTAATTTTACTATTATCACATTTACGGTTGATTAGTTTCCTTGTGTATTTCTCAAGGGATCTGAATAATCTTCTTGTACATCTAAATTAAATAGAATTCTTAAACATCTAAATTGAATAGAACATTTCCAATGGTTCCATTGTCTTTACATCTTGCATTTCCACTAATTTTACTATCTAATTTTACTATAGTAAAATTAGTGGAAATGCAAGATGTAAAGACAATGGAACCATTGGAAATGTTCTATTCAATTTAGATGTTTGTACAAGAAGATTATTCAGATCCCTTGAGAAATACACAAGGAAACTAATCAACCGTAAATATGGCGTATTATTTAATCAAACCTGTATAAATGAAGGACTGCTTCCTAAATATACTAATATATATATATATATAAACTATAGTTTATCGGGACTCTTTCAGTTCTTCAGGTTCACATTTAAACTCTCATTGCCAACGTTTCGGTTGTTGGCAACAAACAAGAGAAGAATAGCTGTCTACTTATACCAAAATAAGATACAGAGATGTTTGTAGTATGAATCACAGGACGGAGGACGACGACCATGTCAACATGGACACTATGATAGTCCTTAAAACTGTAAGGATAGTAGGATCCTGACTAATTCAGTATTCAACACCATTACAAGTCTTAGGTGGTTAAAAGTTGAACTGTTTTTATGTTAAAAGGTTTTTTTTTTGGCTTTATTTGGGGGGGTGTGTCTTTTGGAGAGTAAAGAGGTTTGATAAGATAGTAAAGGCAGTAGTAGTATATAGGTAGAGAGAGCATGCAGAGAGCGATAGTCAGGCCTCTGTGGAACTGTACTGCACCTGGCATACCTCCATGAAGCCGCCCCTCTCCTTGACGTAGACGTAGAGGCGGAAGAGGTCGAGAGGGTTCTTGGAGATGGTGGGGCAGGCTGAGATGGGCGTGGCACGTTCCTCCATGAACTGAAGAAGCTTGTCTAGCCATAGCTTGCGCTCCATTGTCTCGTCCATCTCGTATAGCTTGCTTAAACTGTCTGCTTTCTGTAACCACAAACCTCTCTTAGTCATTCTACTCACAAAACATAGTATTCATCTATAGTATGTCCTATCTTCAGCTAAGCAACAAGCCTAACCTATCTCTCTTAGCAACAGTTATTCTTCTACAGCTTTAAACTGTACTTAAGTTACTAATAAAGCACGCTTAAAAAACCATCTTCAGTTAAGCACCTATACAATCTACAGATTTAAACTGTACTTAAGTTACTACTAAAGCACGTTAAAAAAAACCATCTTCAGTTAAGCGCCTATACAACCCACCCTAAGTAACATAAGATCTTCACCACAATCATTCTACTCATAAAAGATAGTATGCTTCTAACTGAACATATTACTGATGTCATATCTTCAGCTAAGCAACAAGCCTAACCTATCTCTCTTAGCAACAGTTATTCTTCTACAACTTTAAACTGTACTTAAGTTACTATTAAAGCACGTTTAAAAAACCATCTTCAGTTAAGCGCCTATACAATCTACAGATTTAAACTGTACTTAACTTACTACTAAAGCACGTTAAAAAAAACCATCTTCAGTTAAGCGCCTATACAACCCACCCTAAGTAAAATAAGATCTTCACCACAGTCATTCTACTCATAAAAGATAGTATACATCTAACTGAACATATTACTGATGTCATATCTTCAGCTAAGCAACAATACTAACCTACCTCTCTTAGCAACAGTTATTCTTCTACAACTTTAAACTGTAATTAAGTTACTAATAAAGCACGTTTAAAAAACCATCTTCAGTTAAGCACCTATACAATCTACAGATTTAAACTGTACTTAAGTTACTAATAAAGCACGCTTAAAAAACCATCTTCAGTTAAGCACCTATACAACCCACCCTAAGTAACATAAGATTCTTCACCACAATCATTCTACTCATAAAAGATAGTATACATCTAACTGAACATATTACTGATGTCATATCTTCAGCTAAGCAACAATCCTAACCTACCTCTCTTAGTAACAGTTATTCTTCTACAACCTTAAACTGAAGATACTATTGATGTTCTGTCTTCAGTTAAGCAACAAGGCTAACATAACTCTCTTAGCAACAGTTATTCTTCTATAGCTTTAAACTGAAGCTACTACAAAAGCACGTTAAACAAATATCTTCAGTTAAGCAACTATACAACCTACTACTCTTCAACACCCTAAGTAAAATAAGACTCTTCACAGCAGTCATTCTACTCATAAAAGATAGCACAGATTTAACAGAAGGCACTACTGAGTGACTTTATAGTCCTATCTTCAGTTAAGCACTAAGCTTAACTAACAGTCCACTACAATCTTTCTTTTACAGCTCTAAACTGAAGACGTTACTTCCATGTTATACAATAGTATCTTCAGTTAAGTCGCAATATAACCTAGTACTCTTCACCACAGTAAACTGAAGATAAAATCACTGTTAAGTTAAACAATACTATTTTCAGATCAGTTCAAACTTAACCTACTAATTTTCACCACAAACTCTACAATTCAAACTGAAGATAATACTTATTGCTACGTTATACAGCATCATTTTCAGTTAAGCACTAAGCCAAAACTACTACAAAGTCTTTTTTTATACAGCTCTAAACTGAAGTCAACATCTTTAAATAGATCAAACAATAACTTCCACTTATCTAAATTTCCTAAGTATTTGTTTGAATTTCTATATAATATATACCATTATATATATTTTTTTTTTAATTCTTTAACAAATGATTTGCAGAGATGAAGACGGCTATTATTCTCAAAACAAGAAGTCAGCCAGACATTTGAAAAAAAATTCGGAATTTATGTGTTTTTTTTTTGAAATTTAAGGACCTTTATAAAGTTATAACAAGAATTGATGTCACATTTATTGAAATTTAACAAAAACCCGAAGTCATCATCTTTTCAAAATGAATTAAAAGTCAGCAACTGAAGTTGAAAACAATCCCAGTATAAACTGTAAACAGTCTTTCTGTGGATTGAGGGTTAAAGGTCAAGGTACAGGCCATTTCTCTCAGACTTCTTACCTTGTTGACTGGGTGACTCGGTTAACTGGGCACATCACATGCAACTTGACAATAATTCTACAAATAAAACAAAAAAACAAACTAATTGAACGCTGGATTATGATACCAACGTATCGGGCTTCATCGTTTTTCAAATATTATTTATTCATTAATTTTAATAAGCCTTATCAATTTAGTGATTTTAACGATTGGAATGTGGCAGCCCTGCTGGTGAAGGGTTTGCAACACTGATTAATAATAATAATAATAATAAAAAAAAAAGAATAAACAGTTGTTGATATTTAATTAAAAGCAAGAGAAAGACATGCGCAGAGGCAGGTAGGGACATGACAAGGCATGCTTTCTGACTGCATCACTCTCACTCTCTCCTATTGACAATGAATGCGGCAAATCATGTTCAATGACTTGCAAATATCAAATATAAACAATCACTATTGACTCAATCAATTATCTTGAAATCATTAATCAATTACAGCACATTAACACCATGAGTATTGAAAATGAGTAATTAAACTCTATGACAAGCAGGTGCTTGCTGTCTTACCCCACAACACCATGATTAGTCATGCCAAGTGGACGCCATTATACTTCATCATGCATGCAATTAACCACAACCAAAAATATAAATATTATGCTACCAAAATATCAGAGAGATATTTGTTAACCAATCTTTTTAACAAATGAAAATCGATGTAAAAGGGGAATATGATTTGCGATGACACCAGATTCCTTTATAGATTCAGGTTTCGCCGATGACACTCAGCTCTTCTTCAGCAGAACACATAATTATAGATGATAAAAGTCATATATATATATATATATATATATATATATGAATATTAAAATAGTAAAGGCCAAGATATTGGCGATGAACAGAAATACGGACAAATATGCATTTCTATTCATCTTTCAACCAGAATTCTATTAGAAATGTGCAACTATAAACAACCTCATCGAACTACCTACCTATTAAAAGCTGAAAAAAATGTAAAGAAAATTCCAGATCTAATGACAGCTATGGACTGTACTTTAAAGATATTTCCTCATATTATATCATTCCTATTATTTTGGATTACTAGGTATCCTAAAAAAAAATACCAAGTTCTTCAAAATACATCAACTTTGAAGAAGAACACTACGTTCTTCATAGTACAATACATCTGAAGAACACAAACGTTATTCATAGTATATCAACTCTGAAGAAGAACGGTAAGTTATTCAGAGTAATCAACTCTTAAGAAGAACACTACTTTATCATAATATATCAACTTTGAAGAAGATCACTAAGTTCTTAAGAGTACATAAATATTTTCTTCAAAACACGTTGCTGTATTTAAGTAAAGTACTGTACTTATAACATCACTCCAATATTGGTATAAATGACTTGATGATAATATAAAGTTGTAGAAGTTCTTTAGTATAAAGTACAAAGTTCTTAGAACTTCACGACCTCGTTGAGCCCAGACTATTATAAATATTAGAAACCCATTTAAAAAAAAAAAAAAATTAGAAATATTATTTCCTCTAGTTTAAAAATATTATTTATAACAAATGCCCTATTATATAACATAAATTTTTGTAAGATGGAGTTTGTGAACATTTGGTATGTACATTTTAAATAAATAAATATGTAATAGAGAGTAACTAGCTTAATTTTCGTATTTGCCAAAACATTTTAGTAGTCTTAGAGCAACTGCGCCTTGAGTGCAAAATTTGGTGAAAGTTACATTTTTTCTATATATATATATATATATATATATATATATATATATATATGTATAAACTCTAAAAATTGTTCTTTACCTCATCTATTCTATTCTATGTTTTGTTATTGAGGGCTAGGTCAAATAAAAGAAAATAACCTCCTTCCTAGGCCGACGTTTCGATGTATTTGTACATCATCTTCAGTGCTAAAATTAGAGGTGGTTAGAGGTCTCAAAAATTTGTGTTAGTTCTCTATGTGAGTTGTAGATTGTTTTGGTAAATGTATTATAGTTCTTACTCTAATTTTAGCCCTGAAGATGATGTACAAATACATCGAAACGTCGACCTAGGAAGGAGGTTATTTTCTTTCATTTGACCTAGCCCTCAATAACAAAATATAGAATATATATATATCTGTGTAATTTGGGAGCAGATCTTTATTCAAACATGTTTTGTTAAAAATTATGCCAATTTTCATTTTTGTCCTTTTGCGAGTGAATTTTTGTAACTTTCTGAATATGGCTTTCCACCTTTCCGGTAAGATATAAAGCAATTCACCAAAGATTTTAAGAAATTACTTTATATCTTACCGATAAGATGGAAAGCCATATTCAGAAAGTTAAAAAAAAAAACACTCGAAAAAGGACAAAATGAAAATTGGCATAATTTTTAATAATATATATATATAGTTCAATATAGAAATAGAAACATAGCGAAATCAAAAGAACACACTTACAGTCTCTAATTTTCGGTTTGAACCGTCTTCAGGAGAGATAAGAGAGGGAAACCAAGCTCACTGGTTCAGAGACGGTTGGAGACAATAGTAGACAATGGAGACAAAATTAGAGACTGTAACTGTGTTCTTTTGATTTCTCTATGTTTCTATTTCTATATTGAACTGTATTTGTCCGTTTTGGATCGTATTTCCAACGAAAAAGTGTATATATATATATATATATATATATATATAGCACAAATAAATCTATATTTCACTAGAATTAAATTATTTTTAGTTCCTTATTCATTTTTCATAATTTTTTCTAATTTTGATTCAATTTTTTGATAAATCTCAGATATATTTTTCTAATTATCATTGGGTTTTTTTCTTAAGGAATTTGTTGAAAAACATTAGTTTTGTTACTTACGAAGGTTATATGAAATATTTTTTACATTTTAACTGGGTATTTTATTTGTAAATGGGGGGTGGGTTTTTATTTAAAAACATTAGTCTTATGGCTAACAAATGTCATATTGAAGAATTTTCTCTAAAATCATAAGTTTTGCGACTTACAAATGTCATATTGAAGAATTTTCTCTAAAATCATAAGTTTTGCGACTTACAAATGTCATATTGAAGAATTTTCTCTAAAATCATAAGTTTTGCGACTTACAAATGTCATATTGAAGAATTTTCTCTAAAATCATAAGTTTTGCGACTTACAAATGTCATATTGAAGAATTTTCTCTAAAATCATAAGTTTTGCGACTTACAAATGTCATATTGAAGAATTTTCTCTAAAATCATAAGTTTTGCGACTTAACAAAGGGTCATATTGGAATATTTTCCCTGTTTCATTTGATGATTTAATTTAAAAAGCATTAGTTTTCTATAAGAGGTGGGTAATATTTATTTGCTGTTAGAAAGTGGGTTTGATATTAAGTGGTGGAGATGCGCGGGTGCTGTGCGGTTGTTTACAGGTTTGCTTTAAGATGCAGTGGCAAGCAGAAGCATGTAGGGTTATAAGGCGTGCAGGCAGAGCATTGAAAACTAATTTAATTTGAATAACCTTGGGTCTGTACGGGTCTTGGGAAACATGACTGTTATACACCTGGAAACAAACATATGCCATTATACTAAACAGAAAAGAAAATCACATTGAGAGAGAACTCGCGTGCATGCACAACACAGAGAACAGCCAGAGCTACTACAGCCCCGCGCCCCCCAGCCGCGCTCACTCTCTCGTGCAGACACTCGCCACCTGGGGGGTCTTTACTCCTTATGAACTACAGCCCCGCGCCCCCCAGCCAAGCTCACTCTCTTGTGCAGACACTGGCCACCTGGGGGGGTCTTAACTCCTTATTATTACTACATCCCCGCGCCCCCCAGCCTTGCTCACTCTCTTGTACAGACACTAGCCACCTGGGGGGTCTTTACTCCTTATGAACTACAGCCCCGCGCCCCCCCAGCCTTGCTCACTCTCTTGTGCAGACACTAGCCACCTGGGGGGGGGGGGGGGGGAGGGTCTTTACTCATTATTATATATACAGCCCCGCGCCCCAGCCTTGCTCACTCTCTTGTGCAGACCTTACCAACTATGGGGGATCTTTACTCTTTATGAACTACAGCCCCTCACCCACCAGCCTTGCTCACTCTCTTGTGCAGACCTTACCAAATATGGGGGATCTTTACTCTTTATGAACTACAGCCCCTCGCCCACCAGCCTTGCTCACTCTCTTGTGCATACACTCGCCACCTGGGTAGTCTTTACTCCTTATTATATCTACAGCCCCGCACCCCAGCCTTGCTCACTCTCTTGTGACGACACTCACCACCTGGGTGGTCTTTATTCCTTACGAACCACAGACAGCTTAAGAATCATGGATACAATATTGGATTCATCATGGCTGACTACTGCCCAGGAAATCACTCACTGACTTATCTCACACGCACCAACTAAGCATTTTTAACAGTGAAAAAAACTTTCAAAATATTACACATCATGCTTAAGACAAATAGTTTATAAAACAAAGAACCTTTCATTGAGAAAAGAATCCACATTTAATAAATAAATAACATTCCATTAATTATTGTAGTAAATAAAATAATTATAATAGATGAAAGTGCATATTGATTTTATTGAAGATTTAACTAGTAGCATTGGGTACACATATATTCTATCTGTTTTAGGTCACTTTTGATTGGCTTATAAAGAATAATGTTTTGAGTGCAGTATGGGTTTACCGGGCTGTTGGGAGTCCTTGGCCAGGTAGGGCTGTGGTCAGGCGGGTACTCCTCGTGGATAGAGTTGAGCGAGGCGGCTCCTGGTGAATGAGACTGCGGGGTGGAGGCGTGGAAGACCATGCCTTCTTTGCTACGGCCTTTGCCTGGAGTTACGTTGCCTGGACCCTCCTCGCCAGAAGCTATAGAAGAAATCAGTGGTACTGTTAGTAGAGGAGTCTCAGGACTTCTCTTAACACACAGAGAGTGTCATCTTACAAAGAACAAGTGCACCGGGCACACCGTCATCAATGTTACACAAGAAAGCAGTCGTAATGCTAGTAAAACATTACATTATTAGTGAGTTGCGATTGAAGTTTATGATAAGCAGTGGAATATTCCCCTCGAGGTCATATGGACATGTTTTTGGTATTAGCAGCGGAAGTAGGAAGACAGTGCACTCCTCCTTCCTCGAATATGTGTACAGCGTCGGTAGAGTGAAGAAAGTTTTGACCATCGCTTCTTCAGACTTGAGTTTTCCTCCCTCTCTATTAAGCAGCCCTCTGTAGTTAGTCTTATGCGTCTATTTATATGTCTGTTGTTATGTGTTAGTTTAGGGGTCAGGCTAGCTCAGTGGTTACGTGCTCGCCTTTGAACTGATAGGACCGGGGTTCGATCCTCACCTGGCCCTCGATTTTTCCACGCGGAAGGTGAATAAATCTGAGCACGTCATCCCTCGGAGAACGACGTTAAACTGTCGGTCCCGAGCCTGTCTTGATTTGTATTCATGTATCTCAACCTTTCGGCCACTCCATGATACAAAGCACTACAGATCGATGCTTTTTTACGTGAGACCCTTTCGCCACTTGAGGGAGTCCACTAGAGCCTTACCGAAGCAAGGCCGCGCGTCGGTCCCGAGCCTGTACTATGTCAGGTACTCGTTAAATATCCCTACTCTAAATACATTTGAGTTAGGCAAAATTTAGGACTCACAATGTAGAATCAATCTTCATTGCGTGGTATCACAAAGGGCCAATGCTCGGCCTAAGTGTGTTCCCTTTGTGGGATTTCCACTGCAACCTAACCTAACCTATGTGGTAGCTTTAGTTTTATCCACAAGGGAATATTGAGTACGTTGCGGGAGTAGTTGTAGTTGAGTGTATGTCCTTTTTGTCTAATTTATATGTCTTTCGTCTCTTGTTTGATGTCTGTCGTGGTTGAACGCCTCCGCGAGGTCCACTTTGGACGCTCCGCGGAGTGCAGAGGGGATAGGCTGTAATGTCATTCCGTGGAGTGGCTAAAGGGCACCACGTAAAAAACATCGATCTGCTTTGCTTTGTTCCATGTTATGGCCGGAAGGCTGAAAGGTTCTTGGTCATGAACCAAAACAGGCAATGTCAGTAAAGGAGTGCCAGGAATTCACTTAACACACAGAGAGTGTCATCTTACATAGAACTGAGTGCACCGGACACACCGTCATCAATGTTACCAACAACATTGAAAAAACACATCCAGGCATACACACGCATACCTCGCTTCTACACATTAACCGTCCGAAATTCCCCCAAGGTCCTAAAAGCCTCCGATTCTACTGTATTTCGGAAGCTGCCATGACTAAACAAAAAAATATAAAAATTTAATCGTATAAAGAACGCGTTTCGAACACGTAGTGTTCTTCTTCAGGCATTAACTAAAAAATACAATGTCACCAGAGAGATATCTATAGTACAATGTAAAAATAATATAAAATAAGGAAGAGAATACGAAAGTAAGGGTGAGTGTCTGTGGTACAATTGACTGGGAATAGGATGGAAGTGGGTGAGGGTATGGAGTGTACATCTGTTTTATAACCACTTCCATCCTATTCCCAGTCAGTTGCACCACCGACACTCACCCTTAAGTTCATACTCTCTTCCTTATTTTATATTATTTTTATTTGGTACTATAGATAACTCTCCAATGACATTGTAATTTTTATTTAATGCCTGAAGAAAAACTCTACGTGTTCGAAACGCGTTGTTTATACCATTAAATTTTTATATGTGGAGACCATTTCATTAGCTTTTTACCCTACAATGAGTAAATACCACATAATAACTGATTCCACTACGTTAGAAGAAAAATTTTTTTTTTTTGATATTTCACAAACAATACACAAAACGGCTAAAAAGTAAAAAAAAAACACGGACCAAACAGCAGTAAGTGCTGTGATACAACTACAAACAAAGCAACCACATGTCATCTGGGACACATCGGACCGTACCTGAACGACCTGGACGAGTCTGAAGCTACAAGACTTTGTCCGTCACATCCAAAATCCGTAGAACCTGAGTGTACTAGACATGTTTCACGGACAAACCAAACAGCAGTAAGTGCTGTGACACAACGACAAACAAAGCAACCACATGTCATCTGGGACACATCGGACCGTACCTGAACGACCTGGACGAGTCTGAAGCTACAAGACTTTGTCTATTACATCCGAAAAACCGTTAAAGCGAGGTCCGTTGACTGTGTACTACAGTGCGCTGTCATTTGTACATTTAGACAAGCTCTAAACATGACACATCCACATAAAAATCCATCATCAGTGCTACACTAATCTTATGTGTGACACATCATCATAAAAATCCATCATCAGTGCTACACTAATCTTATGTGTGCCACATCATCATAAAAATCCATCATCAGTGCTTCACTAATCTTAAGTGTGCCACTAACAACCACAGCGAGACTCACTGCAAGAGAACTTCAATATTCAAATGTTCAAACAACATCGATAAATGAAAGTTCTCAAATATTTAGATACGAAGATTCGATACAGAGCCGTAACACACTGAAAACTCTTAGTTTCACTCTAGAATATGGACAAGGTCCGAACTTGTAATAAAGAAAATATAACAGTTTTGTTTTTTAATTATTAATAACCAGCTATATAGTACTATGAATCAATAATATGTTTAAAAACCACAACATAATGACATACATTCAGGCTGCTTCACCATCTAGGCGACATCTAGGGAAACCTCAGAAACTAACACTCAAAATTAACTTTAAATGACTGAAAAGAGCAAACATACATACATACATAAATAGAAACATACATCTAATGAAAACACTACAGTGCAAGTAACCAAACATTATATTACAATGCAAGTAATACGTATTTATAAATTCTGTAGGTTAATTATTTGTTTAATGCTAATTAAAATAAAAAAAAACCCAAATTACGAAATCAATGATTCAGATTCAGGGACTTGTTTTATATATTAACATACGGACACTTAACATAGAAAATCAAATAATAATATATATTTAATTAAAAATAAATAATATATATATATATATTATATATATATATATACGAGTTCGAGATTAACAAAGAGCAACACACAAAGTAGGGAAACACACTTACAGACTCAAATTTTCGGGCAATCCGTCTTCAGGACAAAAGAGAATGGGAGACCAAGCACGTTGTAGACGCAACGGGTTACTTGCCGTTGCGTCTACAACGTGCTTGGTCTCCCATTCTCTTTTCTCCTGAAGACGGATTGCCCGAAAATTTGAGTCTGTAGTGTGTTGCCCTACTTTGTGTGTTGCTCTTTGTTAATCTCGAACTCGTATTGTGTCCAGTTTGGATCGTATTTCGTTTTATCAGTGAATATATTTATATATATGCTTGGAAAATAAATATAAATTTATATAATTAGGAAATGAGTATTAGTAACTTTTCTGATGCTGAAGTTTACTAAAGCTTCTATTTTGGGTTTATAATGGTACATTTCTAGGTTATGCAAGTCACTGACTTCATCTGTAATATGATTCGGTTTGTTTATTTTTAATATTATTTGATAAATTAACTAAATGAAACGATCCAGCGGAGTTATAAAAAAATCTGGAGTGGCCTACACTCTACTTTACTATAAGTAACTCAATGTCAAATTTCTTGAGTATATAAAACATAACGTATCATTTATAAATATCTAAATGGGATATAATTATTAGCATTGCATTCGTGAGGTAGTACAGATAGTGATTGAAGGACATATCAATTTATAAGCTTATTTTTGTACATCACAAATAATTTATTATTTGCAAATAATTTCATTAGTATAACTACAGCAGTAATATCATTTTTGAAAAACCAATGTGAACATTTCTTGAAACGAAATATTATCCTACAAGAGAACATGGCTATTGTTCAAATAGCCAGTAGATTTCTTACATCGTTTACTTAACATCCTTCTACATTGAATATTAATGTAAAATTTTCAAATTTAAAACAGTAAAATACTCTTTTTTTCTCTGAAAAACATCTTAAACAGCGAAGAAAATGTTGTTTTAAGGTGATTTGTTAATTAAAGATGTACGATAATTACAGTTATTAATCTCTAAACGAAAGATTTATATTTTGAATTATCTTTTACATTTTTGGTTTTTAACAGAATTATTATACTGGGAATTTTATGGCTTCTTAGTATTTAATAAGATCATTTTCCTTCCCCTTTGTCAAATAACATATATACGATTTTTTTTTTAATGAGTGTTATCATTAACCTGCACAATATTATTCCTCTTACATCTCTTATAAGTCAATAATATATTTTCATTTTTCCATTAGAAACATCAATTTTATCTCAGTGGATTCGCTCAAAAAATTTCTAAGTCAATGTAAACAATGTAAAAAAATACAAAAAATTCGACAAGTATAGCAGGTGATCTCTTAGTCTAGGATAAACAAAGAGTTTTTATATCGTTATTGCTCTTTTCCGTAAATGAAACTTCATGATTTTTTTTTTATGAATTGCTAATTTTTTGTTCCATTTTTGGTCAAATTTTCATAATTTTTTAACGAGCCGTTTAGCATCAAAAAAACATTTTGTGAAAACACAAATCGTACTCTAACGCCCCTTTAGCGAATGTAATTTTAGAAAAAAATATCTCAACTCATTGTCCATATAATGTTCTATTTATAGGCATAGTTTCATTCTTGTCCGTCAAACAGTATGGCTTGTATCGCTCTCACAAGGTTTGAGATTGATTTATAAGTCAAAATTTTTACATTTTATTGAAAAAAAAATATTTCCTGTTGATATAAAATTTTGAATATATTTTTCGTTTGTTCCATTTGTAACCTCAAAGATAATGTCAAAATCTCAAAACTCTAGGGTTAGTAGTTTAGGAGAAATAAATGTTTTAAAAAAAACGGTTTTTGGCAAAAAAAGTGACTTTCCCATCATGCATAATTCTTCCCAAACAATAGGGATCTTCGTCTAAATGGGGCCCATTTTTGTGTAAAATATCAACTTGATCCATCAAAGATTCTGGACCGTAGCGTGGTAACAAGCAATGCTAACACACGCACCCACCCACCCACCCACACACACACAGACATCATCGTAAAAACTTCATAAAACGACTTCTGGGACCTCAAAACATGTAATTCCGTCAAAATCTCGAGATCGAATTTTTTCACGATCACTATACTTTACTTATAGTAAAGTAAAAAAGAAAAAAATTAAAAAGAAGGTAGCAGCATACAGGTAGACTCACTTGTATATTTCGACCATCGTCATCATCAGGAGGTGAAGAATCCCTACAAGGAAGGTAGAGTCACCACTGTACCTTCCTGCGGGACTCTTCGCCTCCTGATGACGACAATAGTCGAAATATAGAAGTGAGTTATTCCTTTGTCTATCTGTTGTGTGTTACCTTCTTTTTAATTTAGTTTTTATTATTTGATAAATATTTATGATTTTTTTTAAGATAATGCTAGATGTTTGTGGGCATTGCTGGCTTTAGCGCAGCCAGTCCACAGATTTACACATTTGATATATATAAAGACAGAAGGCATGATGAGACCTGCAGAGGCGTTGGACAGGGTAGACTGCTGGGAAGCCTCGTCGATGGAGGCTCCGTCAGGCCCTGTCGTGACGATGGAAGTGACGCCGGGAGGTGGCCCACTGTTGCTACTGCTGCCGGAGCCTGCACCGCTGCCACCTCCTCCTGTGTAAAAACAAAAAAAAAACCCTTTAGCTGTCTTGTCAACGCCCAGATTTATGTGAGAGCTTACAGTAACAGACCCACAACAGAACAAACATCCCTTCTTTATCACACTAAACCAGTGGTCCACATGGATAAATAACTTAGTTGTCTTATGCCACAGGTGTCAAACATACGGCCCGCGGGCCGGATGGAACCCCCAGGTAGACATAAATAAATATACAATATCAAACCACAATAAGAAATGGGAAAACAAGAATAAGATCTTAGTGTTATATATTATATGTATGAATTAGACAATACAATAAACAAATATATATTAGATACATTGTGGTGTTTAATTCATATATTATATTAAGAGTTATTGTTGATTATTTATATATATAATCATTTATATATACTTTTATTTCATTCATTTATATATATACTCAAAATTCGAAAAAAACGATCCAAACTGGACGCAAATCAGCTCAAAAACGAAGAAAAGCAAGACACAGAGAAAGAGACACACTTACAAACTCAAATTGTCGGATGATCCGTCTTCAGGAGAAAATAGAAAGGGCGACCAAGCACGCCGGAAACACAACGACAGGAAACCCGTTTCCTGGGTTTCAGTTGGGTTTTTGACTCTGAAGAAGACCGCTTATTACGGTTGAAAGATCTTAGTCTTGTTTTCCCATTTCTTAGTATGGTTTGATCATTGAATATATATATATAAAAATCAGTTTACTCTAATTTCCCTGGCCCTCAACACTCAGAAACTTCTTCCACACAGTTATACCAACAGCTTTATCTCCTCGAGTCCTTTACAAATATCTTCCATATTAACTGGTACTATTTGAAAGATACACATCTGAGATCAGTTCAAACTGGAAACAACATGTCAAGACAAGTTGGTTCTAAATTATAATGCTCTCAATAAAAATAATACATTCAAAGGCACGGACAGTGATGTTTGTAACATTACTTACAATTACGTGTATTAATAATTTAAAAAGGAACACTTTTCAACTATATGCCTTCGATCCTTAAGTATAATGGGTGCCTAATAACAAATGAGCATAACTTTCCAATACATACACAATAGTTTTAAAGCTAAAACCATATAAGTGTGGACGTTGGAAATAAGTAACATGAAGTTTTAATTAAAAAGGAATATTTTCTAAGAACATAGCTTTCCTCCTTAACTAAAATGGGTGCCTGATAACAAATGAGCATAACTTTCCGCCATCTAGCCTATAAGTGTGAGCGTTGGAAACAATTAACACAAAGTTCTTAAAAATCATAAATTAAAAAATATTCATTAAATGCATTAACATATATTAAAACTCTCTTTGCAAAATCACCTGAATTCCTGCAAGGTCATTATCACAATGTAAACAAATGGTAAATTAAATATTTTTAGTTTTTCTTCAGAAATTCCATTAAAGTCTAAATTATTCAACCCAGTTGTCTAGATTAAAGTTTGTAATTTATCTGTTATTGATTAAAAACTTTTACGGGTTTTAACCTAAAAACTCATCCACCTACAGTAATATTAAAGCGTAATCAAAGATATCATTTCACACATAGTAGCATATACCAATGGGAAAACAAGACTAAGATCTTTCAACCGTAACAAGCGGTCTTCGTCAGAGTCAAAAACTGAAACGAAAAAAAAAACCAAACTGTCGTTTCAGATGAATTTTTGACTCTAACGAAGACCCCACTTGTTACGGTTGAAAGATCTTAAGTCTTGTTTTCCCATTTTAATATTGTGGTTTAATCATTGATTGTTATTTCACGTGTTTTTATTGTGAAATCTTTTTATAGTAGTATATACATACAAAGGACAGCTATTGAACATGAAGCATACCTTAATATTATAATTATACAGGGTGTCCCAAAAAAATGTATACACACTTTAAATTATTGTAATTTAGATGTTTATTGTAATTATTTTTTAACCATGTAAACTAATACTACAATAATTTATATTATAACTATAACTTTACATCATAACTATATTCATAGTTGTGATCGACCGCCATGTTAACTCATCAGAAATTACAGTATGCTGTGGATTATAATCAAAAGGATTAATTCAGTGATTTTTTTTAACTCCACTGTGGCTAGTCTTATTTACTTGAACCTGCTGCACAGGTTTTCAAGTACTTTTTCGGTCTTGATCATCATCAGTAAGTAATGAGTTAATCTGAAATTTAATTTTTCCACTTAAAACATTTGTACAACCAAATGCAAACAATTAAGTTATCAGCTTCTAAAAGATGGGTACATTTTTTTGTAAACCCTTCGCATTATCGGTAGTATGTAGAACAAAGCGGACTACAGTTTGAAAACAGTTGGTGGCAAAACAATAAAATAATGCTTATTAATTAGTTTACATGGTTAAAAAAAAATTACAATAAACATCTAACTTAATCTACAATAAACTTAATAATTTAAAGTGTGTATACATTTTTTTGGGGCACCCTGTATATAAAATAAATTATCTATTTCTTTCTACAGATAAACCTTAACCTAAACCAACTTTGAAGACATTTAACTTTTCCTTTTCATTGTTATTTAGTTTTCACTGAGCTCGATGCCACACAAATCTGCATGTTTTAAGCACAAAAAAATGAAACTATAATGGAAATTTTATTGATACAAAGACAGGAAGTAGGAGATTAAAAAAAAATACTCCACCCTCGAATTACCGTACTGATAGGGACTGTGACAGGTCTCAGTAATTGGTAACACTGGTAAGTGTTATTTATCTTGCCTTAACTTACAATCACAATCATCAAACACAGGTGAATACAGTTAATTTATGTTAATTATACAAATATGTAATAATAACATTGTTTATGCATAATAAAGGTATAGTATGAACTATACATAAAAAGTATATACTATGAACCAGGGGTGCTCACACTTTTTCAGTATGGGAGCTACTTATAAAATGACCAAGCCAATATGATCTACCGAACCCATAAAAGCGAATGTTATTTTAAAATTTATTGAAGATTTACCTTACATTACCACTTGAGCCAATATTGCTACAAAATAAGCTCCGATCACGTTATTGTAATTACCAAATAATAATAATAACAATACATTGACAATGTATAATAATAATAATTAAAAATAAGGACTGACTGTGACCCTGGAATTTTTTTTTCAAACCTTGTTTGCGATCTACCACTATTGGCCTCGCGATCGACGTATTGAACACCCCTGCTATGAAGCATAGATTTCATATAACATGATGTAACAATATTATACATATGTAGTATGTATAAAAAATGCAGCATGTGAAAATATTGCAATAAACTCCCTCCAAGTAGGGGTAATCCTTTGGAGGAAATAAAAAGGTACAGTTTGCTTAAAATAACAAAATTGTAGCCTAGACCAGAGTTTTTCAAACTTTTTTCGACGCGGAACCCTTTTTGGTTTCAGTAACTTTCCCGAGAACCCCAGATTCTAATGATTTTATACAATTATAATATAAATAGTTTCTCATTCTGAGGTAAAATGGATAAACCAACAAAATTACGGATTGCACAACTAATGATTTGATAAATATTTTCATATGCTTTTATAAATAGTACGTATGTTTCAAAACAATTAAAAAAGTAATATTACTGCAATATATATTTTTCGAATAAAAATTTAAAACTAAAAGAAACATAGTTTAGAGCAGAGTTTTTCAAACTTTTTTCGAAGCGGAACCCTTTTTGGTTCCAGTAACTTTCCCCAGGAACCCAAGATTCTAATGATTTCATACAATCATAATATAAATATTTTCATATACTCTTTTAAATAGTATTTATGTTTAAAAACAATTAAAAAAAAGTAATATTACTGCAATCTATAATACTTATAATTATTATAATTTATAAATTATAAATCACAAATTTATAATTGCTTTGAATAAAAATTCAAAAAAAAATTTTAATTTGCATATTTTCTACAAGTGCATAACACATAAAACAGAATTACTAGCAATTTTAACACAGAGTTTGTTTTGTAATCATTTTTGGCTTTACAGTTGAGAGTTTGATTCTCAAGTTAGCCCCAGCATTAAGTTTACTTCGGTATTTCGTTTCTATGGCAGTTTAAAGGGAAAATCCAGTTTCACATAAGTAGGTAGTGGGAAATGGCAGCAATGTATTAAGTGCTACTTTTGCAATAGCAGGAAATTTGGGAATCAAATAGTTCTGAATATTCTAAATATGAATAAAATTTTGACCACTTCTACTTATGTGTATATGATTAAACCACAATAAGAATGGGAAACAAGACTAAGATCTTTCAACCGTAACAAGCGGTCTTCAGTTGGGTTTTTGACACTGACGAAGACCGCTTGTTACGGTTGAAAGATCTTAGTCTTGTTTTCCCATTCTTATTGTGGTTTAATCATTGATTGTTGTTTCACGTGTTTATGTGAAATCTTTTTGTTATGTGTATATGTAGATATAAACATTATTCGGTTTTATGATTGACAAGAAATATAGAATAAATCCATACCCACAAGAAATTTTTTTTTTAGAAAAAATGTTTTTCACGAAACCCCAGACAGATCGTTAAGGAACACCTGGGTTCCGCGGAACCCACTTTGGGAACCTCTCTGGTCTAGCTTACTCAGTCTCACATTCCTCTCTCAATGTAAATTACCAACCAATAACCCGGATTATAATTTATGCCATTTAAAAAAAAGAAAGTACGGAAACTTGAAAGTTCGGTTTCTTTTGAAATAGGGAAACTCGAGAGTCGAGTGTATTGAAAAACCTTTCTCAGTTTGAGTAGATTAATTTATCACAGATTATAAATCCAAAACAGAATTTGTTTCCTCAAGCACAATTACTCTAGTGATGAAATCATCCCAGAGAACCGGTTTTTTTAGGAGCCCTTCTGTCTCCTTGGAGTCACGGCTTGACTGCTGTAGTCGGCAATAACACCTGTGTACTACCTTATTTACACGCCACAAAAAATTCTGTGGCTCCGAAACGCTTCTCCAAGAAAAGTCCTAAATTTTTCTTAAAGGTCCAAAGACCTGTGGCACCTAAACATGATGTAAGGTCGTCTCCGCTTGGTCCACCTCGGACGTATCTCAGTTGCTTGTTATCCCAACTCGTTTGGGGTATGGTGTCACTGGGATACGGCAAAAGAGCTTCCACGTAAAAAAAGCATCGAACTAGTTTGTCATAATTTAGCGGTATGACCGTGAAGACCCAGGTATTATATCAAAAGAGGCCCGAAACACTAGATAAAAGTTTTAAATACAGACAACATTGTTAAGTTCAACTTATTCGCTTAATAAAAAGAATGATTTAGACTAGTGTTAAGAGTGAAGGAAAGCGTGCTGACCAGGAGGAGGATGCTGGGGGTTGGAAGGCGGCGCAGCGTCGTGAAGCTCGGCCGGCGTGGAGGGCGGCGGCGGCGGCATGGGGGCATCGTGGTGGGGGGCGGGCGGAGGCGGCATGCCGGGGTGCAGACCCGGAGGCGGCCCCATCGAGGCGGAGTTGTAGCCGCTCGGACTGGGCGGCAGAGTTGCTGCGTAGCTGGCCACCTTGTGCTGCTGCTGTTGCTGAAACACACAGACATGTTCAGACATGTTTAGTACATCGTCAGGCACTCCAGAAGCAACCCCATTCTCATGCTTACAGCTGCCAAAGCACAATCAACAAACATAGTCACAAACGAGTAAAACGACCCCTATTGTGCTGACATTTTAAAATAATACTTACCGCACTTAAATAGTTTTGAACGTTAGCATTACATCAAAGACATCATAAAACTCAAAATGTTTATTAATTTCTGACAAGGGAATTCAAGAATACTTAACATTTTATATATATACTTAAAATAAACAGTGACACATAGACTGAAAAATAAAAAAAAGACTCACTTTTCAATATTTCAACTGTCAGAGTTGACTGTCGTCCCTCCGTCAGTTCACTTCTTCTCCTGAGGACGACCGCCATAACGATCAAAATATTGAAAAGTGAGTCTTTTGTTATGTTTCAGTCTATGTGTCACTGTTTATTTTAAGTGTTATCTGTCCTGCCGGACCGTTTTTCGTTTATCATGGTATATATATATATATATATATATATATACAGGTCCTGAGGCAGATTGATCAGACTAATTTGAAAGTCACTCTGAGAGCTTCGGAAGAAGCACTTATTAGTCTTCTGGGCGGTAGATCGGCTCCTGGGCTTAACCTCAATCGTTGATTGTTTTTTTTTTAAAGTTGTTATCAGCTTTTAATTTTATTTTAGTTAAATGTTTTCATTATTTAATTTTTGTTTGGCTTTTATTTCTTTATCTTCCCTGTCTACCTTTCCTCCGAAAGTTGACTACACTGTTTGAGTGCTTCAGTTCGAACGCCAAGTCAGTCGTTATCAGCCTTTGGAGCGATTCACACATATATATAACGGAGACGGATGATCTCCAACCGTTACTTCGCAAGTGCACTTGGTGTATCTATTTCAAATAACAATCAATGATCAAACCACAATATGAAATGAGAAAACAAGACTAAGATCTTTCAACCGTAACAAGCCGTCTTCGTCAGAGTCAAAAACCCAATTGACGAAGACCACTTGTTACGGTTGAAAGATCTTAGTCTTGTTTTCCCATTTCAAAATATGTAGTACTTTAAACTACACGAAAAAGCGCACAGGAAAAAGTTAAAATGCACACTTACTAAATTCAATATATATATCGAACTACGTACATGCATAATTGTTAATACCACTGAGGTTAGTATGATTTATATTGTTAATACACAAACCGCCATACCTCGTACGATGAACTTGGAGTCGTTGGAACGCTTTCGGACGTTGTCCATCTTCGATTGCAACTAACTAACTGAGCTGTTATAAAGGGGGGAGGGGGGGGGGGGTACTGTCAAGTCCACTGCTATCATGATAGTATTATTTTGATTTTATTAGTTATTTTGATTTTTAGTTTTTAGCTATTATCTAGTTTGGGTTTTTTTAATATTTTTTTTAAAAAAAAACAAACTAGATAATAGCTAAAAACTAAAAATCAAAATAACTAAATAAAATCAAAATAATAATATCAGGATAGCAGTGGACTTAACAGATAACTAACCCCCTATATAACAGAGCTCAGTAGGTTTGTTGCGATCGAAGATGGATAACGTCCGAAAGCGAGCGCTCCAAGGACTTCATAATCATCTTACGAGGTATGACGGTTTTACCTATTTCTAATATAAATATTTCGAACTGTTCGAAAAAATTTTAGTGGGTGAGTTTTATTTTAGTTATATATATATATATATATATATATATATATATATTCAGGTAACTCACCACAAATTAGAGAAGATAGTCGCTCTAAGGCCTTTCGTTTTCACGTCGTCAGAGAGCAAGTGAATACAAGTTGTAAGCAGGTTATGAATTTTGATTTAAAGAAGGAGTAAGATTGGCATCATTGACAGTATTTTTCCCTATAACTGTTGAAATAGTCTTGATTTGTTTGATAATTCCTTCAATTAGAAATTCATCTAATTTAAAAAGGCCTGGACTAGTGTTGACCAAGTTCTTAGAAAAGTCTTTTATGAGGGCGCTTTCAACAATGTTTCTTCTTCTTTCACATGACATAAAAACCAACTCCTTTGCTTCTTTCCAGTTAATTATGTGATTTTTGTCTCTAATGTGTAGGAACAAGGCACTTTTATCATCTTGTCTTCTAACTGAATACTGATGTTGCTTAATCCTTGTATCCATTCCTTTTCCCGTCTGTCCAATATAAGCCGACTCGCAATCCTTGCAAGGAATTCTGTATACACAACAGTTTTTTCGGCTTCTTTTAGAGTTATGGACAAGTCTATTTGACAAATTACCACCACTACTAAATGTAACTGAGATATCTAGCTTCTTCAACAAATATGGAATGTCTTTTAAACATGGGCTGTAGGGAACCACCAGCAAATTCCTTCTTGAAAAACGTTCCTCACTATACATACAGATGTATGGCTTTTCAAGTTTCATTATTGGCTTTTTCATCACTTATTTAGATGTAGTTATATTTTATTTATTTAATTTGACTTGATTTACAAAATTAATTCATAACTAAAAATTTTACCTAGCAATGCTAAATGGCTTCGCTATGTTGACGATGTTCTTGTATTGGCCAGATATAAAATGTTAGCACTTTTTTGGATATGTTACAATATGTTTGTTCCGTCTATTCAATTTACTCGTACAATAGAATTAGAAAATAATAATAAACTCCCTTTCTGGATGTGCTTTTGCACCGAAGTGATAATAAATTGAATTATAGTATTTACAGAAAATCTACAAATGTTTCCTCTTATGTTCATTTCTTTCGGCACACCCTCAGTGTCAAAAAATCCGTTTTTAATAGCATGTTTTTGAGAGCTTTCAAAATTTGCAGTGAACCATTTTTAGAAGAAGAAATTAAATATATTTAAGGTTTCAACCTCTCTAATGTATCCAAAAAAATTAATTGATAACGTGATGAAAAAGCCAAACAATCTTTGATGTCATCTGTAAGTGAGGAACGTTTTTCAAGAAGGAATTTGCTGGTGGTTCCCTACAGCCCATGTTTAAAAGACATTCCATATTTGTTGAAGAAGCTAGATATCTCAGTTACATTTAGTAGTGGTGGTAATTTGTCAAATTGACTTGTCCATAACTCTAAAAGAAGCCGAAAAAAACTGTTGTGTATACAGAATTCCTTGCAAGGATTGCGAGTTGGCTTATATTGGACAGACGGGAAAAGGAATGGATACAAGGATTAAGCAACATCAGTATTCAGTTAGAAGACAAGATGATAAAAGTGCCTTGTTCCTACACATTAGAGACAAAAATCACATAATTAACTGGAAAGAAGCAAAGGAGTTGGTTTTTATGTCATGTGAAAGAAGAAGAAACATTGTTGAAAGCGCCCTCATAAAAGACTTTTCTAAGAACTTGGTCAACACTAGTCCAGGCCTTTTTAAATTAGATGAATTTCTAATTGAAGGAATTATCAAACAAATCAAGACTATTTCAACAGTTATAGGGAAAAATACTGTCAATGATGCCAATCTTACTCCTTCTTTAAATCAAAATTCATAACCTGCTTACAACTTGTATTCACTTGCTCTCTGACGACGTGAAAACGAAAGGCCTTAGAGCGACTATCTTCTCTAATTTGTGGTGAGTTACCTGAATATTTATATCACGTGTTATTGTGACAATTTTCTATATATATATATATATATATACTAAAACTAAAGATATACTAAAGAACCATCTCAATACTCAATATCCTAGCGTTTTTTTGAACATTATGAACAATCCTCAATACACAATAAGAAATGGGAAAACAAGACTAAGATCTTTCAACCCTAACAAGCGGTCTTCGTCAGAGTCAAAAACCAAAGTTGGGTTTTTGACTCTGATGAAGACCGTTTGGTACGGTTGAAAGATCTTAGTCTTGTTTTCCCATTTCTTATTGTGGTTTGATCATTGATTGTTTTTTTCACGTGTCCTCAATAATGAATTTGAGTTTGATTTGAAAGCTAGACCAGGTGTGTACCTGGTAAGGAGGGTACTGGACATGGTTGGGTACGGGCGCTCTGTGACCCGGGTACTGGGGCTGCGGTGGGCCTGCCTGGTAGCTCTGGTACGCCGCCATACCTCCGCCTCGGCTGTAGTTACCTGCCAACACAGAGACATACAAGTCAGACATTCAACACAATACTACTAGTCCTGCATTACTCTTACACTAGGGTTTGTCGGTTTTTAAAACCGGTTTTAAATTTTCTGTTTTCAATTTTTTATTCAAATTACAGAATATAAAAATAAAAGAAAAAAATTTTTTTTGCTCGAAATCCGGTTTTTTGAAGAAAATTATGAAATTCGAAAACCGGTTTTTTAGTAAAAAAATATCGGTTTTAAATGTATGAATAACAAAAAAAAAATTTTTAAAATGAAAAATGTAGCTAAAATGTAACAGATTGATGAAAACACTGTTGTAAGCGGTTTGGTTTTTGAAATCACATCGGTCCTATTATTTAATAAATATGGTTATTTTAAAAACCGGTTTTTTGGAGAAAATTATGAATTTCGAAAACCGGTTATTTAGTTGAAAATATCGGTTTTCAATGTATGAATAACACTTAAAAAAAAAAGTGAAAATTTCGACAAATGTAGCCAAATGTACCAGATTGATGAAAACACTGTTGCAAGCGGTTTGGTTCTTGGAATCATATCGGAGCGATTTAATAATATGGTTATTTTAAAAATATGAAAATATATTGTTTTTATTTATTCGAACCCTTTGCTGCATAACTCGTTTCACTATTATAAAAATATTTACAATCGTTATATGTGAAAACTATGCATAAACAACGAATAATTGTTTTTAAAGTTATTAATCCTGGTCAAATATCATTTCTTTGTTCTAATAAATTGCATAAAAAATTTGTACTATCAATAAAATTGAACAGTAAATGATTTCAGGCAATAACTGCTTTTAATCACTCTAAATTTCCTGTTACAATTTTTTATTCGAATTACAAAATATTCGAGCAAAAAAAAATGTTTCTTATACAAATTCGAAACCGGTTAAAACCAGTTTTCTGAAAAAATTACTATTCCAAAACCGATTTCCCCAAAATGTCGGTTTTTGTATAAGCCCTACTCCACACCACAAAGCAACATAACTTATAAACAAACATCAGCTTCTCTGCGTGGTACAGAGACTCTGTACTAGTGCGCTTGGTTTCCCTCTCTTATCTCTCCTGAAGACGGTTCAACCGAAAATTAGAGACTGTAAGTGCATGTTTTAATTTCTCAATGTTTTTTTTATGTACATTGAACTATATATATATTCACTTGATAAACGGAAAGTTTATGACTAGCCGTTGCGTCTACAACGTGCTTGGTCTCCCTTTCACTTTTCTTCTGAAGACGAATTGCCCGAAAATTTGAGTTTATAAGTGTATTTTTTTACTTTGTGTACTACCTATCTTCAATTTTGAACTGATATATATATATATATATATATATATATATATATATATATTTGTAAATTTAGGGAGCAATCCTTCTTTTATGCATGTTTTGTTGAACGACCTTTGTACTGTGGCATGAATCAATTTCATAGTCGATCTTTCAAGTTTTCTCACCTTTGATTTAAACCTTTCTGGTATTAAATACACTAGTTACAACTAGTTATCAACTAGTGTATTTAATACCAGAAAGGTTTAAATCAAAGGTGAGAAAACTTGAAAGATCGACTATGAAATTGATTCATGCCACAGTACAAAGGTCGTTCAACAAAACATACATATATATATATATTTCATGTAATTTTTTGAGGGTTGAGGTCCAATGATTTTAAACTAGTCCTTTTGCCGACGTTTCGACATATATTTATGTCATCTTCAGGGCTACAACATGATTGGTTTACAATTAGCACTACTATTACTACTATTTGGTTATTTATTACATTTTAATATGTACAATAACAAAGAGGAATTTATTGATAAATCAGTTATTTCGACCATGGATTTCTTTTTTTTTTTACATAAACGTCGGCGAAAGGACTAGTTTAAAATCATTGGACCTCAACCCTCAAAGAATTACATCATATAAATATTGGGTCAAGAAAACAAATCATAATGAATATATATATATATATATATATATATATATATATATATACACTTTTTCGTTGGAAATACGATCCAAAACGGACAAATATAGTTCAATGTAGACAAAGAAACATATAGAAATCAAAAGGACACTCTTACAGTCTCTCATTTTCGGTTTGAACCTCTTCAGGAGAGATTAGAGAGGGAAACCAAGCGCACTGGTTCAGAGACGGTTGGAGACCAACCACCGAAAATTAGAGACTGTAAGTGTGTTCTTTTGATTTCTTCTATGTTTCTTTGTCTATATTGAACTATATATATATATATATATATATTGCTATACTTTGGGAGCAGACCTTCTTTTAAACATATATCATTAAATAACTTGCCAACTTTAAGTCTAGTATACTACACTTAAAGTTGGCAAGTTATTTAATGATTATATATATATATATATATATATAATTAAAAGAAACGGTCCAGCGGACTTTTTTAAATAACATAAATTCAAAACGAAGGAAACACACAGACACAACACACATCGATATTTCGACCATCGCCGTCATCAGGATGTGTGAAGAGCGAAGAGTCCCGCAGACTGAGTCACCGCCCTGCCTTCCTGCGGGATTCTTCGTTCTGCACACCTCCTGATGACGACGATGGTCGAAATATCGATGTGAGTTATGTCTGTGTCTTTCTGTGTATTTCCTTAGTTTTGAATTTATTATATATATATAAAGATTTCACATAAACACGTGAAACAACAATCAATGATCAAACCACAAAAAGAAATGGGAAAACAAGACAAGATCTCAGTGTTGTTTTCCCATTTCTTATTGTGGTTTGATCATTGATATATATATATATATATATATATATATATATGAGTGATAAGCGTTACCCTGCTGCTGCTGCTGCTGTTGCTGCTGAGAGAAGGGCGGGTGGTGCGAAGGCTGAGGCGAGTAGGGGGGAATGTGCTGACTGGGGGGCGGCACGTGGGGGCCCATCAAGCCGCCCCCGGCCCCCACCTTGTAGCCGGGATAGCCGCCTGCAACAATACAATACATCTTAGTAACCAACCAACACGCAGCAGTCATTCTTGCCTTCTCTTAGTGATAAGACAGTTAATAAATCATGATCCGTTACAATAGACAATCAAAGGCAGTGAATAGAGAGCAAAGCCGTTCTACAATGGACTCTTACTGCCCCATCCAGCTATGTCATCCACCTATGAGCGGGGGAAAAGGAGAAGGGAAGGACAGAGGGAGTGGAGGGGGAGAGGAAGATGAGAGTACAAGGGGGGGAGAGGGATGAAGTTGAGAGAGAGAGAGAGAGGAGGAAAACCGATGGAGGAAAGGAGAGTATGGGAGGATAGAGAGTTAAAGATGAGAGAGAGAGAAAAAAAAAGAGTTTAGGGATAAATTTAAAGAGGGTGGGAGGGAGAGAGGGAATGGAGTAAGAGAAAGAGAGAGAGAGAGAGAGAGAGAGAGAGGGAATGGAGTAAGAGAAAGAGAGAGAGAGAGGGAATGGAGTAAGAGAAAGAGAGAGAGAGAGAGAGAGGGGGGGAATGGAGTAAGAGAAAGAGAGAGAGAGAGGAAATGGAGTAAGAGAAAGAGAGAGAGAGAGAGAGAGAGAGAGAGGGAATGGAGTAAGAGAAAGAGAGAGAGAGAGGGGGGGGGAATGGAGTAAGAGAAAGAGAGAGAGAGAGGAAATGGAGTAAGAGAAAGAGAGAGAGAGGAAATGGAGTAAGCGAAAGAGAGAGAGAGGGAATGGAGTAAGAGAAATAGAGTGAGAGGAAATGGAGTAAGCGAAAGAGAGAGAGGGAATGGAGTAAGAGAAACAGAGAGAGAAGGAAAACCGATAGACGAAAATGAGAGTATGGGAGAATAAACAATCAGTGATGAGAAAGAGAGAGAGAGAAAGAGAGAGAGAGAGAGAGAGAAAAGAGTTCAGGGATAAAGTTAAAGAGGGTGGGAGGGAGAGGGGAATGGAGTAAGAGAAAGAGAGAGAGAGAGGAAATGGAGTAAGCGAAAAAGAGAGAGAGGGAATGGAGTAAGAGAAAGAGATAGATAGAGAGAAAAGAGTTTAGGGATAAAGTTAAAGAGGGTGGGAGGGAGAGAGGGAATGGAGTAAGAGAAAGAGAGAGAGAGGAAATGGAGTAAGCGAAAGAGAGAGAGAGAGAGGGAATGGAGTAAGAGAAAGAGAGAGAGAGAGAGAGAGAAAAGAGTTTAGGGATAAACTTAAAGAGGGTGGGAGGGAGAGAGGGAATGGAGTAAGAGAAAGAGAGAGAGAGGAAATGGAGTAAGAAAAAGAGAGAGAGAAGGAAAACCGATAGAGGAAAATGACAGTATGGGAGAATAGAGAGTTAAAGGTGAGAGAGAGAGAGAGAGAGAGAGAGAGAGAAAAGAGTTCAGGGATAAAGTTGAAGGGGGAGGGAGGACGATGAGAGTACTACAAGATAGGATAACAGAGGGATGAAGCTGAAGGAGAGAGAGAGAGAGAGAGAGAGAGAGAGAGAGAGAGAGAAAGACCCCAAAGTTTGAGCAAAAAAAAAAATACGAATTTCACAATTTTAAGGAATATTGTTAATAAAAAAAAAATGATTCATAGACAACAACTAAAACACTGGTTTAAAAAAAAGAAGATACAAATAAAAACCCCACTTAGAACTAAATTATTTGACTTTAATTAAACATTTATATTTTCATTGAATACAATACAAGACTACCTAATACAATTAATTCATGAATAACACTCGGAATATAAATCAAGTTAACGGAAAGTAAACTCGATTAATCAACAAAAAAAAGATACGCTTTTCTCGATTAGCGATTAGGTTTAGAATAATGGGTAAAAAGGGATCGATACGGTCGATTAGAGACTGTCTATTGAAAGAGATTGACAAAGCCGTGATACATTCGGTCAGTTATACTGTTATCTCACTAATTAATCAAGAGAGAAAGAGAGAGAGGAAAAAATGCAACTAAATAAATATTCAACTCATGATTTATAACGAAATTAATTTGAGATGATTTAAAAAAAAAAAATTATCTTGCGTCTACAATCAAACATTATTTTAATATAGGAAGTAATTACAATAATGAGTTTAACTAAACTCTCTTACACTAATTATGAATTAGTGATCAAATGTCTGAATTCAAAGCTTTTATATATACCCAATATAAAAAAGATTTCACATAAACACGTGAAATAACAATCAATGATCTCACAATAAGAAATGGGAAAACAAGACTAAGATCTTTCAACTGAATTCAGTTGGGTTTTTGGACTCTGACGAAGACCGCTTGTTACGGTTGAAAGATCTTAGCCATGTTTTCCCATTTCTTATTGTGGTTTGATCATTGATTGTTATTTCACGTGTTTATGTGAAATGGGAAAACAAGACTAAGATCTTTCAACCGTAACAAGAGGTCTTCGTCAGAGTCCAAAAACCCAACTTGGTTTGATCATTGATTGTTATTTCACGTGTTTATGTGAAATCTTTTTTATACTTATAAGTATAAAAGTATAAAATAAATGTAAAGTATAACAAATAAAAGATATATTTTATAATATATAAGTAAATAAAAAGATTTCAGATAAACACGTGAAATAACAATCAATGATCAAACCACAATAAGAAATGGGAAAACAAGACTAAGATCTTTCAACCGTAACAAGCGGTCTTCGTCAGAGTCCAAAAAGCCAACTGAATTCAGTTGAAAGATTAAGATCTTTCACAATAAGAAATGGGAAAAACAAGACTAAGGTCTTGTTTTTCCCATTTCTTATTGTGGTTTGATCATTGATTGTTATACCCTATATCTTGCACATTGCAATATGTAAATGATATCTATTTTTATTCAGATATCTGCTAAACAAACAGTAATGTTTTTTCTTGATTCAGCTATTCCATTAGATTTAAATTTTTTTTACGGGATTTATGTTTAGAAACACTTTTTTCGCTTAAATTTCGACATATATCTGTCT
The DNA here is from genome assembly GCA_026182355.1 of Hermatobates lingyangjiaoensis. NCBI lineage: Eukaryota > Metazoa > Arthropoda > Insecta > Hemiptera > Hermatobatidae > Hermatobates > Hermatobates lingyangjiaoensis. The sequence continues at coordinate 230,468 of JAPFBL010000247.1, forward strand.
TCTTCAAACCTAAAAACATGTTTATACAATTAGAGCTTTTGCTATAACAATTTTAGGAGACTAGGTCAGCTGAATAGTTAACGTACTCGCATCTGAACTGGTAGAGGTCAGGGGTTCAAATACCCACCTGGATCTAGATTTACTCACGTAGGACGTTAAATAGTCGTTCCTGAGCCTGTACGATGTCAGATAAACGTCAAAAGATCTGTACTCTAAATAAACTTTAAGTTAGTTAAAAATTAGGACTCCCAATGTACAGGGTGATTGAAAAGTAACTCCCTATTTTAAAATAAATACAATTTATTTTAAATCTCAATTTTGTGTATATATTACTTAATGTATGGCAATTTAATTTATGTTCTTGTTTTCCTTTCAGATTTATTTAAATCTGAATTTGGAAGAACTTGAAGGGCGAATACGAGAAGTTATGATTTCCATCCCACAAAGAGTTTCTTGCGAAATCAGTTGATGCGATTCCTGGTCGACTTGAGAAGCTGGTGGCAAATAAAGGCGCCCATATCGAATTTTAAATAAAAGCCCATGCATTATACTTCCTTCTCATATTCATTAATTGTAGAAATTATATTTTAAAAATAAATTATAGTTTTTTTTGAAATAGGGAGTTACTTTTCAATCACCCTGTAGAATCAACGAGTGATGTGGCTCGCCCATTACTAAAAATGGGTGCCTAATAATAAATGAGCCACAATTTACACTCCTAGAACAGCACTAATAGGTGAAAACCTTATACAAAAATATTTGCTTACCTCGGACATGTGTTTTTTGCCCCACCATTACTTCCTTTGTATGTAACTATTGTAGGGTGAAAAGCTAATGAATGGTCTCTACATATAAAAATGTTAATGGTATAAACAACACGTTTCGAACATTTAGTGTTCTTTCTCAGGCATTAACTAATAAATACAATATCATCAGAGAGTTATCTATAGTACAAGATAGAATATTATCTATCTATTGTACTATAGATAACTCTCTGATGACATTATATTTTTTGTTAATGCCTGAGGAAGAACACTACGTGTTCAAAATGCATCGTTTATACCATTAAAATTGTTATGTGTTGACTATTTCATTAGCATTTTACACCCTACAATCAATAAATACCACATAATAACTGATTGCACTACGTTAGAACTTTGTAACTATTTTGCAAACTTATCAAGGCTGGCGTCATTGTGTGCTGTAGGTTTCATTCGCTGTTACCTTCTCTCTTCTGTACTTTAAAACCCAGTGTTTACATGTTTTACTAGATGTCGCTACTTTAACTGTTTAGTCACTTTAAATTTAAATACCCATAGAATCCATAATTATCATTATTATATATAAATATAAACACTTTTTCTTCTTCTTGAAATTTGGTCAAGGTTAATATACGAAATCACCTTTTCGCCAACGTTTCGTCTTTATTTTAAGACATCCTCAGGGCTATAAACTAACTAAAAACAATGCATATTTGTCGCATCTACTTTATAATAAAAAAAAAACTTACTTACTCAAGGCTAGCTTCTAATACCGAACCAACAAAGCTGTTATCTGTCATTGCATGTGCTGCTACCTAGCGACATTTATTGTAAACACTGTTTTTTTTATATTACAATATAAAAAGTTGTTAGTTTATAGCCCTGAACATGTCTTAAAATAAAGACGATATGTTGGCGAAAAAGTGATTCCGTATATTAACCTTGACCAAATTCCAAGAAGAAAAAAAAAGTGTTTATTAGTAATTTGTGGTCAAGAAAACAATACCTTATTATAAATATAAACAATAGACCAACATTGTAGTAACAATAGTGCTAATTGTATAAATATGTTTTTATCTTTGAGGAAGATATAAATATAGGTCGAAACGTTTTAAATCCAAACTGGAACCCTAAAAAAACACTCCTAAAACTTATAAAATTTACAGGATTCTGAAAAGCTAAAACAATTATGATGCTTTTAAAATAAATTAAATAGTCATTCTGAGGTAAAATGGATAAACCAACAATGTGATAAATATTACCAATAGTCATAAATAGACATCAAATGTCATCAATATGATCAATAGTCATCAGTAGTCATCTATAGTCATAAATAGTCATCAAGAATCAGAATTATCATCAATAGTCAGAAATAGTCATAAATTGAATCAATAGCCATAAATATGATTGATAGTCAATATCAAAAATAGTCAGAAATGGTCATAAATTGTATCAATAGTCATAAATATTACCAATAGTCATAAATAGACATCAAATGTCATCAATATGATCAATAGTCATCAGTAGTCATCAAGAATCAGAATTATCATCAATAGTCAGAAATAGTCATAAATTGTATCAATAGTGATAAATATTGCCAATAGTCATAAATAGACATCAAATGTCATCAATATGATCAATAGTCATCAGTAGTCATCAAGAATCAGAATTATCATCAATAGTCAGAAATAGTCATAAATTGTATCAATAGTGATAAATATTGCCAATAGTCATAAATAGACATCAAATGTCATCAATATGATCAATAGTCATCAGTAGTCATCAAGAATCAGAATTATCATCAATAGTCAGAAATAGTCAAAATTGAATCAATAGCCATAAATATGATTGATAGTCAATATCAAAAATAGTCAGAAATGGTCATAAATTGTATCAATAGTCATAAATATTACCAATAGTCATAAATAGACATCAAATGTCATAAATATGATCAATAGTCATCTATAGTCATAAATAGTCATCAAGAATCAGAATTATCATCAATAGTCAGCAATAGTCATAAATTGTATCAATAGCCATAAATATGATTGATAGTAATATCACAAATAGTCAGAAATGGTCATAAATTGTATCAATAGTCATAAATATTACCAATAGTCATAAATAGACATCAAAAATCATCAATAGCCATAATATGATCAATAGTCATAAATATCATCAATTGACTTAAATTGTATACATAGTCATAAATATTATCGATAGTCATAAAAAACATCAATAGTCAAATAGTCTAAACCAGGGTCGTCCAAACTTTATGGGGACGCGGGCCGCATTCGGCAAGGAAATTAGATCGCGGGCCGCAGTACCACATGTAAAGTAAAACACCTACATGTAAATGAATCTTTAGATTTATCATAAAAATATATATTATCATAAAAAAATAATTGACAAGTATGGATAAGAATCAACCCTTAAATATATTTGTTAAAAATATTAACAATATATATATATATATATATATATATAATATATATATATACGGTAAAGTTTACTTAAAATTCAGTGGGATGGGTGTGCGTGAATTTTGGAAGCCAGCTCCTTTTGTGTCAGTGTCAACTGAGGTTAAGGCTAAACGAAGGCAGGCTTCGAGAGATGTTTGATTAAGTAGATTTCTCTCTTTGGATTTAATCGACTTCATTACGGAAAATGCTGCTAAACAAAGGTAGGTACTGCCAAACATTGACAGCAAGTGCAATCCAAAACGGCGTAAATTAAGGATAATGCTCTTCAGAAAGAAGAGGCCTAAAATTGAGTGATTGGCAGTGTAGCTTTGCTTAATAACAACTTTTTTCAAATATAACAACTCAATAGATGTCTAAAATATACTAATTTTTAAAAGTTTTCTAGAAGAGGCCATGCGGCAAGACTTTGGACAACCCTGGTCTAAACCATGACTGCGAGCGTGTTCACGGTCTAAACCATGACTGCGAGCGTGTTGACGGTCTAAACCATGACTGCCGAGCGTGTTGACGGTCTAAACCATGACTGCCGAGCGTGTTGACGGTCTAAACCATGACTGCGAGCGTGTTGACGGTCTAAACCATGACTGCGGGCATGTTGACGGTCTAAACCATGACTGCGAGCGTGTTGACGGTCTAAACCATGACTGTGAGCGTGTTCACGGTCTAAACCATGACTGCGAGCGTGTTCACGGTCTAAACCATGACTGCGAGCGTGTTCACAGTCTAAACCATGACTGCGAGCGTGTTCACAGTCTAAACCATGACTGCGAGCGTGTTCACGGTCTAAGCCATGACTGCGAGCGTGTTCACAGTCTAAACCATGACTGCGAGCGTGTTCACGGTCTAAACCATGACTGGCGAGCGTGTTCACAGTCTAAACCATGACTGCGAGCGTGTTCACAGTCTAAACCATGACTGCGAGCGTGTTCACGGTCTAAGCCATGACTGCCAGCGTGTTCACAGTCTAAACTATGACTGCGAGCGTGTTCACAGTCTAAACCATGACTGCGAGCGTGTTCACAACACCTCCTCTCTCACACTGATGACATTACATCTTGCCCAGTCACCTTGGTTGGTCATGGGGGAGTGCGTAAGTCGAGCTGGACCGTTGTCCGACTGGCCACTCGTCGGTCGTGGCGGCATCGTCAGATTCTGTTGTTGCTGGGAAGAGCTCTGCTGAGCCACCGGTTGGCCTCCCTGCTGTTGAGGCTGCTGCTGCTGTTGTTGTTGCTGCTGCTGCTGCTGTTGCATAGGCTGCTGAGCTGCCTGCTGTTGTTGTTGCTGCTGTTGTGGGGGCTGTTGTTGTTGCTGTTGTGACTGTTGTTGGTTACCACCTAACAACAAGAACAATCCTGTTTTAATAAACACAGTCTTTTATTAATTAATAATTAATTTATTATTTATTAATTAATCATAATTAATTATTCATTTGAAAATGAAATGCACAGAAATGGTCTTTATGTATACGAATCGTCCATTAGTAAGACAGAGTGTACATCAATACGAGTCATTCATCAAGTTTTATGTGTTATGTATTGGCATGTTATGTATTATTGACATGGTGGGTTTTCATCAAGGTATAACATAATAATAATAATACTTGCAGAAGTTTCCATGTTATATCAGCATAGTACAGTGGTACCTCGATTTTCGATCAAAAAATTCGAGCTAAAAATGCTTCCGAATTCGAACAGATTTAGATGTTCGAACACTCTGGCTGGGAACCGAAAATAGCCTAGTGGAGCCGAAACGTACGCAGCGTCACCCTGTATGCCATCACACCACTGTTCAAAAGGTATGTAAATGATACAAAATGGTTTATATTACTTCTTTTTTATGTTTATTCTATATTATGTACACATTTAAGTCTTTATTGTTGTTTATATACACGTTTCCTTAATATGTTACGTATTTTTCTTTAGGTAAATCGGATTAAAATACTTACCATTGTTACTTATGGGAAAAAAATGTTTCAGTTCTCGAACAAATCGGTTTTCGATCAACAAACTCAAACGAATTATGGTCGACAACCGAGCTACCACTGTATAACCAAAAATATATCAAAGCCTAGCTAACTGACCGTTAAAATATTCAAACATAACGTCGAATAGTCTTGTCACTTTGTTATATTATTACAATTTTATTTTATATTCAAAACTAATTCTTTAAATTTACTTCAGCATACTTTATAAAATATGAATATAAATTTTCTTTTTTATCTAACTTTGGTATAGCTTCAATAATACAACACCTTTAAGCCGACGTTTCATCTATATGTGTAGTCATCTTCAGGTCTACATCAATACAGAATTTCAATTACAATAAAATAAAAAGTAATTATAGTAAGTAAAAGTAAGTATATTAAAATATTAATAAAAGAATATTTTGTTATTATTTTAAAAATAGTTTTGATTTTCAACATAATTTCATAGTTAGGCTTTTCATTTTTCATAAAAACAAATATTAGTTTAAAGATTTAATGATCAAGTAACATGAACATGTAATCGCGAGATAATGTTTTTAATTTGGAGGGGCGAGGGGAAGGGTCGACAAGCAAATAAAGGTTGAGAAGCCACTGGATTTCAAAATTAAAACATTTGTAGATGAAAACATCATATTATGAGAAATACGTATACGTTTTTACGTTCGTTAAGAGGGTTGATAATACTACAATAAAAACATCGTAAAGTAAAGGTTTGGTTGACAGTGGTATGTATGTTTTAGAGAAGTATTAATGGAGATTTGTTGATTGACACGAGGCATTGATATAATGACTAGTGAGTTTGCAGGGATAGAGAGGGATGAATGACCTGGCAAAGTTGGGTGGAGGCGTGCCTTGGAGTGACCTACATAGGGCCAGCTGACAGGTGACACACGGCAGGAATACCAACACACACACACACACACACACACGGCTGTCCTTCACCTCGTCACTGAGTGCGTCGCAGCCCTAGCAAAACACGGCCTTCCACCTTTTGCCTCAAACACACTCACCTATGCCTTATTCACCATTTAACTGTCACCCGATACACAACACCACCTTGATCATACATCTGCAATGCCAATCACAATGGATACATCACGATGAAAAAAATTCACCACCCACACTTACAGGCTCTCTTTGAATTGATAGTTCGTTCTTATTTTAGGTATCAGCGATACACAACACCGTCTTGATCATATATCTGCGATGCCAATCACAATTGATACATCACGATGAAGAAAGTTCACGACCCACACTTACACGCTCTCTTTGAATGGATACTGCTCTTATTTTAGGTATCAGCAATACACAACACCGCCTTCATCATATATCTGCGATGTCAATCACAATGGATACATCACAATGAACAGGCTTCACCACCCACACTTACAGGCTCTTTTTGGATTGATAGTTCGTTCTTATTTTAAATATGAGCCATACACAACACCGCCTTCATCATATATCTGCGATGCCAATCACAATGGATACCTCACGATGAACACTCTTCACCACTCACACCCACACGCTCTCTTTGGATGGATACTGCTATTATTTTAGGTATGAGCCATACACAACACCGCCTTGATCATATATCTGCGATGCCAATCACAATGGATAACTCAGGATGAACACTCTTCACCACTCACACCTACACGCTCTCTTTGGATGAATACTGCTCTTATTTTAGGTATCAGCAATACACAACACCGCCTGCATCATATATCTGTGATGCCAATCACAATGGATACCTCACGATGAACACTCTTCACCACTCACACTTACACGCTCTCTTTGGATGGATACTGCTCAAATTTTAGGTATGAGCGATACACAACACTGCCTTGATCATACATCTGCAATGCCAATCACAATGGATACCTCACGATGAACACTCTTCACCACTCACACCCACACGCTCTCTTTGGATGGATACTGCTCTTATTTTAGGTATGAGCCATACACAACACCGCCTTCATCATATATCTGCGATGCCAATCAAATTGGATACCTCACGATGAACACTCTTCACCACTCACACCCACACGCTCTCTTTGGATGGATACTGCTATTATTTTAGGTATGAGCCATACACAACACCGCCTTGATCATATATCTGCGATGCCAATCACAATGGATACCTCACGATGAACACTCTTCACCACTCACACCTACACGCTCTCTTTGGATGAATACTGCTCAAATTTTAGGTATGAGCGATACACAACACTGCCTTGATCATACATCTGCAATGCCAATCACAATGGATACATCACGATTAACACTCTTCACCACTCACACCCACACGCTCTCTTTGGATGGATACTGCTCTTATTTTAGGTATGAGCCATACACAACACCGCCTTGATCATATATCTGCGATACCAATCACAATGGATACCTCACGATGAACACTCTTCACCACACACACTTACACGCTCTCTTTGGATTGATAGTTTGTTCTTATTTTAGATATGAGCGATACACATCACCGCCTTGATCATATATCTGCGATACCAATCACAATGGATACCTCACGATGAACACTCTTCACCACTCACACTTACACGCTCTCTTTGGATTGATAGTTCGTTCTTATTTTAGGTATGAGCGATACACAACACCGCCTTGATCATAAATCTGTGATGTCAATCACAATGGATACCTCACGATGAACACTCTTCACCAGACACACTTACACGCTCTCTTTGGATTGATAGTTCGTTCTTATTTTAGGTATGAGCGATACACAACACCGCCTTGATCATATATCTGCGATGTCAATCACAATGGATACATCACAATGAACAGGCTTCACCACACACACTTACACGCTCTCTTTGGATTGATAGTTCGTTCTTATTTTAGATATGAGCGATACACAACACCGCCGTGATCATATATCTGCGATACCAATCACAATGGATACCTCACGATGAACACTCTTCACCACACACACTTACACGCTCTCTTTGGATTGATAGTTTGTTCTTATTTTAGGTATGAGCGATACACAACACCGCCTTGATCATACATCTGCGATGCCAATCACAATGGATACATCACGATGAAGAAAGTTCACCACTCACACTTACACGCTCTCTTTGGATTGATAGTTTGTTCTTATTTTAGGTATGAGCGATACACAACACCGCCTTGATCATACATCTGCGATACCAATCACAATGGATACCTCACGATGAACACTCTTCACCACTCACACTTACACATTCTCTTTGGATTTATAGTTCGTTCTTATTTTAGGTATGAGCGATACACAACACCGCCTTGATCATACATCTGCGATGCCAATCACGATGGATACATCACGATGAAGAAAGTTCACCACTCACACTTACACGCTCTCTTTGGATTGATAGTTCGTTCTTATTTTAGATATGTGCGATACACAACACCGTCTTGATCATATATCTGCGATGCCAATCACAATGGATACATCACGATGAAGAAAGTTCACCACCCACACTTACACGTTCTCTTTGGATTGATAGTTTGTTCTTATTTTAGGTATGAGCGATACACAACACCGCCTTGATCATACATCTGCGATGCCAATCACAATGGATACATCACGATGAAGAAAGTTCACCACCCACACTTACACGTTCTCTTTGGATTGATAGTTTGTTCTTATTTTAGGTATGAGCGATACACAACACCGCCTTGATCATACATCTGCGATGCCAATCACAATGGATACATCACGATGAAGAAAGTTCACCACTCACACTTACACGCTCTCTTTGGATTGATAGTTTGTTCTTATTTTAGGTATGAGCCATACACAACACCGCCTTGATCATACATCTGCGATGCCAATCACAATGGATACCTCACGATGAACACTCTTCACCACTCACACTTACACGCTCTCTTTGGATTTATAGTTCGTTCTTATTTTAGGTATGAGCGATACACAACACCGCCTTGATCATACATCTGCGATACCAATCACAATGGATACCTCACGATGAACACTCTTCACCACTCACACTTACACGCTCTCTTTGGATTTATAGTTCGTTCTTATTTTAGGTATGAGCGATACACAACACCGCCTTGATCATACATCTGCGATGCCAATCACGATGGATACATCACGATGAAGAAAGTTCACCACTCACACTTACACGCTCTCTTTGGATTGATAGTTCGTTCTTATTTTAGATATGTGCGATACACAACACCGTCTTGATCATATATCTGCGATGCCAATCACAATGGATACATCACGATGAAGAAAGTTCACCACCCACACTTACACGTTCTCTTTGGATTGATAGTTTGTTCTTATTTTAGGTATGAGCGATACACATCACCGCCTTGATCATACATCTGCGATGCCAATCACAATGGATACATCACGATGAAGAAAGTTCACCACCCACACTTACACGTTCTCTTTGGATTGATAGTTTGTTCTTATTTTAGGTATGAGCGATACACAACACCGCCTTGATCATACATCTGCGATGCCAATCACAATGGATACATCACGATGAAGAAAGTTCACCACTCACACTTACACGCTCTCTTTGGATTGATAGTTTGTTCTTATTTTAGGTATGAGCCATACACAACACCGCCTTGATCATACATCTGCGATGCCAATCACAATGGATACATCAGGATGAAGAAAGTTCACCACCCACACTTACACGTTCTCTTTGGATTGATAGTTTGTTCTTATTTTAGGTATGAGCGATACACAACACCGCCTTGATCATACATCTGCGATGCCAATCACAATGGATACATCACGATGAAGAAAGTTCACCACTCACACTTACACGCTCTCTTTGGATTGATAGTTTGTTCTTATTTTAGGTATGAGCCATACACAACACCGCCTTGATCATATATCTGCGATGCCAATCACAATGGATACATCACGATGAAGAAAGTTCACGACCCACACTTACACGTTCTCTTTGGATTGATAGTTTGTTCTTATTTTAGGTATGAGCCATACACAACACCGCCTTGATCATATATCTGCGATGCCAATCACAATGGATACATCACGATGAAGAAAGTTCACCACCCACACTTACACGTTCTCTTTGGATTGATAGTTTGTTCTTATTTTAGGTATGAGCGATACACAACACCGCCTTGATCATACATCTGCGATGCCAATCACAATGGATACATCACGATGAAGAAAGTTCACCACTCACACTTACACGTTCTCTTTGGATTGATAGTTTGTTCTTATTTTAGGTATGAGCCATACACAACACCGCCTTGATCATATATCTGCGATGCCAATCACAATGGATACATCACGATGAAGAAAGTTCACCACTCACACTTACACGCTCTCTTTGGATTGATAGTTCGTTCTTATTTTAGGTATGAGCGATACACAACACCGCCTTGATCATACATCTGCGATGCCAATCACAATGGATACATCACGATGAAGAAAGTTCACCACCCACACTTACACGTTCTCTTTGGATTGATAGTTTGTTCTTATTTTAGGTATGAGCGATACACAACACCGCCTTGATCATACATCTGCGATGCCAATCACAATGGATACATCACGATGAAGAAAGTTCACCACTCACACTTACACGCTCTCTTTGGATTGATAGTTTGTTCTTATTTTAGGTATGAGCCATACACAACACCGCCTTGATCATATATCTGCGATGCCAATCACAATGGATACATCACGATGAAGAAAGATCACGACCCACACTTACACGTTCTCTTTGGATTGATAGTTTGTTCTTATTTTAGGTATGAGCCATACACAACACCGCCTTGATCATATATCTGCAATGCCAATCACAATGGATACATCACGATGAAGAAAGATCACGACCCACACTTACACGTTCTCTTTGGATTGATAGTTTGTTCTTATTTTAGGTATGAGCCATACACAACACCGCCTTGATCATATATCTGCGATGCCAATCACAATGGATACATCACGATGAAGAAAGTTCACCACCCACACTTACACGTTCCTTTTGGATTGATAGTTTGTTCTTATTTTAGGTATGAGCGATACACAACACCGCCTTGATCATACATCTGCGATGCCAATCACAATGGATACATCACGATGAAGAAAGTTCACCACCCACACTTACACGTTCTCTTTGGATGGATACTGCTCTTATCCTCACAGTCTTGTCACAATTGTGATATTTCACAATATATCGGTTTCTCTCACTATATTAAAGACGTACTTTTAGTCCTTTTAGAGCACTGATTATCAAAACTTATTTCTTTTACCGCCCCCTTTAAAAATCAATTATTTTTCAGCGCCCCCTATTTTTTACATACCTCTTAAACATAAAAACCACAATTTCATTACTTCAATTAATGTAGTTATATTAGTTAATTAGTTAAAACCTTTTTCATAGGCCTTGATACAACTTGATTGCGTACGGTGTGCGGGCTATGTTAATTTTTTTAAGTTGTTATAACATCATACAGGGTAGAAACATAAAATAATTATTCGTTATTGTGTAGTAGGTGGGTTTTTTTTTTAGTGAAATTTAAAATACTATATAAAGTAAATGAAATTACAAATTATACATCGCCCCGACGATTATACGTCATGTGCTCGACTTGCATACTAAAAGCAAAAGTTTAATGTTCTCGACTTGCATCCTCAAAGTAAAGTCTCATGTTCTCGACTTGCATCCTCAAAGTAAAGTTTCATGTTCTCGACTTGCATCCTCAAAGTAAGGTCTCATGTTCTCGGCTTGCATCATCAAAGTAAAGTTTCAAGTTCTCGACTTGCATACTAAAAGTAAAGTTTCATGTTCTCGGCTTGCATCATCAAAGTAAAGTCTCATGTTCTCGACTTGAATCTTCAAAGTAACGTCTCATGTTCTCGACGTGCATCCTCAAAGTAAAGTTTCATGTTCTCCACTTGCATCCTCAAAGTAAAGTTTCAAGTTCTCGACTTGCATTCTCAAAGTAAAGTTTCATGTTCTCGACTTGTATCCTCAAAGTAAAGTCTCATGTTCTCGACTTGCATCCTCAAAGTAAAGTTTCATGTTCTCGACGTGCATCATCAAAGTAAAGTTTCATGTTCTCGACTTGCATCCTCAAAGTAAAGTTTCATGTTCTCGACTTGCATCATTAAAGTAAAGTCTCATGTTCTCGACTTGCATCCTCAAAGTAAAGTTTCATGTTCTCGACTTGCATCCTCAAAGTAAAGTCTCATATTCTCGACTTGCATCCTCAAAGTAAAGTCTCATCGTTTCAAGCCTCATGATTACAAATCAACACCACTCATATTTCAAACCACACGAGTCCTAACAAGTAACCGTTTATTGACATATAAACTTCAATTTTCCAGTGACATATTATATAAGGGAATTAAGAACAGAAAAATAAAAAGAAAGAAGATATCTTAAGATTTAGTGAAACAGGATGGCAACTAATTTCGTTTTTATTTTATTTTTTTTTTGAAACAACTGCTTACTATCTCTACTTTGCAAAAAAAGGGGGTGAAAAAAATATTGCAATCATTTAGATAGGTAATAGGAAGAAACAATCATCATTTGCGTTTAAAAGGAAAGAAGATTATTAATTTTGTTTTGAGAATGGGATAGGGAGGGTTTGAGGGTGACTGTAAAATATAGGTGAGACGAGGTCTGGAAAGAAGATAGAGTGAGAGAGGGAGGGAGGGAGGGAGGGCAGTAACGCGTTTATAACGACCAGTCGGATCATTAGGCCAGACAAATGTGGGCCTCTAATCGATTGGTAATGCGACCGCAACGAATGGCGCGTCTATAGCGGAGTCTGGAAGTAAGTGATGTGTCTAAGGCATGGTAGGGTGGTGGTGGCAGCTGTGCAAACATGATGTCAAGAATAAGCGAGCGTGCCATGACACAACAGACCATGACATGGATGTACCACGTCTATAGCGGAGTCTGGAAGTAAGTGATGTGTCTAAGGCATGGTGGGGTGGTGGTGGCAGCTGTGCAAACATGTTGTCAAGAATAAGCGAGCGTGCCATGACACAACAGACCATGACATGGATGTACCACGTCCATAGCGGAGTATGGTGGGTTCGTGGTGGCAGCTGTGCAAACATGCTGTCAAGAATAAGCGAGCGTGCCATGACACCACAGATCGTGACATGGCTGTACAACGTCTATAGCGGAGTCTGGAAGTAAGTGATGTGTCTAAGGCATGGTGGGGTGGTGGTGGCAGCTGTGCAAACATGCTGTCAAGAATAAGCGAGTGTGTCATGACACAGCAGAACATGACATGGATGTACCACGTCTATAGCGGAGTCTGGAAGTAAGTGATGTGTCTAAGGCATGGTAGGGTGGTGGTGGCAGCTGTGCAAACATGATGTCAAGAATAAGCGAGCGTGCCATGACACAACAGACCATGACATGGATGTACCACGTCTATAGCGGAGTCTGGAAGTAAGTGATGTGTCTAAGGCATGGTGGGGTGGTGGTGGCAGGTGTGCAAACATGCTGTCAAGAATAAGCGAGCGTGCCATGACACAACAGACCATGACATGGATGTACCACGTCCATAGCGGAGTATGGTGGGTTCGTGGTGGCAGCTGTGCAAACATGCTGTCAAGAATAAGCGAGCGTGCCATGACACAACAGACCATGACATGGATGTACCACGTCCATAGCGGAGTATGGTGGGTTCGTGGTGGCAGCTGTGCAAACATGCTGTCAAGAATAAGCGAGCGTGCCATGACACCACAGATCGTGACATGGCTGTACAACGTCTATAGCGGAGTCTGGAAGTAAGTGATGTGTCTAAGGCATGGTGGGGTGGTGGTGGCAGGTGTGCAAACATGCTGCCAAGAATAAGCGAGCGTGCCATGACACAACAGACCATGACATGGATGTACCACGTCCATAGCGGAGTATGGTGGGTTCGTGGTGGCAGCTGTGCAAACATGCTGTCAAGAATAAGCGAGCGTGCCATGACACCACAGATCGTGACATGGCTGTACAACGTCTATAGCGGAGTCTGGAAGTAAGTGATGTGTCTAAGGCATGCTGGGGTGGTGGTGGCAGCTGTGCAAACATGCTGTCAAGAATAAGCGAGCGTGTCATGACACAGCAGAACATGACATGGATGTACCACGTCTATAGCGGAGTCTGGAAGTAAGTGATGTGTCTAAGGCATGGTGGGGTGGTGGTGGCAGCTGTGCAAACATGCTGTCAAGAATAAGCGAGTGTGCCATGACACAACAGAACATGACATCGCTGTACCACGTCCATAGCGGAGTCTGGAAGTAGTGATGTATCTAAGGCATGGTGGGGTGGTGGTGGCAGGTGTGCAAACATACTGTCAAGAATAAGCGAGTGTGCCATGACACAACAGACCATAACATGGATGTACCATGGAGAAGCACAAGTGATGTGTCTAAGGCATGGTGGGGTGATGGTAGCAGGTGTGCAAACATGCTGTCAAGAATAAGCGAGCGTGCCATGACACAACAGACCATGACATGGATGTACCATGGAGAAGCACAAGTCAAGTGTCTAAGGCATGGTGGGGTGATGGTGGCAGCTGTGCAAACATGCTGTCAAGAATAAGCGAGCGTGCCATGACATGGATGTACCACGTCTATAACGGAGTCTGGAAGTAAGTGATATGTCTAAGGCATGGTGGCAGCTGTGCAAACATACTGTCACAACTAAGCCAGCTATATTATATAATAATATAATAATAATAATATAACCTATATTACATAATATATATATAAATATATATATATATACATAACTATATATAATAAATTATAAGTATATATATTTAATATATTTGTATACATATACTATAGTATATATAATACTATATATAAGTTCAAGTGCACGCAAAATGAAAATCATCGCAGTAACCTGTCTTACCTATTATTAAAATAAGTGCCTAATAATTAATGATTCGCACTTTCTAAATATAACATAGAACAGTACTAAAAGTTGAAAAGGTATTACAAATATTGTAGGGTAAAAAACTAATGAAATGGTCTCCACATATAAACATTTAAGCATATATACAACGCGTTTCGAACACGTTGTGTTCTTTCTCAGGCAAAGGAAACACGATGTTCGAAACACGTTGTTTATACGATTACATTTTTATAAGTCGAAAACATTTCGAAAACATTAGCTTTTTACCCTACATTATTTGTATTACTTCTTCAACTTTTAGTACTGCTCTATTGAATTATATTTGTATTAGTTCTAACATAGTGCAGTCACTTATTTTATGTGGTATTTACTCATTGTAGAGTAAAAAGCTAATGAAATGGTCTCCACATATAAAAATTTGAGCGTATAAACAACGCGTTCGACACGTAGTGTTCTTCCTCGCGATGTTCGAAACGCGTTGTCTATACCGCATATCAATTTTTATATGTGGAGACCATTTAATTAGGTTTTTACCCTACAATGAGTAAATACCACATAATAACTGATTGCACCACATATGTGCAGGCCATTTCATTAGTTTTTTAAACCTACAATGAGTAAATACCACATAATAACTAATTGCACTACATTAGAACTAATACAAATATAATTCATAGGTTTTATGATTGTAACTAATTGTTTGGTTTTAGTTGAGTTATTAAGTCAGATGAGTTGATGGAGAGATGTTGAGGAATACTTGGGACGGCTGAGATAGTCTGGCCAAGGCGACTGGACACGTATATACTGAGTGTTACGCAAGCCGAGAGCCAGTGTGTGATGACTCACTGCCGCCCACCTGGCCTTTCCCAGCGCCGCCAAGCCAAGTCTGCCAGTCTTATTAGCATCTATAGTGCTACCAGCCACGCATTGCCTGCTCTACACATCCAACCTCAGCCAATCCTTACGACTTTGTACTCAGGAAAGACAATCAACAGAGGCACAGCTTTTATACAAGTCTCCATGCTTAGTGATTCTAATAAAACACAGCCTAGGGCATTAGATGGTATATATATGAAGTCTCCATACTTAGTGATTCTAATAAAACACAGGGTAGGGCATTAGATCAAATATGAAGTCTCCATACTTAGTGATTCTAAGTGTTTGTAGAGAGAGAGAGAGAGAGAGAGAGAGAGAGAGAGAGAGAGAGAGAGAGAGAGAAAGTGAGAGACACGTTAGTTTGTAAGTGCGTATATCTGAGTATGTACGAGAGAGAGAGAGAGAGAGAGAGAGAGAGAGAGAGAGAGAGAGAGAGAGAGATAGAGCGCGCGCGGTGGGAGCTACCTATAGTGTATATATATATATGTATAAAAAGATTTCACATAAACACGTGAAACAACAATCAATGATCAAACCACAATAAGAAATGGTCAATAAGAGGCAATAGCCTCTTCAAAGAGGGTTGACAGCTAGCGGATAGTTTTTTACTTTTTCTTACTGTACTCCTTTGTTTCCCCAAACATCCCTTTCTGGACATTAGTTCTTTCTTGAGCTTTCACCCTTTTAAAATACCACTCTCCCTCCCACTCTTCTCAACTCCTCACCAGATGTTTTCTGCATCTAGTGTTCAGTTGGGTTTTTGACTCTGACGAAGACCGCTTGTTACGGTTGAAAGATCTTAGTCTTGTTTTCCCATTTGTTATTGTGGTTTGATCATTGATATATATATGTATATATATCAGTTCATAAACGAAGAAAAGCAACACACAGAGAAAGAGACACACTTACATTATATATGTATATATATGTGTGTGTGTGTGTGTGTGTGTGTGTGTGTGTGTGTGTGTGAGAGAGAGTGTGTGTAAGTAAGAGACACGTTAGTTTGTAAGTGCGTATATCTGAGTGTCTACGAGAGAGAGAGAGAGAACGCACGGTGGGAGCAACCTATAGTGTATATGTGTGTGAGAGAGAGAGAGAACGCGCGGTGGGAGCTACCTATAGTGTATATGTGTGAGAGAGAGATAGAGAGAGAGTATAAGTTAGAGCCATTGTAGTTTGAGTGCGTATGTCAGAGTGAGTGAGATGGTGTTTGTATTGATGTGAGAGTATGATACACAAGGTGGACGGCTACTCGCCTGAGGGGGGAGGAAGGACGGCCGGCGACATGGACCTGGAGCCAGAGCTGCCGGTGGGCGAAGGACTGGGTCGTAGGGTGCCGCCTCCCTGCGAGCACGTCGTGCCGCCCCCACTGCTGTCGTTGCTGTTCTGACCACTCAGCTCCTGTAACAAAGCCAGTCTTATCATCTCTGCACAGCCATACACACAACCATATTATATATAAGTAAGAAAGACTCTCTGTGAAGGGAGGTAGCATGCACGATTGTTGCTAATCCGAGGCTGTGTCCGCCTCACACCCCGTGTCCCCAGCTATCACCTTTACCACACTTCTAGCTACAGCGTCATCAATCGAGACACACACCCTCTCAAACTATCCTGGCTCTCACTTATTCTCTCTCTCTTAGAAGCACACATACACTCTCCCTCTTGGATATACACAAACACACTCTCTCTCACTCTTTCTCTCTCTTGTATATATACAAAATCTCTCTCTCTCTCTTTCTTAGTTTCACATACTGTCTTCCTCTCTCTCTCTCATGGATATACGCAAACACACACTCTCTCTCTTGGATACACACAAACGCACTCTCTCTCTTGGATATACACAAACGTACTCTCTCTTTTTGATATACACAAACGTACTCTCTCTCTCTCTTGGATATACACAAGCGCACTCTCTCACTCTTAGATACATCCATGCATTCTCTCTTTCTTAGATACACATATTCTCTCTCTTAGATACGCATACTCTCTCTCTTGGATATACACAAACGCACTCTCTCTCTCTCTTTCTGATACACACAAACGCACTCTCTCTCCCTCTCTTAGATATACACAAACGCACTCTCTTTCTCTCTTGGATATGCACAAACGCACACTCTCTCTCTTGGATATCCACAAACGCACTCTCTCTCGGATATACAGAAACACACACACTCTCTCGCTCTTGAATATACACAAACGCACTCTCTCACTCTGAATATACACAAATGCACTCCCTCTCTCACTCTTAGATACATCCATGCATTCTCTCTCTCTTAGTATACACAAATGCACTCCCTCTCTCACTCTTAGATACATCCATGCATTCTCTCTCTCTTAGTATACACAAATGCACTCCCTCTCTCACTCTTAGATACATCCATGCATTCTCTCTCTCTTAGATACACATATTCTTTCTCTTAGATACGCATACTATCTCTCTTGGATATACACAAACGCACTTTCTCTCTCTTGTATATACAAACACATACTCTCTCTCTCTCTCTCTCTCTCTCTCTCTCTCTCTCTCTCTCTCTCTCTCTCTCTCTCTCTCTCTCTCTCTTAGATACACCCACACACTCTCTCTTTCTCAGTTACACCTACTCTCTCTCTCTCTTAGATACACCCACACACTCTCTCTTTCTCAGTTACACCTACACTCTCTCTCTTAAATACACAGACGCGGTCTCTCTCTTAGATACACCCACACACTCTCTCTTTCTCAGTTACACCTACACTCTCTCTCTTAAATACACAGACGCAGTCTCTCTCTTAGATACACCCACACACTCTCTCTTTCTTAGATACGCATACTCTCTCTCTCTCTTGGATATACACAAACGCACTCTCTCTCTCTTGTATATACACAAACATACTCTCTCTCTCTTAGATACACCCGCACACTCTCTCTCTTGAATATACACAAACGCACTCTCTCTCTCTCTCTCTCTCTTGTATATACACAAACATACTCTCTCTCTTAGATACACCCGCACACTCTCTCTTTCTTAGATACGCATACTCTCTCTCTTGTATATACACAAACATACTCTCTCTCTCTCCCTCTCTCTCTCTTAGATACACCCGCACACTCTCTCTTTCTTAGATACGCATACTCTCTCTCTTGGATATACACACACATACTCTCTCTCTCTCTTAGATACACCCACACACTCTCTCTCTTTCTTAGTTACACATACTCTCTCTCTTGGATATACACACACGCACTCTCTATCTCTCTCTTAATATTCCCCTGTCAACACTTCAAATAGAAACAGTCTACCATCAGCACACACTAACACCTCCACTACATTCATCACACGATCTTTTCCTGTGACACCGAGATCCACCTACAACTACAACTACTACTTCAAATGTGTTCAATACCCACTGTGGCCCTCGATTTATTCACGCAGGAGTTAAATGAATCTGATCACTTCATCCCTCGTAGTGGGCGAAAAGACGTCGGTCCCGAGCCTGTACGACATTAAAAAACACTTGGGTTAAGCAAAATGTAGGACTCTTCATTGTGTGGTATCAAAAAGAACCCAATGTTCCACATATGTGTGTTCCCTTGTGGGACAACCACTGCAGCCTAACCTAACCTACCTTGTGTTTATGGTTCTGATAATTATAGATAAGCAAGTTAAAAATAGATATACAAGCGACTCAGTTGTCAAGACAATTGGAGCAAATGCTATGAAGGAAATAGGTGACCAGAAGAAAGTGTGTAGGCCAGTATTAAGGGTGACGGCGGTCTGGGGAGACCACACGCGTGCGACACCAGCTGCGGTCGCATCATTACCGTGGACCTTCACCCACGTCGCACAGCAGGGCCGCCTTTAGCTTGTATTCATCATTGGCTGCTTAGTGATGCCTTAGGCACTCTTATGTAGTAGGTATCATAAGCAATGGTCTTATAACCTAACATAAGGCATACTGATATGCCACTCAGTATATCAGGAACATCAGGCAGCTGTGCAAACATGTTGTCAAGAATAAGCGAGCGTGCCATGACATAACAGACCATGACATGGCTGTACCATGGAGAAGCACATCTATAGCGGAGTCTGCCTGTAAGTGATGTGTCTAAAGCATGGTGGGGTGATGGTGGCAGCTGTGCAAACATGCTGTCAAGAATAAGCGAGAGTACTATGTACTATATACTATATATATATTATGTAGTATATACTATACTATATATATGTATACTATAAAAATAATATACTGTAACCTATAGCATACTGATATAATATACTAGAAAATGTTAATCTACTACAACCCTACCTAATCTATACAATAATGATATACTATACGGGAAAACTTGAATCTACTACAACCCTAACTAATCGATAGTATACTGGTATACTATACCAGAAAACGTGAATCTACTACAACCAGACCTAACCTATAGCATGCTGATATACTATACCAGAAAACTTGAATATACTACAACCCTACCTAATCTATGGTATACTGGCATACTATACCAGAAAACTTGAATCTACTACAACCCTACCTAATCTATACCATACTGATATACTATACGAGAAAACTTGAATATACTACAACCCTACCTAATCTATAGTATACTGGCATACTATACCAGAAAACTTGAATCTACTACAACCAGACCTAACCTATAGCATACTGATATACTATACCAGAAAACGTGAATCTACTATAACCTCACCTAAACTATAGCATACTGATATACCATACGGGAATACCTTAGTCAATTATAACCTTACCTAACCTATAGCATACTGATATACCATACCATAAAATGTGAATCTACTATAACCTACGTAACTTATAGCATACTGATATACTATATCAGTATAGTATGCTGGTATACTATTTTAGTATGCTGGTTTTTTAGAAAACGTGCATCTAAAAAAACTGTATGCATTACCAACTTAATAGGGTAAAAAAGATCGGTAATGATTACTTAATTAAGTTACAATTGGTATGAGAGAGATACTTAAAAAAATCATTTATGATTACGTAATTAAGTTAAAATTGTTATGCAAGCTACTTCAAGAAATGGTATGCATACCTACTTAAATTTAAAAAAAGCAGTATGCATACCAATTTAATAGGGTAAAAAAAATCGATATATGACTACTTAATTAAGTTAAAATTTGTATGTAAACTAATTAAAGAAATGGTATGCATATCTACTTAAAAAAGTAAAGAAAATCGGTATTTGACCAATTTAAAAAAAAATAATAAGGATGAGAATTAAAATAAAAGACACTTAAAACAAAAGTACAAACCGGCATTCGGATAATGAAGATAAATACGGGTTAAGTGGTTAAAAGGTAAAGTACGTGAGAGCTACGTTGGTTGGTTGGCTACAGCATTTGGTAAAAAGTGTGTTAATTTGATTAGAAAAAAGAATCAATTTCTGTTGTTAATAAACGTTAAAGAGTTTATGGTAGTCCAGTACAAACAAGCCTTACTCATTATAATAAAACATTTCATTCATAGAGGTTGTTGAGCGTTGAGTTGATTTGTTATTGCATTCTACTTAAAGGAGTAGACACCTGAAAGGCGGTGTGTGTGTGTATGTGGGAGGGTGATTGTCCGTTGACCATTGACACGAGGGGTTGGGGGGGGGGGGGGGGTCAGGAAAGTGAAAGTCAGGGCAGAGATAAGGACCACCACTTGGCGAGCCCAGTAAACAAACATCAGCTGGTCCAGTCAACAATTCGACTGATAAGACCGTGACCCCCGCTTTGTTTCCTCCCCCTCTAATCTTATCTCGGGCGTGCAGTCGTGCTGGAACGGCACTCCATATACCAGCTGACCTTCCCGAAAGCATAATGGACAAAACGAAACAAAAGCTAGCTGGCCGAAACCATGGAAACCTAATGCCAACCCACAATGCCTACCTGTCCGAAACCAAACTAGGATGGCATTGCATACACCAGCTAACCTTCCCGAAATCAAAGTGGGCAAAACGAAACAAAAGCTAACTGGCCGAAACCATGGAAACCTAATGCCAACCCACAATGCCTACCTGTCCGAAACCAAGCATTCCACATACCAGCTGACCTTCCCGAAATCAAAGTGGGCAAAACGAAACGAAAGCTAGCTGGCCGAAACCATGGAAACCTAATACCAACCCACAATGCCTACCTGTCCGAAACCAAACTAGGACGGCATTCCATACACCAGCTGACCTTCCCGAAATCAAAGTGGGCAAAACGAAACGAAAGCTAGCTGGCCGAAACCATGGAAACCTAATGCCAACCCGCAATGTCAACCTGTCCGAAACTAGGCAAGTAAAAACGAAAGAAACCTACCGCAAATGTACTGTAGGTAGAAATCGAGCAGACCGCGACGGAAACCACACATCTTCCTCCTTGTCAAATGGGACATCGTAACAATCTTACTGCATTGTTGTTTCCGCTATAACATGTTATCTAGAAAGAAATTACATCTAGACTAGGTTAGGTTATGTTGCAGTGGTAGTCCCACAAGGGATCTTACGTAGGCCCAGCATTGGCCCTTTGTGATACCACACAATGTTAGGAAAAGGATTAAGTCTCCACACAAAAAAGGTTTATTACTAGAAACTAAACAACGCGTTTCAAACACTTAATGTTCTTTTTCAGGTTACATCTGCTCTGCTGGGGTGGTTGTTCGGGAGGTGAGACCAAGCAAGGACTCAGTCCACCTCAGCAGAGCAGATGAAACCTGAAGAAGAACATTAAGTGTTTGAAACGCGTTGTTTAGTTTCTAGTAATAAACTTTTGTATGTGGAGACGTAATCCTTTTCCTAACACTGAGTAAATACTACACTATAACAGATTGCACAGTAATTGAATACCACACAATGAAGATTGATTCTACAGTCTGAATACTAAATTTTACCTAACTCAAATGTATTTAGAGTAGGGATCTTGTTAACGAGTACCTGACATCGTACAGGCTCGGGACCGATGGTTTAACGTCCTTCCAGTACCTTGAGGGTTTAACGTAAGTTGTGTCCGTTCTGTATGTTTATTTATATGTCCTGTGTCCTTTAGTTTAAGCTACCGATAAGGAATATCGAGTACCTTCTCGGACATTATATTATATTAGTTTTTAGTCTTTTAGTATTGAGTGTTTCTTAGTTATAAGTTAGTTTAGTTTCCACTTCGAGGGAATATTTTAGTACCTTGAGGCATAGTGATAAGTTGAGTTAGTCTTGATTGTGTATTTTTATGTCTTCGTTATATGTGTTCTTTAGTTAAAGTGCAACTGGTAACGTAATTTTGAGTACCTTATCAGTAATTATCTCCGCATGTTACCTGGGCTTTAGCTTGTCTATTACTCTTGGCCTAGGTACCGTTTTGCGGAGTAACTGTCAGAATTCGTGCTTAGCATTGCGTTGCTTGAGGTGCCCTGGGGCTAAAGGGTGGTAACTTGTCAACAAGGCAGCCTGGCTTGACTAAGCGGTTATGGCACAAAAATGCCGAGGAACGCGAAGATCAAAACGGGTTTAACGTCCTTCTCCGAGGGACGACGTGATTAGATTTATTCACCTCCTGCGTGAATAAATCGAGAGCCAGGTGGGAATCGAACCCCGGTCCTATCAGTTCACAGGCGAGTACCTTAATCACCTGAAAAAATGCCTTAAAAGCCTACCTTATGAGTTCTTTGGTTTTTTGTTTTGTTTTTTTTTTTTAAATGATAATCAAGAGCCTTCCTAATCTTTATTGTAGTTTCGAATGTATTTGTGTATGTTTTATTGATTACCTATCGTTTCTTTAGAACTGTCTTGGTATCGTAAATGGTTAGATAAGAGATGGCGCGTACTAGATAAGAGATGGCGCGGATTAGATAAGAGATGGCGCGAATTAGACAAGGGATGAGCGGATTACATAATTAGGGAATATGTAATGCGTGTGAAGTTTAAGAAGGGTTGGATGAGATGAGGGCTGTTTCTCAGGAAGCAGACAGGATGTCAGAGGGGTGACTCTCTGTACAAGAATACCCGCAGCACTTCCCTCTCACTTGACTACAGTCAGCTTCACAACGGCCTCTACTAAATACTGTCCACGTAGAAGACAACAGCCCCACTCAAACTAGGGGGTGTCCGAGGTAAACGGTCTCTGTGTGTTCCCTTGTGAGACACCCACTGTAACCTATACCTGAAACGTGTGGTTGCAGTGACTCAGGTAATATCTGGTACTCGGTACGCTGATACATAGAAACGTACGTATTAGTATAAATGTAAACTAATATTAGTATGTATATGTATATGGGGGTCCATAAGAGGATACTGGATAATATAAGATTTTGTCATATAGTAATATAATACTTTACTTTATATATTAATACATTTAATACATTATAATTTATATGGTACATATATAAAGTAAATATATACTTTATATATGTACTTTAATAATATATATTGCAGCCTAGGAATATATGAGTAAATTAATGAACAAGTTACCACAAAATGTAAATTTACATAAAGCAATGGTTCGGAAAATGGACCCCTAGGGGTCCATAGAGAACTACTGGGGGTTTATAGAGGATACTGGGGGTCTATAGAGGATACTGGAGTCATAGAGGATACTGGGGCTTCATAGAGAATACTGAGACGTCCATAGAGGATACTGGGGGGGTCTATAGAGAATACTGGACGTCCATAGAGGATACTGGACGTCCAAAGAGGATACTGGGGGTCTATAGAGAATACTGGACGTCCATAGAGGATACTGAATGTCCATAGAGGATACTGGGGGTCCATAGAGAATACTGGACGTCCATAGAGGATACTGGACGTCCAAAGAGGATACTGGGGGTCTATAGAGAATACTGGACGTCCATAGAGGATACTGGGGGTCTATAGAGAATACTGGACGTCCATAGAGGATACTGGGGGTCTATAGAGAATACTGGACGTCCATAGAGGATACTGAATGTCCATAGAGGATACTGGGGGTCTATAGAGAATACTGGACGTCCATAGAGGATACTGGACGTCCAAAGAGGATACTGGGGGTCTATAGAGAATACTGGACGTCCATAGAGGATACTGGGGCTTCCATAGAGAATACTGGACGTCCATAGAGGATACTGAATGTCCATAGAGGATACTGGGGGTCTATAGAGAATACTGGACGTCCATAGAGGATACTGGACTCCAAGAGGATACTGGGGGTCTATAAGAATACTGGACGTCCATAAAGGATACTGGGGTCTATAGAGAATACTAGACGTCCAACTAGTAGGATACTGGACGTCAAATGTGATACTGGGGGTCTATAGAGAATACTGGACGTCCATAGAGGATACTGGGGGTCCATAAGGATACTAGACGTCCATAGAGGATACTGGGGGGTCCATAGAGGAGACTGGGGGTCCAGAGAGGATACTGGGGGTCCATAGAGGATACTGGGGGGTCCATAGAGGAGACGGGGGGTATATATGTATATGTATAAATATACATTAGTATGTATTACATAGTAATCAGTGTAACCAACATTATAAAACAGTGACAGCAAACCTATGACACGCGTGTCAGTGCTGACATGCAAGCATATTTATGGTGACACGCATCTTCAAAGATAAAAAAAATGCATAATCATGATTTAAATAATCATCAAATAATATCATTAAGACAAGCAAACGGCATCGGATAACAGATGAATTCTTTGACTCTTTGCTTGGCCTAGAAATGTGCCATTATAAACCCAAAATAAGAACATTTAGCAAACCTGAGCACTAGAGAAGTCACTAATTTGTCATATATATTCTTTTCCTAATAGTATAACATTATATTTATTTTATTTATATTAAAATATATAATTTTTAATTTTTTATATTGTGTCAATGAAATATGTAAAAAAGTCCCTAAATGTAAATCATTGGTTTCATAATTTTGTTTTTTTGTATTTTAAATAGCATTAAACAAATAATTAACTTAAAAAATGTATAAATATACACAGAAGGGGTTCTTGAGGATTTTGGTCATAAAAATTTAACTCCTGATTATATGCCGACGTTTTGCCAAAAGTTGTTTGGCATTTTCAAGGCTAAAAAAACAACTTATTAACGACATAAGCAAGATAAATACATCCACGAAATACCAACCAACGGAAAACAAAAAAAAAACAAACAAATATTCAGTAAGAAGAAAACTACAAAGGATCATAAAATACCCAGTGTTATTATTAATTTTTTAGAAATAAACATTTTTTGTTTAAACCTAATTACTAATTTTTAATTATTACGTCTTGTTACTGAATGTTTGTGTGTTTTTTTTTTGTTTTCTGTTAGTTGGTATTCCGTGCATGTATTTGTCTTGCTCTACTTATGTCGTTAATTATTATTTAACGACAGTATTATTATTATTACTAAGGGACAAATAATTATTTATTAGTACTTAGTAATAATATTTACAAATAAGTAATTATTATTACTTATTCTGAGGTAAAATGGATAAACCAACAAAAGTCTCCACACAAGTGAAGTTTTATTTAACGCGTTTCGAACACTTTGTGTTCATCATCAGGAAGACACCAAGGATGTGGTACTGATGGGTTGGTCCAGTTGTGTTCACTGGACCAACCCGTCAGTACCACATCCTTGGTGTCTTCCTGATGATGAACACAAAGTGTTCGAAACGCTTTAAATAAAACTTCATTTGTGTGGAGACTTTTACATTTTACCTCAGAATGAGTAAATACCACACAATTACGGATTGCACAACTAATGATTTATTATTACTTAGCCTTGAAAATGCCAAACAACTTTTGGCGACACGTCGGCATATAATCAGAGTTGAATTTCTATGACTAAAATCCTCAAGAACTCCTTTCTGTGAACTTGAAAAATCAGTGATTGAGAAGCTATATCATCAATATTTATAAATATTACCATTTTATTTAAGTCTTTTCTTTTCTAATGTGTGACATACGAAGAAAATTATCTTTCGTTTTTTTTTTTTTTAAAGTTTGATTCGTCGACCTCAAAAGGTTTACCATTTTTTTCTTTGTTATAAAATATCGGGGCAGTGCAATTATAAACAAATATTTTTATTAAAATTAACTGTTACAAAAGGTAGAGAAGAGGGGGGGGGGGGAATTACTAAAAAGAAAAAAAACCAAGAAATATACAGATACAAATTACTAGGGAAATTAATGTACTAAGAAATGTGAAAGGAAAAATGCAGTAATTAAGTGGGGTGGTGAAGAAGAGAAGGAGGGGGAGGGGGAGGGGTTGAATAAAAGATGAGGGCATAGGGTTGTTGGGGGGGGGTAGTTGAATGGCGATAAGGGAGAGGGTGCCAGTGATAACAAGGGGATGGGGATGCAGTGGACCTGGTGGGGGGCAGGGTTGCCACGCCTGGGCTGGGCATGTTTGGCAACACTGCTGCTCTTGGGGTCGCTTCGCTCTGCACATGCACTCTGAAAACGCTACGACTCCCCCCCCCTCCACTCCCACGGCAATGCCATCCCTTTAGTCTCCACAGCCCTTTGGCAACTTAACAAAAACCCCTAAAACACGGTAGCAGGTTTTGCGTTCACACGCTTGTTTGCCTATTTTAAAATAGGATGTGAGAAGTGTATAATGTCTATTTTATTATTAGTCTATTTGTCTATTAGGCTCTATTTAATAGCATACTCTTATCACCAATCCCTTATCACCTCTCTGTAGATTACTATACACAGAGATAACATCAAGTATTCACATACCATCTCTCTCTTCTTCTTGACTACTTTTTTTCTTAAAGTTTTCGAGCCTCCACAAATATTTTCTTCAGCTCACAACTATTCTATTAGTTCACCGTAGTTATTTTCAAAAGTCCAACATATTTCAAGAATTACGTCTCGAAACCAAAAAAAGTTTAATAATAAACTAACAACGTGTTCGAACACTGAAGTGTCCTTCAGGTTAATATCTAATATATATATATTTATATATATATACAATAAAATAAAATAAAAAACGAAGGAAACACACAGAAAGACACAGACATAACTCACATCGATATTTCGACAATCGTCGTCATCAGGAGGTGCGAAGAGCGAAGAGTCCCGCAGGAAGACAGGGCGGTACTCAATTTATATATCTATTTATATAGGGCATTATTATATTTATATATATATATTTATATATATATATATATATATTCAATGATCAAACCACAATAAGAAATGGGAAAACAAGACTAAGATCTTTCAACCGTAACAAGCGGTCTTCGTCAGAGTCAAAAACCCAACTGAACCTGACTCAGAACTGAACTGACTCTGACGAAGACCGCTTGTTACGGTTGAAAGATCTTAGTCTTGTTTTCCCATTTCTTATTGTGGTTTGATCATTGATTGTTGTTTCACGTGTTTATGTGAAATCTTTTTATATATATATATATATATATATATATATATTATTGAGATTTACTTAGGGTTTTTGGTCTAATATTCAAAAAAATTCGTTGCCAACTTTTCGATATATATTTATATCATCTTCAGGGCTAAAAACATTGTTACATTGAGCACACTTATTTCAACAAAACTGGTCTATTGTTTGTTATTATATACATGGTCAACAAAAATTGAAAAATTACAATGGTAAAACTATAGATTTTTATATTTAAGTTTGTTTTAATAATGTTTAGAAAATACAAAGATATAAATTTGTTTACCTGGGAAGTATGTTTACTGTTGTTTGTTATGTTTTTTCCTTTTCATTTGTATTGTGTCCTTATACTGGGGTCACTGAATGGAAAAGTTACTCAAGCTACTAAACAGAGCCAGTGTGTGGAGGTTACATTTTTTCATTGTTATCCGTTTTTAAAGTTCCAGTGTTTACTTGTTTTGTTAAGTAAACAATTTAATTTTTACTTATAACATTTAATTAATTAATTTAATTTAAGTATAACAATCTAATTTTTGAATATTAGACCAAAAACCCTCAATAAATCTCAAAAAATATATGAACAGTTGGTCAAGAAAAGGACATCATGATATATATATATATATATTTATATATTTTCTATGGGTTGTCCGGGGAAAGGAATATGATTCGATGCGATGTTGACCAATGGGAGTAGAGTTACAGGTCCAACCTGTAACTCTACTCCCATTGGTCAACAACGCATCGAATCATATTTATATATATATATATATATTTAAAAGAACACACAGAAAAGAAATACTGAACTCACTATTACATTTCGATGTCCTCGTCGTCAGGAATAAATGTAACTCGTCGTTATCAGCCTTTGGAGCGATTCACATTTATTCCTGACGACGAGGACATCGAAATAGAGTAGTGAGCTCAGTGATTTCTTTTGTGTGTGTCCTTTTGAAAATTCTAGTTTATTCAGTTCGAAGAATCGTTTCATCTAATTGGTTATATATATAGTTCAATGTACATAAAGAAACATAGAGAAATTAAAAACAAAAACTTACAGTCTCTAATTTTCGGTTGAACCGTCTTCAGGAGAGATAAAGAAGGGAAACCAAGCGCACTGGTACAGTCTAACATCACATGTAAAGAATATAACATAACTTACAAGACCATTGTATACTAGCTTTCAACTATTCTATAGTCATCGTCAGGTTGGGTCTTTAAACATTTTTTAAAATTTGGAAATTTTAAAATTTAAAAAAAAAATTAATAATTTCCAAATTTTCAAAAATGTTTAAAGTCCCAACCTGACGATGACTATAGAATAGTTGAAAGCTAGTATACAATGGTCTTGTAAGTTATGTTATATTCTTTACATGTGATGTTAGTTTTCAATTGTATTTGAATTGTTGATATCTATTAAAGTGTTTCAAAAAAGTGTCTCAATGTCTTTTGGACAACTTATTTGGGAATTACCACCTTATATTCGTAAGACTGTCAGGAGACTGGAACAGCTTAGTTTGAAAGTCGTTAATACCAAAGCTGCGGTACATTTCAACATATATATATATATAATATATATATATATATTATATATATATATATATATATATATATATATATATATACTACCATACCATGGTATCACACTATACTACCATACCATCAGAATATACTCTCACGATATACTACCATACCATCATATCACACTATGATATACGATATACTACCATACCATCAGAATATACTCTCACGATATACTACCATACCATGATAACAATCAATGATCAAACCACAATATGATATGGGAGGTCTTTGTCAGAGTCAAAAACACAACTGAGGATCAGCTGACTCTGACGAAGACCGCTTCTTACGGTTGAAAGATCTTAGTCGTTGTTTCCCATTTCATATTGTGGTTTGATCATTCATCATGAGGTGTGTTTTTCGAGTTTTGCGTGTTCAGGTCAGGTTTGGCCAGACACGGTGGTGAGGTTGTTGGTGGTGGGCAGTAGCCGGAGGGGTGTGGCTGGCCCACATTTATCACCACCCCTCTACCCTCACCCCCGCTTGATTAATTGCCCCCTCTAATTTGTCACTGTTTACGCTGATAATGGTCTCTTTAATCCTCCTAATTGTATTCGACCCAACGCTCTTGTTATCGTGCATCGCCGCCTCTTCACCATTCGTCCTGCCCCACTTGCCAGACAGTCGCCACTTGACCACCTCAGCTGCCTGGGTCACCGCCTTATCCTAATTGTATTCGACCCAACGCTCTTGTTATCGCGCACTGCCGCCTCTTCGCCATTCGTCCTGCCCCACTTGCCAGACAGTGGCCACTTGACCACCTCAGCTCCCTGGGTCACCGCCTTATCCTAATTGTATTCGACCCAACGCTCTTGTTATCGCGCACTGCCGCCACTTCACCATTCGTCCTGCCCCACTTGCCAGACAGTCGCCACTTGACCACCTCAGCTGCCTGAGTCACCGCCTTATCCTAATTGTATTCGACCCAACGCTCTTGTTATCGTGCATCGCCGCCTCTTCACCATTCGTCCTGCCCCACTTGCCAGACAGTCGCCACTTGACCACCTCAGCTCCCTGGGTCACCCCTTATCCTAATTCTATTCGACCCAACGCTCTTGTTATCGCGCACTGCCGCCTCTTCACCATTCGTCCTGCCCCACTTGCCAGACAGTGGCCACTTGACAGGCACTGACCACTTGACCACCTCAGCTCCCTGGGACACAGCCTTATCCTAATTGTAGTCGACGCAACGCTCTTGTTATCGCGCATCGCCGCCTCTTCGCCATTAGTCCTGCCCCACTTGCCACACTCTGACCACTTGCCAGACAGTGGCCACTTGACCACCTCAGCTCCCTGGGCCACCGCCTTATTCCCCTCACAACCCAAACAAATGCCACTGTCGCCACCATAACAAGCCAGTCACATTCGAATCATGTTTATCCTAAATCACATAACCGTATCACCCAAGTAATAAATAGTACAATACTCTCATGACTTGTTCATTCAACACAGCTTCAAAATCCGAATAATTTCAACATATTCTTGTTCAACTGGATACATTTATTTTTTAACATATTTTAAAAATATGTTAAATATATATATAACAGTTCAACATTAAGGATCAGTAGCATACAAAGTAAAGAAACACTCTTACAAACTCAAATTTTCGGGCAATCCCTCTTCAGGAGAAAAGAGAAAGGGAGACCAAGCACGTTGTGGACGCAACAGCTAGTAATATATATATAACAGTTCAAAATTGAAGAATGGTAGCACAGAAAATAAAAGAAACACACTTACAAACTCAAATTTTCGGGTAATCCGTCTTCATGAGAAAAGAGAAAGGGAGACCAAGCACATTGTATACGATTCGGTTACTTGCCGTTGCGTCTACAATGTGCTTGGTCTCCCTTTCTCTTTTCTCCTGATTACCCGAGACGGATTACCCGAAAATTTGTGTCTGTAAGTGTGTTTCTTTTACTTTCTGTGATACCTATCTTCAATTTTGAACGGTTATTGTGTCCAGTTTGGATCGTCTTTCCGTTTATCAAGTGAATATATATATATATATATATATATATATATATATATATATATATATATAATATACTTAAAATAAATAGTGACACATAGACTGAAACATAACAAAGACTCACTTTTCAATATTTCGACCGTAATGGCGGTCGTCCTCAGGACAAGAAGTGAATTGACGGAGGGACGACAGTCAACTCTGACTGTTGACTCAAAGTGTTATCTGTCCTGCCGGACCGTTTTTCGTTTATCATGGATATATATATATATATATATATATATATATATATATAGGTGTGTTCTCTAATCGGGGTTCGGTCAATTTTCCAGGATAAAAAATCAAACTCTCGTTGCCAACGTTTCGGTTTTATTTAAAACCTTTTTCATAGGCATCTTCTCCATATACTCTTCTTATATCCTCATAAAAACCCATATTTCTTCTTATATAAACCCAAATGTATATATAACAGATTCAATAATATATCGACCGTTTGATAGAATAGGTGTGTTCTCTAATCGGGGTTCGGTCAATTTTCCAGGATAAAAAATCAAACTCTCGTTGCCAACGTTTCGGTTTTATTTAAAACCTTTTTCATAGGCATCTTCTCCATATACTCTTCTTATATCCTCATAAAAACCCATATTTCTTCTTATATAAACCCAAATGTATATATAACAGATTCAATAATATATCGACCGTTTGATAGAATAGGTGTGTTCTCTAATCGGGGTTCGGTCAATTTTCCAGGATAAAAAATCAAACTCTCGTTGCCAACGTTTCGGTTTTATTTAAAACCTTTTTCATAGGCATCTTCTCCATATACTCTTCTTATATCCTCATAAAAACCCATATTTATTGATATATATATATATATATATATATATATATATATCAATGCTAAACACTTAATATTGATTACACACCGTCATTGCCAATAACCCCGTAAAGATTTTTAACGAATACCTGATATCGTATAGGTCAGACGTGTTGAACCTGCAGCCTTATGAACCATGAAATGCGACCTTCTACGGTTTGTTGAAAAAAAAAAGTTTCAAAATATAAATAAATACAATTCTGGCATGTAGGAAGAAGATTTATTGATGAATCATTACTTAAGGAGGGATTACCAATGTATGGGATCACCACCAAGGTTTCTGTGATTTTTGTAGAGGAGCTGATTGTATTTTTTAGTTCATGCCTGAAGAAGAACACTAGTGTTTGAAACGTGTTGTTTATACGATTAAATTTTTATATGTGGAGACCATTTCATTTCTTGCTTTTTACCTTATAATGCAAGGGTCTTCAACGTTGGGTCGCGACCCCCTAGGGCAGTGTTTCTTAAACTTTTTTTACTTCAGGGCGCACCTATGAAACCAAACCAAAACTTTAGTGCGCATCACTGATTTTAATATAGAAAATTTAGTCCTGAGATTTGATAACAGGAAAAAGATTGGAAATTAAAAGGTAGTTTTTTTTTTAAGAAAAAGAAAGAGAGAAAGAGATAGACAGAGAGAGTGAGAGGGAGGGAGGGCTAGTAAAAATGATTTAAATCCCCGAGTAAAGGCAAAGAGGAATTATTATCCATTGATGCTTAAAGATTAAAGAAATTTACCAGCCTGTTCAAAATACCAGCCACTGAGCTACCACCTCCAAAGTTCTTAGAACTATTTTTCCTTTGAACCTAAATTCTAAGACTAGAGTGAGCATGGAACCCTGAATCTATCACTCGAAGGACGAGCAGGCAAGCCACTGAGCTACCACCACCAAACTATTTTTCCTTTGTGATCCACTAACACAATGTATTGATGCATCAGTAATGTAGCAGTTATAGCTACAAGGCTTTCTAAGAACGGTTAGGGCTTTTTTTCTTTGTCAATACTAACAGGACGCGTTTGCTTTGCTCAATCGATTTCAGCGCCTACCTCAAAAAATTCTCCCGTCGTCCATTCAGCATTCTCTGACGAATAGAACACCAAACTCTGCCAACTACCACTTATCACCAGTGAAAGCTAACTCCGTTTTCATATTTTCATTCCTGTTTCCAATAACTAATATTTGTTTTTATTTTTGTTTAAATTCAATAACTTTTTATATTCTAATCCGGGTCATAAAGTTAAGCAATATTAGACGATATTGGAACTTGGATGGGTGACAACATGACAGTTAGCAACCCTGGGGATTTAGCCATTTTAAAACACCAGTTATTGTTATATTGGGTGACGAGTTAGGTAACAGAGTTATTAACATTGGGCGACGTTAGTACTTGGATGGGTGACACCATGTGCTGGAGGACCGTCTGGAGGGAGATATTAGATCTTAAAGAAAGAGAATCTTGTACGATCGAGAAAGATATCAAACAAACAGTGACTTGCTGGGTCAAAATAGATTCTACAATATTGAATTAAAAGCATATAAAAGCTATTAACAAATATTCAAATAAGACTAAAAATTAATGAAAAATATTAAAACATGATCAATTGTGTCAATAATGTCAATAATAAAAATATTCTCTGACATTATTATACAATAAATGTCAGTATTTATTATTATACAATAAAAAAATGTATAACGTCCATAGAGACACTATAGTTCACTATTAAGGGGACTAAAGTTAAGCAATATTAATTTTAAAACATTTTAATAATGTTTTAATCGTTTTAAAACAATTTAAAACATTTGAAAACACCAGTTATTGTTACATTGGGTGACGATTTAGGTAACAGAGTTATGTAACATTGGGCGAAGTTAGCACTTGGATGGGTGACACTATGTGCTCGAGGACCCTCTGGAGGAAGATATTTGGTCTTAAAGAAAAAGATATACAGTAAGCCCTCACTTTTCGCGAATAACGGGGACCGAAGACACTCGCGAAAAGCGAAAATCTGCGAATAATGGACGCGCCTTTATAAAAGCCTCTAAAGCTCAAACAACGACCTTTCCAACAGGGAGAGAATCCTGACCTTACTGAATACTGTACTGTGTTGTAAATAAAAATGAAAAACAAAAAGAAACAAATAAGAAATAATTAACAAAAAAAAATTACGTCTTTACCGACGTAAAGACGGTAAAGACGTAGCCCTTACTCTGAAAACAAACATTGGGCTTAGGGATGTTATAGTTTCTATTGGAGTACTAAAGTTAAGCAATTCTAACAGTTAAAACTCTAGAGTGAATTCAGGATTGGAAATTGAACCCTACCAGACAGCAGGTTACTATTCGAGCAAACGACTCAAGTTCCTTCATACCTGTCTTGATTTGTATTCATGTATCTCAACCTTTCGGCCACTCCATGATACAAAGCACTACAGATCGATGCTTTTTTACGTGAGACCCTTTCGCCACTTGAGGGAGTCCATGACAGCCTTACCGAAGCAAGGTCGCGCTGAAGTCCGTCAAGTGCCCAAGGTGGACCTCGCGGAGGCGGGTCCCACGACACCACATCACACAAAAAGACTAATACGCCTATTCACAATTGTTGGCTTTAAGCCATGAAGATGAGCCTTGCCCTTTTAGATAGTCATGATCTATGACTGGGTAAATTACATCTATGACATTAGCATTGCTCATTACGGCGTAGTGCGTTCACTTTCTTCTTTTAGACAATTTCGTATATGAATTCCAGGAAACACTTTAGGTTGTCTTCCTTTATCAATTGTCGATATATTTGTTCTACAAATAGACCCGACTGGACTTCCAACCTAAACCTCTGCCTGTCAAAGATAGGGCACTCCTCCAATAAATGCCTACATACCATTGCAAATGACTATCTACAAAAAACATAAAACCTGCATACAATGTAATACAGCCACTCGTTAAGCAAAACCCTTACGCGAAAAATAAACATTGGGTTTATAAGAAGCAGTAACATTGTTTAACAACCTTTAGTGTTTCGATACATTTGAAAAGTTTTTTTTTTTTTGCATGACTGAAGCAAAGTTGATAAGAAAAGAAAGGCACTTGGGGAGGGGGTGTTTGCGTGGGTGTCTGGCAAACAGGGATTTAAAGCCAGTGCAAAGCTGTGGTAGGAGAAAGCGAAGGCTGTCTCCTTTACGACCCTGCCGACCAACATCCGATTTCTCTCCTCTCATCCTTCCATACATAAAAAAAAAAAAATAAAATAAAGAACACGCCGCTTATGTCTTTTAAATAATCGCTAAGAAGAATCTAGAGCACGTCTCTTGCGTTTTATGGTTATAATTACGGGCTTAAAGGAGGCATTAAGAGCATGATGGGGAAGGAGAGGTATGCAGTAAACAACAGCTGGAGTTTTATTACCTCTCTTAAGGAAGGGGATATGCTAGCGCTAACACTGCTTACCCAGGAGGTTAAACACACACGCAAAGCCTACGTCTGATTAAAAACAATTATCACCATTGTAGGGTAAAAAGCTAATCAAATGGTCTCCACATATGTGGTACAATCAGTTATTATGTGGTGTTTACTCATTGTAGGGTAAAAACCTAATGAAATCGTCTCCACATATGTGGTGTTTACTCATTTTAGGGGTAAAAAGCTAATGATATGGTCTCCACATATGTGGTGCAATCAGTTGTTATGTGGTGTTTACTCATTGTAGGGTAAAAAGCTAATGAAATGGTCTCCATAATGGTAATCATTGTTCCAACGTAGTGCAATCAGTGCTGTTGTTATGTGTGCAATGAGCATGTACGTACGTGCAATCATTTCACGTTTCATAAACAAACCATAAATAAATTTCATAAACAACGCGTTTCGAACACGTAGTGTTCTTCTTCAGGCATTAACTAAAAAATACAATATCATCAGAGAGTTATCTATAGTACAAAGTAAATATAGTATAAAATGAAATAAGGAGGAGAGGACGAACCTAAGGGTGAGTGTCTGTGGTACAACTGACTGGGAATAGGATGGACGTGGGTGAGGGTATGGAATGTACATCTGTTTCATATTGGAAGGCAGGTACAGTTCTTTGTAGTTTTTTTTTGTACTTTGTACTACAGATAACTCTCTGATCTAGTAGTGTTCTGAAGAAGACAACGTGTTCGAAACGAGTTGTTTATAGGATTAAATTTTTATATGTGGAGACCATTTCATTAGCTTTTTAACCCTACAATGAGTAAATACCACATAACAAACTGATTGCACCACATATGTGGAGACCATTTCATTATCTCTTTAACCCTGCAATGACTAAATACCACATAATAACTGACTGCACCACACATGTGGAGACTATTTCATTATCTTATCTCTCTTTCTCTCTCTCTCTCTCTCTCTGTCAGTCTCCCCCACCTCTCTCTCTATCTGTCTGTCTCTCTCCCTCTCACTCTATCTCTCTCGTCGTTCTCTCTCTCTCTCTCCCCCTGTATCTCTGTGATTGTGTCAGTCTCCTTCTACTTCTCTCTCTCTCTCACATCCACTATCTCTCTCCCTCTCACTCTGTCTCTCTATCTTTCTCTCTCTCTCTCTCTGTGTCTGTGTGATTGTGTCAGTCTCCTTCTCCTACTCTCTCTCTCTCTGTCTATGTGTCATTCTAGCTCTTCCTCTCTCTCTCTCTCTGTCGGTGTCCCCCTCCTCTCTCTCTCTATCTGTCTGTCTCTCTCCCTCTCACTTTATCTCTCTCGTCTTTCTCTCTCCCTCACTCTCCCCCTGTATCTCTGTGATTGTGTCAGTCTCCTTCTCCTTCTCTCTCTCTCTCTCACACACACACATCCACTATCTCTTATTCTTTCTTTCTCTCTCACATCCACTATCTCTTTCTTTCTCTCTCTCTCTCTCTCGCACATCCACTAACTCTCTCTCTCTCTCTCTGTCGCACATCCACTATCTCTTATTCTTTCTTTCTTTCTCTCTCTCTATCTCTCTTCCCTTTCCTTCCCCCCACCCCACCCCTCGTTTCCTTGTGTTGCATGCCCACAGCTCAGTTAGCCACTTTTGGGGCACTGTCTGTCTTGTCGATGGCAATCAGGAGAGGACGCGAATGGCCGTTAGACGGAGGAGGAGGAGGAGGCAGCAGCAGCAGCAGCAGCAGCAGGTGACGGCCACCTGGCTCTACTAGACAACACCTGCCGCATGCACTGTCCCTCAAACACACCATTACCAGCTCGTACGCACACACATACACCATTACCACCTGTAATTACACCCTTTATGCTTTAAGTGCTTGTGAACAGCTCACTCGCAGTCTCTCTCACTCTCTCTCATTCACTCAATACCTGTTATCCACCCCCCACTCTTTCCCATTTATAATCACGTAATATCCACAATAACCACTGCTCACGCTTATAAAGCAGTAATCAACATGATTAATATAACAGTAAGCAATAATAAACCCGCTTAGTTTCAATAAGATTACTCAATATAGTTTTAATAACGGTAACTCTAAGCAGAACTAATCGCGTAATATCGATATTACGCGATTACTCGATACGAGTAATCACGTATCATCTCACGAGGTATGACGGTTTTACCTATTTCTAATATAAATCATACTAACCTCAGTGGTATTAACAATATGAATGTATTTACTTAAAATTGTTTAATTGTAACTTTGTTTTGGATGGTGACCAATAGGAGAGTAGAGTGTTGATTGTTTGAACTTATTTAATCTTAAATACGAATTATTTTTAGTGTAACTGATTTCTTTTGCATTTTTCGTTTGCATAAAGCAAATCTAATAACTGCTTGAATGAATGAGAATTCTTTATTGGGGATTACTCCCAATTTACAGAGTTCAGGGGTAGCCGTACGGGGGACACTAAGTGTCACCCACCGGGCTTTTTCCTCTATTGCACAATGTATCTTACAAACTAATAACTTAATCCTAAGTCTTATGCTTATTAATAATAATAATAACAACACCGATAATAATTTAAATAATAACAACAAAATAATAATATAAATTGACAATATGAACTATATTAATTATGATAGTAGTATAAATTATAAATATAGTAGTAATGTACTATTAATAAAATGTTATTTGTGTAAAATACGAACTAAGTTAGTAATGTCGAAGACTCCCTGTCAAATCTTCTGGGTCTGCCTCTACCCGTTTTGATCTTCGCGTTCCTCGGCATTTTGTGCCATAACCGCTTAGTCAAGCCAAGGCCGCCTTGTTAACAAGTTACCCTTTAGCCACCTCCATTGAACATGGAAGTGCCCGAGGGCACCTCAAGCAACGCAATGCTAAGCACGAATTCTGACAGTTACCCCGCAAAACAGTAACTAGGCCAAGAGTAATAGACAAACTAAAGCCCAGGTAACATGCGGAGATAATTACTGATAAGGTACTCAAAATTCCCTTACCAGTTGCACTTTAACTAGGGAACACATATAACGAAGACATATAAATACACAATCAAGACTAACTCAACTTATCGCTACGCCTCAAGGTACTAAAATATTCCCTCGAGGTGGAAACTAAACTAACTTATAACTAAGAAACACTCAATACTAAAAGACTAAAAACTAATATAATATAATGTCCGACAAGGTACTCGATATTCCCTTATCGGGTCTGCCTCTACCGCAGCTGAAGCCATAGCTCTCCTCGGCAGCACGTCTTGTTCATTCTGAACATCCTCAGTGAGGGGAATAACTACTTATTATATTGATACAATTAAAACAAGGAATCCTACAAGCGACTATACGTCAACCTTAATAGTTCTTCTTTTTTCTGTTAGCATTAATTTGGAATCTTGCAAATCTATAATTCATTTAAAAATTCATTAGATTTATAATTCATCAAAATGTTTATGAATTTGAACTTTTTTTTTCTTTTAACGTGACAAGACGAAGTAGAAGATCGACAAGACGAGGTATAAGATCGACAAGACGAGGTATAAGATCGACAAGACGAGGTATAAGATCGACAAGACAAGGTAGAAGATCGACAAGACAAGGTAGAAGATCGACAAGACGAGGTATAAGATCGACAAGACGAGGTATAAGATCGACAAGACGAGGTATAAGATCGACAAGACGAGGTATAAGATCGACAAGACGAGGTATAAGATCGACAAGACGAGGTAGAAGATCGACAAGACAGGTAAAGATCGACAAGACAGGTAAGATCGACAAGACGAGGTATAAGATCGACAAGACGAGGTATAAGATCGACAAGACAGGTAGAGATCGACAAGACGAGTAAAGATCGACAAGACGAGGTATAAGATCGACAAGACGAGGTATAAGATCGACAAGACAAGGTAGAAGATCGACAAGACGAGGTATAAGATCGACAAGACGAGGTATAAGATCGACAAGACGAGGTAGAAGATCGACAAGACGAGGTAGAAGATCGACAAGACGAGGTATAAGATCGACAAGACGAGGTATAAGATCGACAAGACAAGGTAAAGATCGACAAGACGAGATAAGATCGACAAGACGAGGTATAAGATCGACAAGACGAGGTATAAGATCGACAAGACGAGGTATAAGATCGACAAGACGAGGTAGAAGATCGACAAGACAAGGTAGAAGATCGACAAGACGAGGTATAAGATCGACAAGACGAGGTATAAGATCGACAAGACGAGGTATAAGATCGACAAGACGAGGTATAAGATCGACAAGACGAGGTAGAAGATCGACAAGACGAGGTAGAAGATCGACAAGACAAGGTATAAGATCGACAAGACGAGGTAGAAGATCGACAAGACAAGGTAGAAGATCGACAAGACGAGGTAGAAGATCGACAAGACAAGGTAGAAGATCGACAAGACAAGGTAGAAGATCGACAAGACAAGGTATAAGATCGACAAGACAAGGTAGAAGATCGACAAGACAAGGTAGAAGATCGACAAGACAAG
Organism: Hermatobates lingyangjiaoensis; assembly: GCA_026182355.1. Lineage (NCBI taxonomy): Eukaryota > Metazoa > Arthropoda > Insecta > Hemiptera > Hermatobatidae > Hermatobates > Hermatobates lingyangjiaoensis. The sequence continues at coordinate 271,173 of JAPFBL010000247.1, forward strand.
GTAGAAGATCACACAACATCATGATAATTCGATCATACTGCACAAACGGATAAAGAATTTTATCTATCACAGTATAAGTCGGAATTAGTAAACAGTACAAGCTTGAACTATTACAAATATTAAATCACAACCAATGAAATCGTCTAATATTCAAAGGTATAAAAGATTTAAAATATATCACAGGATATATCCCATAGTTGACATTATCACTGAACCTTAAACAGAAAAGAATATCAGGAGTTAAATTTAAAATATAGTAAAATATTGTCTCGACAATAGATGAAACTAGATACAGTTAGAAGGAATATTGACATGACTTTATACAAATGACTAATGAAAATCATTTCCAAATTTGATAAAATTGTCGTAATTTATCCATTTAACAAATACTTGTGTACAAACATTTAAAATAATATGCTTGACAATCTAGATCGACTAATTTGACACGATCTTTGAAATCAAATTCTTAAATGATCATCTAACAGAACATATTTAAGAAATTTGAAGTCAGTATTCAAAAAGTTATAAAACTAAAGGCAGGAATCTTTATAGTTTATCCTGATTTTTTCTAAAAAGATATATTTTAATTTCACCTTGTTTAAAGAAGAAAACAATTTAATATTTGAGGAAATTAAATTAATGGCAGTTATTTTTGTTTTTTATTCTTTCTGACTGCATAAATGTGGGAAATGAATATAATATAATATAATATTACATTATATATGAGTATATAATACGGCCTTCTCATTGGAAAGTTTGGAGACCCCCTGCTCTAGAGGATGTAGTGGCAATGACTTTGACAAGAGCACAGCTCTAAAGATATAACATTTAGTTATACTGCAACATTACGTCAATAAACGTAAAGTCTATATCCAGTTAAGGGGCCAGGCTAGCTCAGTGGTTACGTGCTCTCCTCTGAACTGATAGGACTGGGGTTCGATCTTCACCTGGCCCTCGATTTATTCTCGCGGGAGGTGAATAAATCTGAGCACGTCGTCCCTCGGAGAAGGATATTAAACCGTCGGTCCCGACCTGTACGATGTCAGGTACTCGTTAAAGATCCCCTACTCCAAATACATTTGAGTTAGGACAAATTTAGGACTACCACTGTAGAATCAATATTAATTGTGTGGTATCACAAAGGGCCAATGCTCGGTCTACATGTGTTCCCTTGTGGAACTGCCTCTGCAACCTAACCTAACCTAGTATATCCAGTTAGGTTAGGTTGCAGAAGCAGTCCCACAAGGGGACACACATAGCTTGAACATATGACCTTTGTGATACCTGTTTTGATTTGTAGCCATGTTTCTCGGCCTTTCGGCCCAACCCATGAACAAAGCAATTACAGATCGATGCTTTTTTACGTGAGACCCTTTAGCCACATGAAGGGACACACCACATTCCTCTGATGAGGGATGCGACTGAACCCACCCATGCACCCAAGGTGGACCACGCGGAGGCGGGTCCCACGACACCACATCAAAAAAAAAAAAAAAAAAAAATTATAGGAAAGGAAAGACGAGAGGGAAAGAAGAAAAGAAGAAGAACGAAAAAAAACCTTAGGGTATGGACCTTTTTCTTTTACCTATCAAGTAAATGAAGGCTAAGAAGTGTTTTAACACTTTTCCCTGGAGCAGGCTACTGTACAGTTCTTCATTTAGTACACCGACCTGGATCTCTAACCGAAACCTCGGTAGATTGAAGAATGGGCAGTCTTCCAGGAGGTGCTTCACTGTCTCCGGTTGCAGAAGCAGTCCCACAAGGGGACACACATAGCTTGAACATATGACCTTTGTGATACCACCCAATGCCCAGTTAGGTTAGGTTGCAGAAGCAGTCCCACAAGGGAACACACATAGCTTGAACATATGACCTTTGTGATACCACCCAATGCCCAGTTAGGTTAGGTTACAGAAGCAGTCCCACAAGGGAACACACATAGCTTGAACATATGACCTTTGTGATACCACCCAATGCCCAGTTAGGTTAGGTTGCAGAAGCAGTCCCACAAGGGACACACATAGCTTGAACATATGACCTTTGTGATACCACCCAATGCCCAGTTAGGTTAGGTTGCAGAAGCAGTCCCACAAGGGGACACACATAGCTTGAACATATGACCTTTGTGATACCACCAATGCCCAGTTAGGTTAGGTTGCAGAAGCAGTCCCACAAGGGAACACACATAGCTAACAAGTGATATCCATATATTGACTAAAGGGACATTTAGTTTGTGATACCACCCAATGCCCAGTTAGGTTAGGTTGCAGAAGCAGTCCCACAAGGGAACACACATAGCTTGAACATATGACCTTTGTGATACCACCCAATGCCCAGTTAGGTAGGTTGCAGAAGCAGTCCCACAAGGGAACACACATAGCTTGAACATATGACCTTTGTGATACCACCCAATGAACATTCTACATTAAGTGACTTCAATTTTGCCTAACTCTAGTGTATTTAAAATAGAGAATCTTTTAACCAGTATCTCACATAGTAAAGACAGGTTGAAATCCTCTCCGAGATTTATTCATCTCCCCAGGTGAATAAATCGAGGGCCAGAGTTGGGTATTGAACCCAAGACACCTACTATTCCAGAGGCGAGCACGTCAACCACTCGGCTACTCTCCTTCCAATACTAACAAGTGTTATATATTGACTAATGGGTCATTTAGTTTGTGTTATTAAATAATTACAGATGTTACATAATAATTAGGTTACAGACGTAACCTGAGGATAAACACTAAGTGTTCGAAACGCGTCGTCGTTTCGAAATAAATATCTTTTATATGGATCTTTGTTTTGTTAGACCTCACTTTAAAGGATTTTAGAAGCAATGAACAAAATCTGTAGTTTTGTTTACAGTTGTGGAGGAACACGTGTACCGTCTTTTTTCAAAAATAAGACACTGGCTGACTTTATTTTTAGGTCAACATCCGTGCTAGGGCTTATTCTCAGGAGAAGGGCTTCAAGTAAATTCAGTAGACTTACATATTTTTTTGTTTAATATTTATTTTTATACAGAAATTTAAATTTATTCGATTACAGTCATGCATCTTCTGGAACATCGTCATAAATTATCAAAATTTTAAATTCCGTTCTGATTTTCCTCCAAATCTATTTCTTGTAGAATCATTGGTCTGAATCTCTCATGTTTTGCAATATAGCTGTGGTTAAATTAATACTTCTTGTCTAAGTAGCCTCCTTGAAACGAACTTTAGAGCTAAACAAGGAATTTCTTGGAATATTTTTTTTCCAAAGAATTCTCTGAAATATTACGACAGCTAGAGATACCTACTACATTCAAAAGCAATTTTTTAACGAATTATATTTTTCGCATTATCTTAACTAGAGTCTATTTTCAGGGGAGGTGTTATAGTCCAAAACGTCCTGAAAATCACGTTAGGACTTATTTTCGGAAAAAGACGGTATTTGTTGGATTCTTCAATCAACAATTGCAACTTTCAAACCCACAAATATAGTTCAATATAGAAAAAGAAACGTGGAGAAATCAAAAGAACACACTTACAGTCTGTAATTTTCGGTTTGAACTGTCTTCAGGAGAGATAAGAGAGGGACACCAAGCGGTTGGTTTCCCTCTCTTATCTCTCTTGAAGACGGTTCAAACCGAAAATTAGAGACTGTAAGTGTGTTCTTTCTCTAAGTAAGTCTCTAGCATCTTGCTGCTAGAGTCGTCATTAAATCAATTTTTATGACACCTCCAACAAGAAGAGAAGAAAACTACAAGATTGATTGAGGAAAACAACAAAAAGATGGTGAATTACTTAATAACACATGCCTATGACTTGCAGATTTAGTTTGGAATACTGATAAGAACCATCTGGATTTTGGGATCCAGACGGACCCGAAACCGGTCGAGCTTTTCAGAGACTTTACGAGGTATGACGGATTGTATTATTACTAATTCCAATATTACTAAGCTCAGTGGAACTAACCCATTAACTGATAAGAACGTTTATAAAATCAGTTATTGAAATCTAGATAAACTCGTATCTACGTGTACAGAGGGCTGGCTCATTTTGGATTTGTCACCCATTGGTAGTCGTCACCTATATAGGTGATATCAATAACCGATCACAGCCATGGACAGGATGAGAATGTGTAGAGACAAAGACAAGGAAAGGCCAAGTATTGTATGACACCTGAGGGACTTGACCCAGATAAGGCAGCAGGTGTTGTGGGTGGTTGGGGGGGTGGACATGTGAAGCAGATGGTGGAGAGATAAGCGCGAGAGAGACGAAGTGACAGGAGGTTAGGAGGTATGAGGCCACGTGCTACACGACAGCTGATCAGGCCGATAATAGACGGAGTGAGACAGACGAGGGTGGGACGGCAGCGCGCGCACCACTCTCTTCTACACACGCGGGGATCAGCTGATCACGACCGGCGCCTTCTCTCTCACTCACTCTCTGTAAAGACGGCAAAACAAAAACAAATCAAAACCTTGCCATCTCCCAACTGTCCTCAACTCCATAAACAACCACGCATCCCTTGCTTTGTCAACAAACACTGTGGCATACATGATCTTACTCCCGTGCTAGAACACATGCTGTCCTTTAAACCTTGGGATAAGCAAGTTAAAAAAAAATACACATTCAATCAAATATCACACTTACGAGTCGAACTCAAGGACCAAGTCTTCATAATGAAGAGAAAAGAGGTGATCACTTAGACACCTTATTCTCTCTCTCACTCCTTCTCTTTCCTTCCCAGGAGTAAGCCAAATCACTATATATATACATATATATCAATGATCAAACCACAATAAGAAATGGGAAAACAAGACTAAGATCTTTCAACCGTAACAAGCGGTCTTCGTCAGAGTCAAAAACCCAACTGAAACACTAGATGCAGAAAACATCTGGTGAGGGGTTGAGAAGAGTGGGAGGGAAGAGTGGTATTTTAAAAGGGTGAAAGCGTAGGAAAGGGCTAATGTCCAGAAAGGGATGTTTGGGGAAACAAAGGAGTAGAGTAAGAAAGAGTATAAGTTAGCTAGCGGATAGTTTTTTACTCTTTCTTACTCTACTCCTTTGTTTCCTCAAACATCCCTTTCTGTACATTAGTCCTTTCCTGCGCTTTCACCCTTTTAAAATACCACTCTTCCCTCCCACTCTTCTCAACCCCTCACCAGATGTTCTCTGCATCTAGTGTTCAGTTGGGTTTTTGACTCTGACGAGGACCGCTTGTTACGGTTGAAAAATCTTAGTCTTGTTTTCCAATTTCTTATTGTGGTTTAATCATTTATATATATATATATATACTTTTTCGATGAAAATACGATCCGAAATGGACAAATACAGTTCAATGTACATAAAGAAACGTAGAGAAATTAAAAACAGAAACTTACAGTCTCTAATTTTCGGTTGAACCGTCTTCAGGAGAGATAAAGGAGAGAAACCAAACGCACTGATACAGAGACGGTTGGAGACCAACAGTGTTACCGCATGCGCGCCCGGTCACAGAAAATAATGTAGACAGAAATCAATTTATAATTACATTACATTAGTGGAATATGAAAAATATAAATAAATAAAAGAAAAAATTGAGGGACGAACAGTCTCTGTACCAGTGCGCTTAGTTTCCCTCCTTTATCTCTCCTGAAGACGGTTCAACCGACAATTAGAGACCGTCAGTTTGTGTTTTTAATTTCTCTATGTTTCTTTATGTACATTGAACTATATATATATATATATATATATATATACCTTTTCGTTGGAACTACGATCCAAAACGGACAAATATAGTTCAATATAGAAAGAGAAACATAGAAAAATCAAAAGAACACACTTAGAGTCTCCAATTTTCGGTTGAACCGTCTTCAGGAGAGATAAAGGAGGGAAACCAAGCGCTCAGATTCCCTCTCTTATCTCTCCTGAAGACGGTTCAAACCAAAAATTAGAGACTGTAAGTGTGTTCTTTTGATTTATCTATGTTTCTTTTTCTATATTGAACTATATATATATATATATATATAAGTTCAAAATGAGTAACAGACAGAGTCAGGAAACACACTTACAGACTCAAATTTTCGGGTAATCCGTCTTCAGTAGAAAAGAGAAAGGGAGACCAAGCACTTTGTAGACCCACGTTGGTTACTTGCCGTTTCGTCTACAACGTGCTGGGTCTCTCTTTTCTCCTGAAGACAGATTACCCGAAAATTTAAGTCTGTAAGTGTGTTTCCTTACTCTGTGTGTTACTCTTCTTGAATTTTGAACTCGTATTGTGGCCAGTTTGGATCGTGTTTCGTTTTATTAAGGAAAGATATATATATATAAAGATTTCACATAAACACATGAAATAACAATCAGTGATCAAACTACAATATGAAAGTGGGGAAAACAAGACTAAGATCTTTAAACAGTAACAAGCGGTCTCCGTCAGAGTCAAAACCCCAACTCCGTCAGTCAGTTGGGTTTTTGACTCTGGCGAAGACCGCTTGTTACGGTTTAAATATCTTAGTCTTGTTTCCCATTTTCTTATTGTGGTTTCATCATTGATATATATATATATTATTATTACTTAAAACTGTCCCTCCACACAATAGATCCGTAACTTTAAGAGCTTCTGAAGAAGACCATGTTATCTTAATTTTAATATTTTTTTTATTTTAAATAAATTTAATTTTTTAATTTATATATTTTTATTTTATTATTTCTTAATTTTCGTATTTATGAAGATTTCTTTTTATTATTATATTTTTCCTCGTTACTATTCTTCTTCAGCATTCCTAGTACTTTTTTCGTGTTTCGTTGTGGCCAACCTGTACATATTCTGTAAAACTGTCCAGTTGGCTTTCGTCTTCTAGCCACTCAACTTCCTTTTTAGAGGACGACCGATCATTAAAAGGGTCGAAATATTGAATGTTAGTCCTAGTTTCTGTTTCTCAAAGTGTTTAATATATATATATATATATATATATATATATATATATATATATATATATATAATATATAACATAAATTCAAAACGAAGGAAACACACAGACATAACTCACATCGATATTTCGACCATCGTCCTCATCAGGAGGTGTGAAGAGTGAAGAGTCTTCGCTCTTCGCACCTCCTGATGACGACGTTGGTCGAAATATCGATGTGAGTTATGTCTGTGTCTTTCTGTGTGTTTCCTTCGTTTTGAATTTATTTTATTTAAAAAAGTCCGCTGGACCGTTTCTTTTAATTGTTATATATATATATATATATATATATATATATATATATATAATTTATATATATATAAATATAAGTTGGGTTTTTGACTTTGACGAAGACCTCCTGTTACGGTTGAAAGATCTTAGTCTTATTTTCCCATTTCTTATTCTGGTTTGATCATTGATATATGAATCGGTTCGTTATGACAATATATCAAATGACTACAAGAAAATAACATATAGAACCAACACACAACTCAGTTGCAAAAAAAAATAAAAGGGAGACCAAGAACGTTGTAGACACAACAGCACGTGCTTGGTCACCGTTTCTCTTTTCTCCTGAAGACGGATTACCCGAAAATTTGAGTCTGTAAGTGTGTTTCCCTACTTTGTGTGTTGCTCTTTGTTAATCTCGAACTCGTATTGTGTCCAGTTTGGATCGTATTTCGTTTTATTAAGTGAAGATATATATATATATATATATATATATATATAAACAAAACTTGAAATGGTCCAACAGGACTACTAGTTAACACATGAAAGAGAAAAAACAAATAAAGACACACACAAAAGACTCACAACGATATTTCGACAGTCGTCGTCATCGGGTAGAAGTAGTCCCTTTGAGTAGCTGAAGCTAACTGAGTGGTGGGCCGAATGCAAACGAACACGCACGCACTCTGCCGGCTGCCCTAGGTAAGCTACTAACTACAGAGAGAAAAATAACTAAAAAGGACAAATAAAAGCAAATAAAAATAACAGAAGGAGAAGAATAGTAAATGAAGCAATAAACAAATTAAAAAAAAAAAATAAAATAAAATAAAATAAAAAAAAAAAAAAAAAAATTAAATTAACGGTACAAGTTGAGGCCAGGAGGAGAGCGAGCTTTGAGAAGACAGATAATTGCCTCCTCTGAAGCTCTTAAAGTAACCCGAGAAGACTGAACAGGGATATGATTAAGGACTTGGACCCGGAAGCAGTGATTAAACTCCACTCTAATTCCCATGGACTGGATTTTAATCACTGCTTCCGGGTCCAAGTCCTTAATCATATCCCTGTTCAGTCTTCTCGGGTTACTTTAAGAGCTTCAGAGGAGGCAATTATCTGTCTTCTCAAAGCTCGCTCTCCTCCTGGCCTCAACTTGTACCGTTAATTTAATTTTTTTTTTTTTTTTTTTATTTATTTTTTTTTTTTTTTAATTTGTTTATTGCTTCATTTACTATTCTTCTCCTTCTGTTATTTTTATTTGCTTTTATTTGTCCTTTTTAGTTATTTTTCTCTCTGTAGTTAGTAGCTTACCTAGGGCAGCCGGCAGAGTGCGTGCGTGTTCGTTTGCATTCGGCCCACCACTCAGTTAGCTTCAGCTATTCAAAGGGACTACTTCTACCGATGACGACGACTGTCGAAATATCGTTGTGAGTCTTTTGTGTGTGTCTTTATTTGTTTTTTCTCTTTCATGTGTTAACTATATATATAATATATATATATATATATATATATATATATATATACATTCGCGTTCCGTTCTTCGACGTGGGGAGATCTCTCTCACTTCGTCCTCTCTTCAAGTCTACTCTCCTGATGACGAACAACAGTTCGAAATATTGAATTCTGTAAGTTTTCTTTGTATTGTCTTTTCTGTGTCGTGCTTTGTGTAATTTAAAGTTATATATATATATATATATATATATATATATATATAAAACATGAACCATTGTGGTGTTGGTCATGAGCAGAGGTAAGAGTCGATGAGGTGACAGTCGAGTCAAATGTGCAAGATACAATACTATACAAAAAGAAACTAATAAATACGAGAAATTGACTGACTCTCATAAAGGGAAAGGATCCTCTCAACCAGCTTGGCTATATTCTTGGCCATAAGACCAAGTCAGGCGCAAAGAGAATATGAGTGTGACCAGAGTTAGGAGTCATGATGTACCTCAAAACGAAGAGACTCCTACTCTATCAAATGTGAGTATGACCAGAGAGTCATGATGTACCTCAAAACGAAGAGACTCCTCCAGTATGTACGCATGGACAATGAGAGTATGACCAAAGTTAGGAGTCATGATGTACCTCAAAACCAAGAGACTCCTCCAATATGCACGAAGAGACGAAGAGAGGATGACCAGAGTTAGAAGTGATGATGTACCTCAAAACGAAGAGACTCCTCCAGTATGCACGAAGAGACAAAGAGAGTATGACCAGAGTTAGGAGTCATGTTGTACCTCAAAACCAAGAGACTCCTCCAATATGTACGAAGAGACAAAGAGAGTATGACCAGAGTTAGGAGTCATGTTGTACCTCAAAACGAAGAGACTCCTCCAGTATGTACGAAGAGACGAAGAGAGGATGACCAGAGTTAGGAGTCATGATGTACCTCAAAACGAAGAGACTCCTCCAGTATGTACGAAGAGATAAAGAGAGTATGACCAGAGTTAGGAGTCATGATGTACCTCAAAACGAAGAGACTCCTCCAGTATGCACGAAGAGGCAAAGAGAGTATGATCAGAGTTAGGAGTCATGATGTACCTCAAAACGAAAAGACTCCTCCAATATGCACGAAGAGACAATGAGAGTATGACCAAAGTTAGGAGTCATGATGTACCTCAAAACGAAGAGACTCCTACTCTATCAAATGTGAGTATGACCAGAGTTAGGAGTCATGATGTACCTCAAAACGAAGAGACTCCTCCAGAATGTACGAAGAGACAAGGAGAGTATGATCAGAGTTAGGAGTCATGATGTACCTCAAAACGAAGAGACTCCTCCAATATGTACGAAGAGACAAAGAGAGTATGACCAGAGTTAGAAGTGATGATAAACGAAGAGACTCCTACTCTATCAAATGTGAGTATGACCAGAGTTAGAAGTGATGATGTACCTCAAAACGAAGAGACTCCTCCAGTATGTACGAAGAGACAAGGAGAGTATGACCAGAGTTAGGAGTCATGATGTACCTCAAAACGAAGAGACTCCTCCAGTATGTACGAAGAGACAAGGAGAGGATGACCAGAGTTAGAAGTGATGATGTACCTCAAAACGAAGAGACTCCTCCAGTATGTACGAGAACAAGAGAGATGACCAGAGTTAGAGTGATGATGTACCTCAAAACGAAGAGACTCCTCCAGTATGACGAAGAGACAAGGAGAGTATGACCAGAGTTAGGAGTCATGATGTACCTCAAAACGAAGAGACTCTCCAATATGTACGAAGAGACAAAGAGAGATGACCAGAGTTAGAAGTGATGACTAAACGAAGAGACTCCTCCTATCAAAAGGAGTATGACCAGAGTTAGAGTGATGATGTACTCAAAACGAAGAGACTCCTCCAGTATGTACGAAGAGACAAGGAGAGTATGACCAGAGTTAGGAGTCATGATGTACCTCAAAACGAAGAGACTCCTCCAGTATGTACGAGAACAAGAGAGTATGACCAGAGTTAGAGTATGATGTACCTCAAAACGAAGAGACTCCTCCAGTATGACGAAGAGACAAGAGAGATGACCAGAGTTAGAGTATGATGTACCTCAAAACGAAGAGACTCTCCATATGTACGAAGAGACAAAGAGAGATGACCAGAGTTAGAAGTGATGACTAAACGAAGAGACTCCTCCTATCAAAAGGAGTATGACCAGAGTTAGAAGTGATGATGTACCTCAAAACGAAGAGACTCCTCCAGTATGTACGAAGAGACAAGGAGAGTATGACCAGAGTTAGGAGTCATGATGTACCTCAAAACGAAGAGACTCCTCCAGTATGTACGAGAGACAAGAGAGATGACCAGAGTTAGAGTGATGATGTACCTCAAAACGAAGAGACTCCTCCAGTATGACGAGAACAAGAGAGTATGACCAGAGTTAGAGTATGATGTACTCAAAACGAAGAGACTCCTCCAGTATGCACGAAGAGACAAGAGAGTATGACCAGAGTTAGGAGTCATGATGTACCTCAAAACGAAGAGACTCCTCCAATATGTACGAAGAGACAAAGAGAGTATGACCAGAGTTAAGGAGTAACAAGATCTACCTCAAGAAACCAGAGTTAGAGTATGTGTACCTCAAAACGAAGAGACTCCTCCAGTATGTACAGAAGAAGAGACCAGATAGAGAGAGTACTAAAAGACCCCAGAAAGGTCATTAGGAGTCATGATGTACCTCAAAACGAAGAGACTCCTCCAGTATGTACGAAGAGACAAAGAGAGTATGACCAGAGTTAGGAGTCATGATGTACCTCAAAACGAAGAGACTCCTCCAGTATGACGAAGAGCAAAGAGAGTATGACCAGAGTTAGAGTCATGATGTACCTCAAAACGAAGAGACTCCTCCAGTATGCACGAAGAGACAAGAGAGTATGACCAGAGTTAGGAGTCATGATGTACCTCAAAACGAAGAGACTCCTACCTATCAAAATGGAGTATGACCAGAGTTAGGAGTCATGATGTACCTCAAAACGAAGAGACTCCTCCAGATGTACGAAGAGACAAGAGAGTATGACCAGAGTTAGGAGTCATGATGTACCTCAAAACGAAGAGACTCCTCCAATATGTACGAAGAGACAAAGAGAGTATGACCAGAGTTAGAAGTGATGACTAAACGAAGAGACTCCTACTCTATCAAAAGTGAGTATGACCAGAGTTAGAAGTGATGATGTACCTCAAAACGAAGAGACTCCTCCAGTATGTACGAAGAGACAAGGAGAGTATGACCAGAGTTAGGAGTCATGATGTACCTCAAAACGAAGAGACTCCTCCAGTATGTACGAAGAGACAAGGAGAGGATGACCAGAGTTAGAAGTGATGATGTACCTCAAAACGAAGAGACTCCTCCAGTATGTACGAAGAGACAAAGAGAGGATGACCAGAGTTAGAAGTGATGATGTACCTCAAAACGAAGAGACTCCTCCAGTATGTACGAAGAGACAAGGAGAGTATGACCAGAGTTAGGAGTCATGATGTACCTCAAAACGAAGAGACTCCTCCAGTATGTACGAAGAGACAAAGAGAGGATGACCAGAGTTAGAAGTGATGATGTACCTCAAAACGAAGAGACTCCTCCAGTATGCACGAAGAGACAAAGAGAGTATGACCAGAGTTAGTAGTGATGATGTAACTCAAAACGAAGAGACTCCTCCAGTATGTACGAAGAGACAAGGAGAGTATGACCAGAGTTAGGAGTCATGATGTACCTCAAAACGAAGAGACTCCTCCAGTATGTACGCAGAAACAATGAGAGTATGACCAGAGTTAGAGGTGATGATGTACCTCAAAACGAAGAGACTCCTCCAGTATGCACGAAGAGACAAGGAGAGTATGACCAGAGTTAGGAGTCATGATGTACCTCAAAACGAAGAGACTTCTCCAATATGTACGAAGAGACAAAGAGAGTATGACCAGAGTTAGAAGTGATGATAAACGAAGAGACTCCTACTCTATCAAATGTGAGTATGACCAGAGTTAGAAGTGATGATGTACCTCAAAACGAAGAGACTCCTCCAGTATGTACGAAGAGACAAGGAGAGTATGACCAGAGTTAGGAGTCATGATGTACCTCAAAACGAAGAGACTCCTCCAGTATGTACGAAGAGACAAGGAGAGGATGACCAGAGTTAGAAGTGATGATGTACCTCAAAACGAAGAGACTCCTCCAGTATGTACGCAGAAACAATGAGAGTATGACCAGAGTTAGAGGTGATGATGTACCTCAAAACGAAGAGACTCCTCCAGTATGCACGAAGAGACAAGGAGAGTATGACCAGAGTTAGGAGTCATGATGTACCTCAAAACGAAGAGACTTCTCCAATATGTACGAAGAGACAAAGAGAGTATGACCAGAGTTAGAAGTGATGATAAACGAAGAGACTCCTACTCTATCAAATGTGAGTATGACCAGAGTTAGAAGTGATGATGTACCTCAAAACGAAGAGACTCCTCCAGTATGTACGAAGAGACAAGGAGAGTATGACCAGAGTTAGGAGTCATGATGTACCTCAAAACGAAGAGACTCCTCCAGTATGTACGAAGAGACAAGGAGAGTATGACCAGAGTTAGGAGTCATGATGTACCTCAAAACGAAGAGACTCCTCCAGTATGTACGAAGAGACAAAGAGAGGATGACCAGAGTTAGAAGTGATGATGTACCTCAAAACGAAGAGACTCCTCCAGTATGTACGAAGAGACAAAGAGAGGATGACCAGAGTTAGAAGTGATGATGTACCTCAAAACGAAGAGACTCCTCCAGTATGCACGAAGAGACAAAGAGAGTATGACCAGAGTTAGAAGTGATGATGTACCTCAAAACGAAGAGACTCCTCCAGTATGTACGAAGAGACAAGGAGAGTATGACCAGAGTTAGGAGTCATGATGTACCTCAAAACGAAGAGACTCCTCCAGTATGTACGCAGAGACAATGAGAGTATGACCAGAGTTAGAGGTGATGATGTACCTCAAAACGAAGAGACTCCTCCAGTATGCACGAAGAGACAAGGAGAGTATGACCAGAGTTAGGAGTCATGATGTACCTCAAAACGAAGAGACTCCTCCAGTATGCACGAAGAGACAAAGAGAGTATGACCAGAGTTAGGAGTCATGATGTACCTCAAAACGAAGAGACTCCTCCAGTATGTACAAAGAGGCGAAGAGAGGATGACCAGAGTTAGAAGTGATGATGTACCTCAAAACGAAGAGACTCCTCCAGTATGTACGAAGAGACAAGGAGAGTATGACCAGAGTTAGGAGTCATGTTGTACCTCAAAACCAAGAGACTCCTCCAATATGCACGAAGAGACAATGAGAGTATGACCAAAGTTAGGAGTCATGATGTACCTCAAAACGAAGAGACTCCTCCAGTATGTACGCAGAGACAATGAGAGTATGACCAAAGTTAGGAGTCATGATGTACCTCAAAACGAAGAGACTCCTCCAGTATGTACGAAGAGACAAAGAGAGTATGACCAGAGTTAGGAGTCAAGATATTCCTCAAAACGAAGAGACTCCTCCAGAATGTACGAAGAGCCAAAGAGAGTATGACCAGAGAGTCATGATGAACCTCAAAACGAAGAGACTCCTCCAGTATGCACGAAGAGCCAAAGAGAGTATGACCAGAGTTAGGAGTCATTCTGTACCTCAAAACGAAAAGACCCCTACTCTATAAAACATAAGTATGACCAGAGTTAGGAGTCACAATGTACCCCAAAAGGAAAAGACCCTGTACTCTTGTGAAACACTAGTACAGCCAGAGATAGGAGAGACTGTGGTGAGTTGCTACTGGATGGGTAATGTAAGGTTAAGTTGATACTGACGGGCGTCCAGAGCGGGGGCCGGCAGAGGAAGGCGGGCGGGATGAGCGCGGAGGCCATGGCCGGAGGCGGGCAGCACAAGGGGACTCGACACTGCGGCCGTGGCGGCGGCAGACTGCCGGCCATCCGGCAACGCCGCGCTCCCCTCCCCGCGCCCTATCGATGAGCCGGCCGCTCTCCCCAGCCTGCTTCACCGCTAGTCTTATTCCACATCACCATCGAGTGACACACTGCCACACTCGCATTCAATAAATCAAGACATGCCTGTCACCCTTCATGTAGCGCACCAACTAACTTATACTACATTCACTAACACAGCTTCTTACCATTCAAGAGTACCTTCTTTAACTCTGCCATTTATAGATAGATATTCTAAGGTATCTAGAGAGTATATGCCACTTTTTAATACTCCAAGGTATCTACAGAATAATCTGCCAGTTATAGATACTCCAAGGTAACTGGAGAGTAATCTGCCAGTTATAGATAATCCAAGGTATCTACAGAGTAATCTGCCAGTTATAGATAATCCAAGGCATCTGGAGAGTAATCTGCCAGTTATAGATAATCCAAGGTATCTGAAGAGTAATCTGCCAGTTCTAGATACTCCAAGGTACTCGTACCTAGAGAGTATATGCCAGTTTTAGATACTCCAAGGTATCTGGAGAGTAATCTGTAGGTTATAGATAATCCAAGGTATCTGGGGAGCAATCTGCCAGTTATAGATACTCCAAGGTATCTGGAGAGTAATCTGCCAGTTATAGATAATCCAAGGTATCTACAGAGTAATCTGCCAGTTATAGATACTCCAAGGTATCTGGAGAGTAATCAGCCAGTTATAGATATTCCAAGGTTTCTCAAAGGAAGTTGGCAGACTTATAAAATTATATATATATATATATATATATATTTGATTGAAATAAACGGCAGTTTCCGCATTCACGACTTTAATACTCGTCCTTTCCAGTCTCCTAACTATTTCTCTTTGAGTGGAGGGAAGTTTCCACAAAAGTTGTCTTCATGACATGTTTAAATGAGAATATGTTTAAACATGTTTATATAAACATGTTAAAATATGTAAATGAGAATCTGCTGCCAACTTACACTAATATATATATATTTGTGTACAATGGCAGCAGGTCTTCCCTTAAGCATATGTTATTAAAATAAGCAGCAGCTTCTGCATTGACCAGTTTCTTGTTGACACTCTCTAGTTTTCGTATCACTTTGCGGTGAGACTCTGGTAGCTTCCAAAGAAGGTTAGCAAAAGACATTAACACACACAATAAACTTTAGGTCATACATAAAATATTTGAACGGTGTCTGCACAATTACTGTGTATTTGTAAATACACCAGTACTTTAGGAAGTAAAGCTAAGGTAGGAGTGAGGGGAGGACAGACATAACTCACATCGATATTTCGATGTGAGTTATGTCTGTGTCTTTCTGTGTGTTTCCTTCGTTTTGAATTTATTATATATATATATATAATAAATATATACTTATTTTTTTCTCTCCTGAAGACGGCAAGACGCCGAAATTATCGAGATTCGTGAGTGTTAAGTCCTTTTTCTTGTGTTCTCTAGCTGTAACTTTAATTATATATATATATATATATATATATATATATATTATATATATATGAAGGAACGTTGATGGACTGGCGGACTCCGTGGGGCCATTCCACAAGCCAGAAGAACTTGTCAATTAGCCCTCTCCTATAATAGAGGAGATTTCGTTAATCCTCAGACTCTTAGGCTAGTTAGCGTAGACTAAGGTAGACAGACCATTCTGATATTAACAAGCCCAGTGTGTGTGTGTGTGTGTGTGTGTGTGTGTGTGTGTGTGTGTGTGTCTGTCTGTCTGTCGGTGACGTCTCTTCAATCAATTTAACAATCTATACTTAGGTATGTCAAGTGACTATCTGATTCATCAGCAAAAAAAAAAAAAACAAAAACTACTGTCACCAAAACACATCAAATATACGAGTTGTGAGCAAAACGTATTATTATTCTTATTGTTTAAACCGATTCCTTAGCGAATGGTAACGTCAGCCGAATACCGGCTCTTAGTTTGATCGGTAATTGTACAGATTCTGTATTGGCAGTTCTAAATTTTAACTAACTCAAGTGAATCTTTAACAAGTAACTAAACTGGAGTTTAGTTTACCTAAGGGGGCAATAGATCTTGACCATTCATCCATTGTTTACCTAAGGGGCAAGATACCTATTGACTGACGGCTTAACGTCCTCCCCGAGGCAAGACGTACTCCAGCGTGAATAAATCGAGGGCCAGGTGGGGATCGAACTCAAAAGGTAAGGTGCCACCCGATCAAAAGGTAAGAAAACTTTTCTGAATTTTTCCCGTTGACCATTCATCCGTTGCTTACCTAAGAGGCAATAGGTATTGGCCATTTACCATTGTTTACCTAAGGGGCAATAGATCTAGACCATTCATCTATTGTTTACCTAAGGGACAATAGGTTTTGACCATTAATCCATTTTTACCTAAGGGATAATAAGGCTTTACTCTCCATCCATTGTTTACCTAAGGGCCAATAGATCTTGAGTATTCAACCATTACTTACCTAAGGGGTTATGGATCTTGCCTCTATATCTATTATTTACCTAAGGGGCAATAGATATTGACTCTCCATCTATTGTTTACCTAAGGGGCAATAGATATTGACCATTCAAATATTGCTTACCTAAGGAGTAATAGATATTGACTCTTTGTCTATTGTTTACCTAAGGGGCAACAGAACTAATGGATGGCAATTCATCCATTGTTTACCTAAGGGGTAATACATCTTGACTCTCATTCTATTGTTTACCCAAAGGGCAATAGATCTTGAGCATTCAACCATTGCTTACCTAAGGGGTTATGGATCTTGCCTCTCTATCTATTATTTACCTAAGGGGCAATAAATATTGACCATTCAAATATTGCTTACCTAAGGAGTAATAGATCTTGACTCTCCATCTATTGTTTACCTAAGGGGCAATTACCTTAACCCTTCATCCATTGCTTACGTAAGAACCAATAAGGCTTGAACCATCACCCATTGTTTACCAAGGGTAATAGATCTTGACCATTCATCCATTGTTTACCTAAGGGGTAATAAATAGGGCTTGACCCTTCATCCCTTGCTTACCCAAGTATCATACTATGATAACGATGCAAGCACCATTACCTATCACAAAAAACGTACTTCATAGTCATCAAGCAAGAAATGAATAAGACATAACATCAACCACCATGCAGCATGGACTGTTATAACAACACGGCGACAGTGGGCCTGCTACACTCTGTTTGTTGTTACGCATGGACAACAAGGCATGGCCAACTGGATTACATGAGCAGAGGCTTGTCTCCTCTGAGGCATAAGCTTTATATAACAACGCGTAACGCACAGGCTTCGCAGTGACGTGACAAGAGACAAAGAGAGAGTTGTCAGGCTTTTCACAACCATGCTACCCTTCGATATCAACAAATAAGACATCATCCGAAAATATCAACACTCATACGTATGAAAGCAACAAAACCTAGCTTCATAATCAGTATACTATCGGTTAGGTGACAGTGCGACAAAGCAACACACTCAGGCTGAACAGTCACTCATTGTAGGGTAAAAAGCTAATGAAATGGTCTCCACATATGTGAGGCAATCAGTTATGATGTGGTATTTACTCATTCTATGGTAAAATGCTAATGAAATGGTCTCCACATATGTGGGACAATCAGTTAATATGTGCTATTTACTCATTTCAGGGTAAAAAGCTAATGAAGTGGTCTCCACATATGTGGGACAATCAGTTATTATGTGGTATTTATTCATTGCAGGGTAAAAAGGTAATGAAATAGATTCCACATATAAAAATTTAATCCTATAAACAACGCGTATCAAACACGTAGTGTTCTTCTTCAGGTATTAACTAAAAAATATTAAGAAAATTGTATGTCATCATTTTATGTTAAAATTTTGAATTAACAAAAATACAATGTCATCAGAGAGATATCTATAGTACAAAGTAAAAAAAAATAACAAAGAAATGAACCCGCCTTCCAATATGAAACAGATGTACATTCCATAACCTCACCCAGGTCCATCCTATTCCCAGTCGGTTGTACCATAGACATTCACCCTTAGATTCGTACTCTCCTCCTTATTTAATTTTGTACTATAGATAACTCTCTGATGATATCGTATTTTTTAGTTAATGCCTGAAGAAGAACATTACCTGTTCAAAACGCGTTGTTTATACGATTAAATTTTTATATGTGGAGACCATTTCATTAGCTTTTTACCCAACAATGAGTAAATACCACATCATAACTGATTGCCCCACATATGTGGAGACCACATATTTCATTACCTTTTTACCCTACAATGAGTAAATACCACAAAATAACTGATTGTCCCACATATGTGGAGACCATTTCATTACCTTGTTACCCTACAATCAGTAAATACCACATCTAACTAATTGCCCCACATATGTGGAGACCGTTTCATTTGCTTTTTACCCTACAATGAGTAAATACCAGATAATAACTGATTGCCCCACATATGTGGAGACCATTTCATTAGCTTTTTACCCTACAATGAGTAAATACCACATCATAACTGATTGCCCCACATATGTGGAGACCATTTCATTTGCTTTTTACCCTACAATGAGTAAATAGCACATAATAACTGATTGCCCCACATATGTGGAGACCATTTCATTAGCTTTTTACCCTACAATGAGTAAATACCACATCATAACTGATTGCCCCACATATGTGGAGACCACTTCATTAGCTTTTTACCCTACAATGAGTAAATACCACATCATAACTGATTGCCCCACATATGTGGAGACCATTTCATTTGCTTTTTACCCTACAATGAGTAAATACCAGATAATAACTGATTGCCCCACATATGTGGAGACCATTTCATTAGCTTTTTACCCTACAATGAGTAAATGCCACATAATAACTGATTGCCGCACATATGTGGAGACCATTTCATTAGCTTTTTACCCTACATTGAGTAAATAGCACATAATAACTGATTGGACTACGTGAGAACAGTAACTGTTTATGATACCACAGAATCAACATTGGGAGTCCTAAAGCTTGCCTAACTCAAGTTTATTTAGAGTAAGGATCTTTAACGAGTACTTGACAAAGTGTAAGCTAAGAGTCCGACAGCTTAACAACCTCTCCGAAAAACGATTTATTGGATATTTATTTACCTGCCGTGTGAACAATTCGAGGGCCAGAGTGGGTATTGAGCTCCACTATCGGTTCAGAGGCGAGCACTTTACTACTCTGCTCACCTGCCCTTCTTCAACATGATTTATTTACAGCAAAATCAAAATTTTAATGTATTGTTTTATTGTTTAAACTGATCCCCTAGCGGGTGATAACGTCAGCCGGTCACCAGCTTTTTGTTTGATCCCTGATTCTACAGGTTATACATTGAGAGTCCATAATTTTACCTAACTCAAGTACATTTCGAGTAGGGATCTTTAACGAGTACCTGACATCGTACAGTCTCGGAACCGACGATTTAACGTCTTTTCCGAGGGACAACGTACTCAAATTTATTCACCTCCTCCAACTCAAGAGCATTTCAAGTAGCGATCTTTAAAGAGTACCTGACATCGTACAGACTCGGGGCCGACAGCTTAACGTCCTCTCCGAGGAACAACGTACTCAGATTTATTCACCTCCCGCGTGAATAAATCTAGTGCCAGCTGGGGATTGAACCCCGGACTACCAGCCCAAAGGCGAGTACGTTAACCAATGAGCTAACCTGATCCCTTAATAGTAACGTAAGTAATTTGATTTTAAAAACAATCACTTGTTTTTATTATTTATAAGTATTTGAATTAATAACGTAGTGAATTAATATATTATAAATATGTGTTTTATTTACTTTAATAGTAATGGTATTAACAATAACATATCAATATTATACACATTTAGTATAATAAAAAGATTTCACATAAAGACGTGAAACAACAATTAATGATCAAACCACAATAGGAAATGAGAAAAGAAGACTAAGATCTTTCAACCGTAACAAGCGGTCTTCGTCAGAGTCAAAAAAAACCCAACTGACTCTGATGTTGGAAATTTTTTTTTGTTGGAAACTTTAGAAAATCAGTTGGGTTTTTGACTCTGACGCTTGTTACGGTTGAAAGATCTTAAAATAATTTGTCTTGATCTAAGTAATTTGTCTTGTTTTCCCATTTTTTATTGTGGTTTGATCATTGATTGTTGTTTCACGTTTTTATGTGAAATCTTTTCATTTATTATACTAAATCAATGATCAAACCACAATAAAAAATGGGAAAACAAGATTAAGATCTTTCAACCGTAACAAGCAGGTCTTCGTCAGAGTCAAAAACTGACTCTGACGTTTTTAACTCTGACGAAGAGCGCTTGTTACGGTTAAAAGATCTTAATCTTGTTTTCCCATTTTTTATTGTGGTTTGATCATTGATCTAGTATAATAAATGGAGCATATGAAAATATTACAATAAAGTCCTTCCACTTCGGGGTACTACTTTAAAGGGAAAAAAAAACCACTATGAACAGAAGAAAGTCCTAAGTAATTTGACTAAGTCCCATGGGCGAATCAAGCACTAAGTATGTATAACCAAAAACTATATGGACCAGAAAACAGAATCAGTTTAAAAATATCGTTTCGATAAATAAATAAAAAAAAAAAAAAGATTATAAATAAAAAGGAGGGAATTATTTAATAGGCAGGTTGAGAAGTGGAGAAGATATAGAAGTAAGAGAGAGAGAGAGTGAGTGAGAGCGCGGCGTTTATAGGGACTTGGGAGGGGGAGAGGCAGCGCCCCAAGCGGCAGGAAGCAGAGTCTGTGGGAATTCCACTCAATACAAGTCGGCGGTGCCTCTCTGCCTCTCAAAAGAAAATATAACTCTCTCCCCCTAGTGCTGGGGCAAAAATACATCTTTCCACAACCCTCCCTCCAGGGCCAATTTAAAATTGCTTCCTGTTTTTTTTTTTTTATAAAAGTGCACTTCTTAATATATAAACGCAAACGCCATCAAAAGAAAACACAATTAACTTAATCACTGCCTGTTCAAATGCAATAAAATACTTTTTCTTTTGCCAAATGCCTGTATTCTATGTAAGGGAGGCTTTATAAATCAGTTGCATCGCCCAACCGACACAGAGAACTTCTACGGCTCAAAACATGACAGTCTACGACCAAAATATGGAGACAAGCCATAAAATAAAGACAAGTCCGTTAGTCCTATACGGCAGTCCTTAGAGCACTCCTGCCTTCTAGTACTACCCATCTTATACGAGGTGTCAACAAAAAGTGACACTTCTTGTATTTAGCGCACTTTGTATACTCTAATTACAAGATATTCTTTTTTATTGTGTTGCTACACTCGTCTATGACCCAACTATGGAGACAACACACTCTCTTACCAAGTTATAAAGACAAGACTGTCTACGACCCAACTACGGAGACAACTCACTCTATTACCAAGTTACAAAGACAAGACTGTCTATGACCCAACTATGGAGACAACACACTCTATTACCAACTTACAAAGACAAGACTGTCTATGACCCAACTATGGAGACAACACACTGTATTACCAAGTTACAAAGACAAGATTGTCTATGACCCAACTATGGAGACAACACACTGTATTACCAAGTTACAAAGACAAGACTGTCTATGACCCAACTATGGAGACAACACACTCTATTACCAACTTACAAAGACAAGACTGTCTATGACCCAACTATGGAGACAACACACTGTATTACCAAGTTACAAAGACAAGATTGTCTATGACCCAACTATGGAGACAACACACTGTATTACCAAGTTACAAAGACAAGATAGTCTATGACCCAACTATGGAGACAACACACTCTATTACCAAGTTACAAAGACAAGACTGTTTATGACCCAATTATAGAGACAAGACTGTCTATGACCCAACTACGGAGACAACTCACTCCATTACCAAGTTACAAAGACAAGATTGTCTATGACCCAACTATGGAGACAATACACTCTATTACCAAGTTACAAAGACAAGATTGTCTATAACCCAACTATGGAGACAACACATTCTATTACCAAATTACAAAGACAAGACTGTTTATGACCCAATTATAGAGACAAGACCGTCTATGACCCAAATACGGAGACAACTCACTCTATTACCAAGTTACAAAGACAAGATTGTCTATGACCCAACTATGGAGACAATACACTCTATTACCAAGTTACAAAGACAAGACTGTTTATGACCCAATTATAGAGACAAGACCGTCTATGACCCAACTACGGAGACAACTCACTCTATTACCAAGTTACAAAGACAAGATTGTCTATGACCCAACTATGGAGACAATACACTCTATTACCAAGTTACAAAGACAAGATTGTCTATAACACAACTATGGAGACAACACATTCTATTACCAAATTACAAAGACAAGACTGTTTATGACCCAACTATGGAGAAAAGACCGTCTATGACCCAACTACGGAGACAACTCACTCTATTACCAAGTTACAAAGACTATATTGTCTATGACCCAACTATGGAGACAACACACTCTATTACCAAGTTACAAAGACAAGACTGTTTATGACTCAACTATAGAGACAAGACTGTCTATGACCCAACTACGGAGACAACTCACTCTATTACCAAGTTACAAAGACAAGATTGTCTATGACCCAACTATGGAGACAAGACAGTCTACGACCAAGTTACGAGACAAAACCATCTATGAACCAATATGGAGAGTACAATCTATAACCCAACAACGGAGACAAGGCAGTCTATGACCAAGTTACGAGACAAGACCGTCTATGATCCAACTATGGAGACAAGACAGTCTATAACCAAGTTACAGAGACAACACAGTATGACCCAACTATGGAGAAAAGACAGTCTATTACCCAACTATGGAGAGTATAGTTTGTAACCCAACTACGGAGACAAGGCAGAAATAAATGTTCAGTGTTAACTATATTATATGTGTTGTTTTCATGTGAGAGGCTAGACGCGTATTTGTGACCATAGCGATATTTTGCTGTTGAAAATAATAAAGCAAATAGGTTATATTAATTTATTTTTAAAAGATTGTATTAAATGCTAAAAAAACTCTAGAAATGTTGACAGTGAAGCAAGTTACCTAAAAATTTTTTTTAAGTGGTATAAATTATTTATTATATAATTAGAAATTATTTTTCATCATCAAAAAATCGCCAAATAAACACGAGTCTAATATTATGCCTCTCACATAAAAACAACACAAGTTATATAGCCAAAACAGTAAACACAAGACAAGCGAAAAAAAAATTATAAATATG
Source organism: Hermatobates lingyangjiaoensis (assembly GCA_026182355.1). NCBI lineage: Eukaryota > Metazoa > Arthropoda > Insecta > Hemiptera > Hermatobatidae > Hermatobates > Hermatobates lingyangjiaoensis. Next base: position 295,016 of record JAPFBL010000247.1, read on the forward strand.
TGTAGAGAGGACGCAAAAATTCAAAAAGTCACCTCATCTTAACTTTCGATGACACTTAGTACTTAACTATTCGTGGAATATCAAAATCCATAAGAGATACGTAAATACTGAATTCAGCTTTGCAGTATTAGAAGTCAATTCAAAATGATAAAATAACGAACTACCAAAAACCTGGACTAACACATTTGGATACTCAATATTTAAAAAAAAATATATATATATATATATATATAAATTTTTATAGATTTAGTCATATGAAACATACACGATGTTAATCAATTTAAAATAAGGAATGTCTTTTTCCGAAAAGAAGACATTCCCCGAAAATAAGTCCTAGCATATTTTCTGGAAGTTTTGGACTATAAGCAATAGTTAAGATAATGTGAAAAATATAATTCGTTAAAAAATTGCTGTTGAATGTATTTAGGTATCTCTAGCTGTCGTAATATTTCAGAGAATTCTTTGAAAAAGAAATATTTCAAGAAATTCCTTGTTTACGTCTAAAGTCCGTTTCAAGGAGGCTACTTAGACAAGAAGTATTATTTAACCTCAGCTATATTGCAAGACATGAGAGATTCAGACCAATGATTCTACAGGAAATAGACTTGAAGGAAAATCAGAACGGAATTCAAAATTTTGATAATTTATGATGATGTTCCAGAAGATGACATGACTGTAATCGAATAAATTTAAATTTCTGTATAAAAATAAATATTAAACAAAAATATGTAAATCTACTTAATGTACTTGAAGCCCTCCCCCGACAATAAGCCCTAGCATGGATTTTGACCTAAAAATAAAGTAAGACAGTGTATTGTTTTCGTAAAAAGACGGTACACGTGTTCCTCCACAACTGTAAACAAAGCTACAGATTTTGTTCATTGCTTCTGAAATCCTTTAAAGTGAAATCTGTTAATTAGAGGCATGAGTGTACTTGGTTATTTTTTATTGATTTAATTTAGAAATGATGAGAAAGAAAACAAAACAAGGGTCCATATAAATGATTTTTATTTCAAAACGACGACGTGTTTCGAACACTTAAGTGTTTATCCTCAGGTTACATATCTATCTTAGTAAGGACATGTAACATAAGGATGGAAACGTGACGACGTTCTATAAAATGTTTTTTCTAGTATTTCGAAAATCTGACGCGTTTCGAACACTTAGTGTTTATCCTCAGGTTACATCTGTCTTAGTAAGGACATGTAACATAAGGATGGAAACGTGGCGACGTTCTATAAAATGTTTTTTCTAGTATTTCGAAAATCTGACGCGTTTCCAACACTTAGTGTTTATCCTCAGGTTACATCTGTCTTAGTAAGGACATGTAACATAAGGATGGAAACGTGACGACGTTCTATAAAATGTTTTTTCTAGTATTTCGAAAATCTGACGCGTTTCGAACACTTAGTGTTTATCCTCAGGTTACATATCTGCCTTAGTAAGGACATGTAACGTAAGGATGGAAACGTGACGACGTTCTATAAAATGTTTTTTCTAGTATTTCGAAAATCTGACGCGTTTCGAACACTTAGTGTTTATCCTCAGGTTACATATCTGCCTTAGTAAGGACATGTAACATAAGGATGGAAACGTGGCGACGTTCTATGAAATGTTTTTTCTAGTATTTCGAAAGGCCGACGCGTTTCGAACACTTAGTGTTTATCTTCAGGTACTTGAAGCCCTTCCCCGAGAATAAGATTTTTGACCTAAGAATAAAGTAAGACTGCGTCTTATTTTCAGAAAAAGGACGGTACGATGACCTTAGTTTATTTGAAAACAAGTAGCATCATTATATAAAACAAAGGTAATTATTACGGCAAAAATTAGACAAAAGGATTTAAGAATCAAAAGCAGTAATAAGTAGTTGTATAGACATCAATGAGAGTGACTGAAAAGATTGAGGTTTGTAAAAGAATAGGAGTTAAAGGTTATGTAGGAAAACAAGGAAGGAGATGGTTTGGGGGGGAATGGAGGTCAGTCGAGGAGAGTATGTGCGGCACTAAGTCAAATGCAAAAAAAAGACAAGTCGGGTAAATATGAATGAAGGAGGAGAGGAGAGGCTGAGGGGAGAGTCATAATGAAATGGGGTAAATGGGTCTGTGTGAGGGGGGCAGGGGGATAGGGGGGCGGGGGGGGGGGGCAGGTGGAGGGCGGTGATTGATAGCCTAATAGACGGCAGGCTCTGGACTCTTGCTTTGGCAGCGCACGCGTCACCTCACAGCTCTGTCACACCTTTACAGCTCTCCAGTGTTGACACACACTCTATGTGTCCCTCTGACTCCAGTATGTAGTCGAGTACGTCATCTCAGTGATAGCCTAATAGACGGCAGGCTCTGGAGTCTTGCTTTGGCAGCGCACGCGTCACCTCACAGCTGTCACACCTTTACAGCTCTCCAGTGTTGACACACACTCTATGTGTCCCTCTGACTCCAGTATGTAGTCGAGTACGTCATCACAGTGATAGCCTAATAGACGGCAGGCTCTGGAGTCTTGCATTGGCAGCGCACGCGTCACCTCACAGCTCTGTCACACCTTTACAGCTCTCCAGTGTTGACACACACTCTATGAGTACCTCTGACTCCAGTATGTAGCCGAGTACGTCATCACAGTGATAGCCTAATAGACGGCAGGCTCTGGAGTCTTGCATTGGCAGCGCACGCGTCACCTCACAGCTCTGTCACACCTTTACAGCTCTCCAGTGTTGACACACAGTCTATGTGTCCCTCTGACTCCAGTATGTAGCCGAGTACGTCATCTCAGTGATAGCCTAATAGACGGCAGGCTCTGGAGTCTTGCTTTGGCAGCGCACGCGTCACCTCACAGCTCTGTCACACCTTTACAGCTCTCCAGTGTTGACACACATACTATGTGTCCCTCTGACTCCAGTATGTAGCCGAGTACGTCATCTCAGTGATAGCCTAATAGACGGCAGGCTCTGGAGTCTTGCTTTGGCAGCGCACGCGTCACCTCACAGCTCTGTCACACCTTTACAGCTCTCCAGTGTTGACACACACTCTATGTGTCCCTCTGACTCCAGTATGTAGCCGAGTACGTCATCTCAGTGATAGCCTAATAGACGGCAGGCTCTGGAGTCTTGCTTTGGCAGCGCACGCGTCACCTCACAGCTCTGTCACACCTTTACAGCTCTCCAGTGTTGACACACACTCTATGTGTCCCTCTGACTCCAGTATCTAGCCGAGTACGTCATCTCAGTGATAGCCTAATAGACGACAGGCTCTAGAGTCTTGCTTTGGCAGCGCACGCGTCACCTCACAGCTCTGTCACACCTTTACAGCTCTCCAGTGTTGACACACACTCTATGTGTCCCTCTGACTCCAGTATGTAGCCGAGTACGTCATCTCAGTGATAGCCTAATAGACGGCAGGCTCTGGAGTCTTGCTTTGGCAGCGCACGCGTCACCTCACAGCTCTGTCACACCTTTACAGCTCTCCAGTGTTGACACACACTCTCGTGTCCCTCTGACTCCAGTATGTAGCCGAGTACGTCATCTCAGTGATAGCCTAATAGACGGCAGGCTCTGGAGTCTTGCTTTGGCAGCGCACGCGTCACCTCACAGCTCTGTCACACCTTTACAGCTCTCCAGTGTTGACACACACTCTATGTGTCCCTCTGACTCCAGTATGTAGCCGAGTACGTCATCTCAGTGATAGCCTAATAGACGGACAGGCTCTAGGAGTCTTGCTTTGGCAGCGCACGCGTCACCTCACAGCTCTGTCACACCTTTACAGCTCTCCAGTGTTGACACACACTCTATGTGTCCCTCTGACTCCAGTATGTAGCCGAGTACGTCATCTCAGTGATAGCCTAATAGACGGCAGGCTTTGGAGTCTTGCTTTGGCAGCGCACGCGTCACCTCACAGCTCTGTCACACCTTTACAGCTCTCCAGTGTTGACACACACTCTATGTGTCCTCTCTGACTCCAGTATGTAGCCGAGTACGTCATCTCAGTGATAGCCTAATAGACGGCAGGCTCTGGAGTCTTGCTTTGGCAGCGCACGCGTCACCTCACAGCTCTGTCACACCTTTACAGCTCTCCAGTGTTGACACACACTCATGTGTCTCTCTGACTCCAGTATGTAGCCGAGTACGTCATCTCAGTGATAGCCTAATAGACGGCAGGCTCTGGAGTCTTGCTTTGGCAGCGCACGCGTCACCTCACAGCTCTGTCACACCTTTACAGCTCTCCAGTGTTGACACACACTCTATGTGTCTCTCTGACTCCAGTATGTAGCCGAGTACGTCATCTCAGTGATAGCCTAATAGACGGCAGGCTCTGGAGTCTTGCTTTGGCAGCGCACGCGTCACCTCACAGCTCTGTCACACCTTTACAGCTCTCCAGTGTTGACACACACTCTATGTGTCTCTCTGACTCCAGTATGTAGCCGAGTACGTCATCTTAGTGATAGCCTAATAGACGGCACGCTTTGGAGTCTTGCTTTGGCAGCGCACGCGTCACCTCACAGCTCTGTCACACCTTTACAGCTCTCCAGTGTTGACACACACTCTATGTGTCCCTCTGACTCCAGTATGTAGCCGAGTACGTCATCTCAGTGATAGCCTAATAGACGGCAGGCTCTGGAGTCTTGCTTTGGCAGCGCACGCGTCACCTCACAGCTCTGTCACACCTTTACAGCTCTCCAGTGTTGACACACACTCTATGTGTCCCTCTGACTCCAGTATGTAGCCGAGTACGTCATCTCAGTGATAGCCTAATAGACGACAGGCTCTGGAGTCTTGCTTTGGCAGCGCACGCGTCACCTCACAGCTCTGTCACACCTTTACAGCTCTCCAGTGTTGACACACACTCTATGTGTCCCTCTGACTCCAGTATGTAGTCGAGTACGTCATCTCAGTGATAGCCTAATAGACGGCAGGCTCTGGAGTCTTGCATTGGCAGCGCACGTGTCGCGTCGTCGTTTCGAAATACTAGAAAAAACATTTTATAGAATGTTGCCACGTTTCCATCCTTATGTTACATGTCCTTACTAAGACAGATGTAACCTGAGGATAAACACTAAGTGTTCGAAACGCGTCGTCGTTTCGATATAAATATCTTTTATACGATTCCTTGTTTTGTTTTTTCTTTCTCCTCATTTCTAAATTAAATCAATAAATAACCAAGTACACTCATGCCTTGAATTAACGGACCTCACTTTAAAGGATTTCTGAAGCAACGGACAAAATCTGTAGCATTGTTTACAGCTGTGGAGGAACATGTGAACCGTCTTTTTACGAAAATAATACACTGTCTTACTTTATTTTTAGGTCAAAATCCGTGCTAGGGCTTATTCAAGTACATTAAGTAGATTTACACAATTAGTTTAATATTTATTTTTGTATGGAAATTTAAATGACAGTCAGGCCATTTTCTGGATAATTGTCATAACTTATCAAAATTTTCAATTCCGTTCTGATTTTCCTCTAAATCTATTTCCTGTAGAATTATTGGTCTGAATCTAATCTAATCTATAGGGCCTATTTTCAGGGGAGGACTTATAGTCCAAAACGTCCCGAAAACCACACTAAGACTTATTTTCGGAAAAAGACGGTAGCTGTTTGGTGCGTGTTTTCAAACATTTATGGTCCCGTTTTGTGTGTTGTTTTTGAAATAGTCACTTATTGTGTTGTTTTTTAAACAGTATACTTATAAACCTTGTAGAAAAGGGTAAAAGAGGCAACTTAACAATATCACTGAAGGGAGAGTTAATTTAAAAAAAAAAAAAACCTTGCAATAAGGTTTTAACGGAAATTTCGGACAATGGGGAAATATCGGACAATAAGGAAATATTGAACAATAGGGAAATATTGGACAATCTGGAAATATTGGACAATCGGGAAATATTGGACAATCTGGAAATATTGAACAATAGGGAAATATCGGACAATAGGGAAATATTGGACAACTGGAAATATTGGACAATCGGGAAATATTGGACAATAGGGAAATATTGGACAATCTGGAAATATTGGACAATAGGGAAATATTGGGCAATCTGGAAATATTGGACAATCTGGAAATATTGGACAATTGGGAAATATTGGACAATCGGGAAATATTGGACAATCGGGAAATATTGGACAATCGGGAAATATCGGACAATAGGGAAATATTGGACAATAGGGAAATATTGGACAATAGGGAAATATTGGACAATCTGGAAATATTGGACAATCTGGAAATATCGGACAATAGAGAAATATTGAACAATCGGGGAATATTGGACAATCGGGAAATATCAGACTATCGGAAAATATTGAACAATCCGGAAATATGGGACTATCGGGAAATATTGAACAATCGGGGAATATCGGACAATAGAGAAATATTGAACAATCGGGAAATATCGGACAATAGAGAAATATTGAACAATCGGGGAATATTGGACAATCGGGTAATATCGGACAATAGGGAAATATTGGACAATCTGGAAATATTGGACAATCGGGAAATATCGGACTATAGGGAAATATTGGACAATCGAGGAATATCGAACAATAGGGAAATATTGGACAATCGGAAAATATCAGACAATCAGGAAATATTGAACAATAGGGAAATATTGAACAATAGGGAAATATTGGACAATCAGGGAATATTGGACAATCGGGAAATATCGAACAATCGGGGAATATTGAACAATAGGGAAATACTGAACAATAGGGAAATATTGGACAATCAGGGAATATTGGACAATCGGGAAATATTGAACAATAGGGAAATATAGAGCAATCGGGAAATATTGAACAATAGGGAAATATTGGACAATCGGGGAATATTGGACAATCGGGAAATATCGGACAATAGAGAAATATTGAACAATCGGGAAATATCAGACAATAGAGAAATATTGAACAATCGGGGAATATTGGACAATGGGGAAATATCGGACAATAGAGAAATATTGAACAATCGGGGAATATTGGACAATCGGGAAATATCGGACTATCGGAAAATATTGAATAATCGGGAAATATCGGACAATAGAGAAATATTGAACAATCGGGAAATATCGGACAATAGAGAAATATTGAACAATCGGGGAATATTGGACAATCGGGAAATATCGGACTATCGGAAAATATTGAACAATCGGGAAATATGGGACTATCGGGAAATATTGAACAATCGGGGAATATCGGACAATAGAGAAATATTGAACAATCGGGAAATATCGGACAATAGAGAAATATTGAACAATCGGGGAATATTGGACAATCGGGAAATATCGGACAATAGAGAAATATTGAACAATCGGGAAATATCGGACAATAGAGAAATATTGAACAATCGGGAAATATCGGACAATAGAGAAATATTGAATAATCGGGGAATATTGGACAATCGGGAAATATCGGACAATAGAGAAATATTGAACAATCGGGGAATATTGGACAATCGGGAAATATCGGACTATCGGAAAATATTGAATAATCGGGAAATATCGGACAATAGAGAAATATTGAACAATCGGGAAATATCGGACAATAGAGAAATATTGAACAATCGGGGAATATTGGACAATCGGGAAATATCAGATTATCGGAAAATATTGAATAATCGGGAAATATCGGACAATAGAGAAATATTGAACAATCGGGAAATATCGGACAATAGAGAGATATTGAACAATCGGGGAATATTGGACAATCGGGAAATATCGGACTATCGGAAAATATTGAACAATCGGGAAATATGGGACTATCGGGAAATATTGAACAATCGGGAAATATCGGACAATAGAGAAATATTGAACAATCGGGGAATATTGGACAATCGGGAAATATCGGACAATAGGGAAATATCGGACAATGGGGAAATATTGGACAATCGGGAAAATTGGAAATGGGGAAATATCGGACAATTGAGAAATCTCAGACCATCGGGAAATATCGGACAATGGGGGAATATCGAACCAGTGTTCAACTCCTTTTAGTCCTTGAGTGTACAGGATGAACTGAACTAGGTCACACATGCTAGCCTTTAAAAATTATTGGTAAAAAAATTAGCGAAAAGCTGATAGGGAGAGGGGGAGGGGGTTGTACAAAAGCTAACAATTCAACTGTGAAATAAAAAAAAATTGGGAAATAAATTTAAAAAAAAAAAACAACTCTCGACCCGATATATTCCAAACAATGGACCAAATCGACAAAAAAAAAAAAAAAAAAAAACGGAAATGAATAATATATGAATTATTCATTCATGTTGAGTGGAATTTGTCACGGTATTGATAAGGTTGTGGGAGAAAGAAAGGCATTGAGGTGTTATTAATGAAAACAATTGGAGGGAAGAGGGTGAGTATATAGTAGGGGTGGATGAATCTATTTATAGGATTGTGATAGTAGAGGGGGTGTGTTTAAATCACTGACAGATGATTAGAAAGTTACATGTATTGTTGGATTGGACGCGACGCGAGTGATGGCTGGGTCGGGTCGGCTTGTGTTGTTAACGAGCCTTCGCAGGAAGTCACTTGGGGTAGGTCCTGGAGGCAGTAATTGGCTGAGGCCATTTCTCAGTGGCCAGGCCCTCCTTGCAGCGTCTCTCGTCCCAATTAGTCTCGTCTCGTGTCCCCCCCACCCACCCACACGCTAACTAGCTAGCCTGCTTAATCACTTAATAGATCTCTTTAAATCTACTATCACACCTCTTACTCTAATTACATTATCGTCCTTTAAACTCGTATCTCATCAAATCATCGACAAAACAGAAACAGTCCTTTGCAAGGCATAACTGTTTAACTTCTTTCTTCGTAAAGAGATGAACACTTTACCTTGTGCTAACGCGCTCCTCTCTGACTAGTACATCAGAGGTTCGATACCCACTCTAGTCTCGACTTATTCACGTTCAAACTGAATAAGTCACAGGAAAATACGTTATGCCGTCAGTCCTGAACCTGAAGATTCCCCTACTCTAAATAAACTTGAGTTAAGGCAAAATTTCCGACTCCCAATGTACCATAGAGTAGAATCACAAAAAGGGCCAATGTTCAGCTTGCGTGTTCTCTAGTAAGACTACTACTGCAATCTAACCTATACCATCATTGGGGACCAGGTTACTCGTCTCTGGACTAGTACATCAGAGGTTCAATACCCGCTCTAACCCTCGATTTATTCATGCGGGAGTATTCATGTGCTCACTTTTGATTCGTACATAAGGGGTTCAACACCCACTCTAGCCCTCGATTTATTCATGCGAGAGTACTCATGTGCTCACTTTTGATTCGTACATAAGGGGTTCAATACCCGCTCTAACCCTCGATTTATTCATGCGGGAGTACTCATGTTCTCACTTTTGATTCGTACATAAGGGGTTCAACACCCACTCTAGCCCTTGATTTATTCATGCGAGAGTACTCATGTGCACACTTTTGATTCGTACATAAGGGGTTCAATACCCGCTCTAACCCTTGATTTATTCATGCGGGAGTACTCATGTTCTCACTTTTGATTCGTACATAAGGGGTTCAACACCCACTCTAGCCCTGATTTATTCATGCGAGAGTACTCATGTGCTCACTTATGATTCGTTACCATAAGGGTTCAATACCCGCTCTAACCCTCGATTTATTCATGCGGGAGTACTCATGTTCTCACTTTTGATTCGTACATAAGGGGTTCAACACCCACTCTAGCCCTCGATTTATTCATGCGAGAGTACTCATGTGCTCACTTTTGATTCGTACATAAGGGGTTCAATACCCGCTCTAGCCCTCGATTTATTCATGCGGGAGTATTCATGTGCTCACTTTTGATTCGTACATAAGGGGTTCAACGCCCACTCTAGGCCTCGATTTATTCAAGTAGAAGGTGAATAACTCAGATCACATTATCCCTCGGAGAATACGTTATGCCGCCGGTCCCGAGCCGGTACAATGCCAGGCAGTCATTAAATATTCTGTTACCCTATATACACTTGAGTTAGCCAAAATTTAGGACTCCCAATGTAGAATCAATCTTAATTGTGTTGTATCACATAGGTAGAGATGCGGCGAAAGAGCTTTCGCTCTATAATAGAATATAATCTGTTCTATTATTCCTGACATGACTAAATAAGCTGGGTTACGCGCTGCAATACCTGTTTTGATTTGTAATCATGTCTATCAACATTTCAGCCATTCCATGAGCAAAGAACAACAGATCGATGCTTTTTTACGTGAAACCCTTTAGCCATATCTGATGTCTCACAACAACCTTCCTATAGGAAAGGCGCATAAGCGTGATGTCTCACAACAATACTAGTATAGGAAAGGCAAATAAGCGTGTTGTCTCACAACAATCCTCCTATAGGAAAGGCGCATAAGCCTGATGTCTCACAACAATCCTCCTATAGGAAAGGCGCATAAGCGTGATGTCTCACAACAATACTAGTATAGGAAAGGCGAATAAGCGTGTTGTCTCACAACAATCCTCCTATAGGAAAGGCGCATAAGCCTGATGTCTCACAACAATCCTCCTATAGGAAAGGCGATAAGCGTGTTGTCTCACAACAATCCTCCTATAGGAAAGGCGCATAAGCGTGTGTCTCACAACAATACTCGTATAGGAAAGGCGCATAAGCGTTTGTCTCACAACAATCCTCGTATAGGAAAGGCGCATAAGCGTGATATCATACAAAAATATTCCTATAGGAAAGGCGCATAAGCGTTTGTCTCACAACAATCCTCCTACAGGAAAGGCGAATAAGCGTGTTGTCTCACAACAATCCTCCTATAGGAAAGGTGAATAAGCGTGTTGTCTCACAACAATCCTCCTATAGGAAAGGCGAATAAGCGTGTTCTCTCACAACAACCTCCTATAGGAAAGACGAATAAGCGTGATATCTCACAACAATACTCCTATAGGAAAGGTGAATAAGCGTGTTGTCTCACAACAATCCTCCTATAGGAAAGGTGCATAAGCGTTTGTCTCACAACAATCCTCCTACAGGAAAGGCGAATAAGCGTGTTGTCTCACAACAATCCTCCTATAGGAAAGATGAATAAGCGTGTTGTCTCACAACAATCCTCCTACAGGAAAGGCGAATAAGAGTTTCTCTCACAACAACCTCCTATAGGAAAGGCGCATAAGCGCTGTAATACCAAAACAGGTATCACAAAAGGCCCAATATGTTCGGCCTTTGTGTATCACCTTCTGAGACATCTACTATAACATAACCTAGCCCAACCCTAATGGGTGTTAGCGTATAAGAAAAGTTCGCGATGAGGTTACAACATAAACAAGACATAATAACACACGTATCGACAAGATGAAATGATAAGAAAGGACAGTCTCCTAAGCAGAGGTCAACACAACCGTACTCTGTCTACAAAGTGTGTTTGAGAGAGAGAGAGAGAGAGAGACGCAAATTAGGAAAGGACTTTGCTAGGAATTCGAATTAGAGGGTCCATTATGGAGGGTAGAAGCCCTAATGCCTTTCACTTCCGGAGAGCCCTTTCAGTGCTAACCACCCCTGCAGCAGCCCTAACCTCATTACACCAGCGCCCTGTCCATTTTTCAACCCCCCACTCAACCCCCCGAATACCCCCCGTCAGGCCACCTGCACAATGTATTCAGTCTAATGCAAAACGGAGGCAGCACTTTCGACAATTACCTACACAACATAAACTTATTACTTCCTTCCGAACCCAAACAAAAATAACCGTGGAAAACTTTCGCCCAATTATTTTCGATATGGTAAGGTAAGCAGCTGTCTACATGTTGCTGGGTCCTTAGGCGTTGCTTTTACCATCGTCATCATGATAGGCCACTAATCACATCATTCGATAATTGGTTAAACAAATGTTTTTGTTCCATGCAATACAATAGAACATCAGGTAATACGTATGCATGTTTACATATATCATAGAACACCGGGTTTTGGCGTAAAACAAGTAGAACCTCGCGGTGTGAGTCCAATCCATCCTATACCGAGCTCGGATTCACTTCGACACTTACTATGAAGCAATATTTCGTATTGAGAACGCCCTAGTGGAGCCATGCAGCTATATCCGCAGATATATATATATATATATATATATATATATATATAGAGTAGCAGTTTGCTTCTCAACGCGAGTACTTCGCACTTCTTCCCGATGACGACGGATGTCGAAATATCGAAGTGAGTTCTGTAGTGTTTTTCTGTGTTCTTTTCTATGTGTTAAAGTGTATATATATATTATATTGTAAACAGGAAAACGATCCAAAAAGACAACAAACGTTTCACGATGAATCACAAACTCAGAACTAAGGAACAAACACACTTACTGTCTCTAATTTTCAGTAGAACCGTCATCAGGAGAGTTGAGAAAGGGACACCAAGCGCACTTGTAAAGCGACGGTTGGAGACCAACAGTGTTGTCACACGCGTGCCCGGTTCAAGTGAGGTAAGAGAAATTAACTAAGAATAAGCTAAGAAATAGGAAGTGAAAATGAAGTAAAATAAATAATGAAAACTTAACAGATAATAATGAAGAAAATAAGAGGAAAATAGCTGAAACAAAATGAAATCCAGGAATATGTATAGATACTTAAATATAATAATAAAGAGGATATATATATATATATATATATATATATATATATATATATATATATATATCTTTTTATTTGTCTCCTTTGCGGCAGCACTGCTTTAGCCCTCACCCAGTGAGTCCTTTAGTTGACTGTCGTCCCTCCGTCAATTCACTTCTTCTCCTGAGGACGACCGCCATTACGGTCGAAATATTGAAAAGTGAGTCTTTGTTGTGTTTCTCTTTATGTGTCACTGCTTATTTTATTTATATATATATATATAGTTAACACATGAAAGAGAAAAAACAAATAAAGACACACACAAAAGACTCACAACGATATTTCGACAGTCGTCGTCATCGGGTAGAAGTAGTCCCTTTGAGTAGCTGAAGCTAACTAACTGAGTTAGCTTCAGCTACTCAAAGGGACTACTTCTACCCGATGACGACGACTGTCGAAATATCGTTGTGAGTCTTTTGTGTGTGTCTTTATTTGTTTTTTCTCTTTCATGTGTTAACTAGTAGTCCTGTTGGACCATTTCAAGTTTTATATATATATATATATATTATATATGATCAAACCACAATAAGAAATGGGAAAACAAGACTAAGATCTTTCAACCGTAACAAGAGGTCTTCGTCAGAGTCAAAAACCCTTATTGTGGTTTGATCATTGATTGTTGTTTCACGTGTTTATGTGAAATCTTTTTATATATATATATATATATATATATATAGATATAGGAAGAAATTAATATATATATATATATATATATATATATAGAAAATTGTCACAATAACACGTGATATAAATATTCAGGTAACTCACCACAAATTAGAGAAGATAGTCGCTCTAAGGCCTTTCGTTTTCACGTCGTCAGAGAGCAAGTGAATACAAGTTGTAAGCAGGTTATGAATTTTGATTTAAAGAAGGAGTAAGATTGGCATCATTGACAGTATTTTTCCCTATAACTGTTGAAATAGTCTTGATTTGTTTGATAATTCCTTCAATTAGAAATTCATCTAATTTAAAAAGGCCTGGACTAGTGTTGACCAAGTTCTTAGAAAAGTCTTTTATGAGGGCGCTTTCAACAATGTTTCTTCTTCTTTCACATGACATAAAAACCAACTCCTTTGCTTCTTTCCAGTTAATTATGTGATTTTTGTCTCTAATGTGTAGGAACAAGGCACTTTTATCATCTTGTCTTCTAACTGAATACTGATGTTGCTTAATCCTTGTATCCATTCCTTTTCCCGTCTGTCCAATATAAGCCAACTCGCAATCCTTGCAAGGAATTCTGTATACACAACAGTTTTTTCGGCTTCTTTTAGAGTTATGGACAAGTCTATTTGACAAATTACCACCACTACTAAATGTAACTGAGATATCTAGCTTCTTCAACAAATATGGAATGTCTTTTAAACATGGGCTGTAGGGAACCACCAGCAAATTCCTTCTTGAAAAAACGTTCCTCACTTACAGATGACATCAAAGATTGTTTGGCTTTTTTCATCACGTTATCAATTAATTTTTTTGGATACATTAGAGAGGTTGAAACTTTGTAAATATATTTAATTTCTTCTTCTAAAAATGGTTCACTGCAAATTTTGAAAGCTCTCAAAAACATGCTATTAAAAACGGATTTTTTGACACTGAGGGGGTGTGCCGAGAAGAAATGAACATAAGAGGAAACATTTGTAGATTTTCTGTAAATACTATAATTCAATTTATTATCACTTCGGTGCAAAAGCACATCCAGGAAAGGGAGTTTATTATTATTTTCTAATTCTATTGTACGAGTAAATTGAATAGACGGAACAAACATATTGAGGGTATCCAAAAAAGTGCTAACATTTTTATCATCTGGCCAAATACATAGAACATCGTCAACATAGCGAAGCCATTTAGCATTGCTAGGTAAAATTTTAGGTAGGTATGTAAACGTTTTTAACACAAAAGGTTTATTGAACGTAGTTATTTGATGAAAATAGAAGGTAGACTCCGTTAGTAATAGTTTAGTAGTTGCACTAGAATTAATAGAGTCATAAGAACTTGAGGACAAAATAAATCCATACTGCACCTCTCCCCCTGTATAACATGGACATACCTTTCATTGAATATTTTTGGTATGTATATCAAACAATAAATAAATCGCCAAAAGTGTCTGAACCGTTGGCAAATATTGTTACATTTCATTAATGTTGCTATTGTTAATTCCTCAAGCATCCTCCGTGAATTTAATTAAAATTTTCCGAATAATCAGACATCAGTTAATTGTAATTATAGTAATTATAATTATTGTATGTAGGAATTTGCTGGTGGTTCCCTACAGCCCATGTTTAAAAGACATTCCATATTTGTTGAAGAAGCTAGATATCTCAGTTACATTTAGTAGTGGTGGTAATTTGTCAAATAGACTTGTCCATAACTCTAAAAGAAGCCGAAAAAACTGTTGTGTATACAGAATTCCTTGCAAGGATTGCGAGTTGGCTTATATTGGACAGACGGGAAAAGGAATGGATACAAGGATTAAGCAACATCAGTATTCAGTTAGAAGACAAGATGATAAAAGTGCCTTGTTCCTACACATTAGAGACAAAAATCACATAATTAACTGGAAAGAAGCAAAGGAGTTGGTTTTTATGTCATGTGAAAGAAGAAGAAACATTGTTGAAAGCGCCCTCATAAAAGACTTTCTAAGAACTTGGTCAACACTAGTCCAGGCCTTTTTAAATTAGATGAATTTCTAATTGAAGGAATTATCAAACAAATCAAGACTATTTCAACAGTTATAGGGAAAAAATACTGTCAATGATGCCAATCTTACTCCTTCTTTAAATCAAAATTCATAACCTGCTTACAACTTGTATTCACTTGCTCTCTGACGACGTGAAAACGAAAGGCCTTAGAGCGACTATCTTCTCTAATTTGTGGTGAGTTACCTGATATATATATATATATATATATATATATATATATATATACACGGGTTACTTGCCGTTGCGTCTACAACGTGCTTGGTCTCCCTTTCTCTTTTCTCCTGAAGAGGGATTACTCGAAAATTTGAGTCTGTAAGTATGTTTCCTTACTCTGTGTGTTACTCTTCTTGAATTTTGAACTCGCATATATTTATGCTGCACTGCGTGTCATTGTATCGTTGTTTACATCGGCCAGTGGACGCATTTATGTCTCCGTTCCTTCATTCTTTCTCCTTTTTATTTTCTTTTTTTCTTCTTCCTGAAGACGTCAAGACGCCGAAATTATCAAGATTCGTGAGTGTTAGTCCTTTTTCTTGTGTTCTCTAGCTGTAACTTTAATAATTTATATATATATATTATATATATATATCGAAACTCTTAAAATAAGTCGGTAGTACGGGCGGCGGGGGCCCATGGAGAGGGGTTGGTTCTCTGTTCTCTCTCCATCCCGCCAGCTGAGGTCGGACTCGTAGTGGCTGCTGTTGGTTTTCACCCAAGTTGAGGGTAGACCCACATTGTGGTCGCTGTGTGAGAAGCAGTAACTTCTCGGGAGGATGCTTGTTTAGTACAAGGGTCTTCAATGGGTACTAAAGGTCAACCCTTCAACCCTTGGGGGGTCAAGAAAACGGTTAGACGAGGGTCGCGAAATGTTTCAAATTGTTTATTTTTAAATAGGAAATAAAATACTATATTAAATAAATAATTTATTTATTATTAATGCGGCACAGCAATCTCAATAAAGTTAAAATACACTCGTATAAGGGTACGTTTGCGAGTGATTAATAAAAATTGATGGTATCAACATAATAATATTTTTATTAATCGAATAAAGTTAAAACGGAGATCGTCTAGGCGTGAGAGAGACAGTCGCTCGTGTTACGAATTTTTAAAAAAATCCTTACGAATGGCTGCTCGTAAAGCGAATTACGCATACAACGAGGGACTCATACTACGAGGGACTCATACAACGAGGGACTCATACTACGAGGGACTCATACTACGAGGGACTCATACTACGAGGGACTCATACAACGAGGGACTCATACTACGAGGGACTCATACAACGAGGGACTCATACTACGAGGGACTCATACAACGAGGGGCTCATACTACGAGGGACTCATACTACGAGGGACTCATACTACAAGGTTCTACGGTACATTACCTTGTACCCCTATAGGAAAATAATAAGTCTTCCATGTTCCTCTTACATATTCACAATGTTACGCTCATTCTAGCGTAAGATAACCTTACTTATTTCAGTATCTTATTATCTTATTACTTACTTACTTATTATCTTATTTCAGCTTATCTATCACAATACTGAACGAATCAGAAAATTCCGAAACAAACTAATCATATTCAGTCTAATAAAGTTGAAATTCACTGCCATACACGTTACCCTATGACTACAAATTTGGAGTGGTCTACACTCAACTTTAATATAAGTAAAAAAATATCAAACTGGATAACAAAATAATCATTTCTTGTCCTCCCAAAAAGCTTTCAAATTATAGAATTATAAGTCAACAGTATATTAAAAATTATGAGTCAAATTTTATTACATTTTATTAATAAGAAGAAGTTTTTTTGTTGCTTTGAAAATTGGAATATTTGTTTCTTTTATTCTCTCTCTGATGAAATAATGAATGTCTAACTTACATCGCTGTCTTGAAGTCCTATATGTTTATCAAATATAAAATCATGACATCTTATTCATTAAATCTCATTTTAAATTATTATTATTAACAGTATTTCAAAATGTCAATGAACAAGAATTTCATTATGTAAGAAAAAAAAAAGACAAGCATACATCACAATAATATTAATTAGGAATTACCACTGTTTCTTCATTAACATTTACGATCCAAACTCTAACCTGAACTAAAAATTTACCCAGACCCAAACCACAACCAGATTCAAAAATTGATCTAGACTACATTTCATTATGAATTTCGGATCTATTGCATCTTCATTAACACTACGATCCAAACTCCAACCAGAATTAAAAATTTACCCATTTCAATAAGAATTTCTAAACTACTGCATCCTAGGACGAAGAATATCTACTTTGATTCCATATTCGTTTGATAACTATATTTCTAACTGATAACATCATCAGAAATATAGGCCACATCATCAGAAGTACATAAAACATAATCAAATATCATCAGAAAACATATTCCAAAATCATCAGAAGGATAGTCCATACTACCAGTGGTTTATAACACATCATCAGAATACAGTGCACAACATCAGAAGTTCAGAAAACTTAATCAAATACATAGACTCCATAATCAGAAAGTATTGTCAACATCATCAGAAGGTCTGAACACATATCAGAAGCATAGACCATATCATTAGAAAACATAATCCTAATCATCAGAAGGATAGTCAATATCATCAGGAACATATGGCATATCACCAGGAAACATAAACCACATCATCAGAAGGATGGTTCATATCACCAGGGGCTTATGTCATATTATCAGAAGCATAGTTCAAAATCATCAGAAAGCACAGTCCACTCGAACCCATCATGAAAAAGGATCCTTTAAGAATGTGAAAATGCTGGAGCACCCAAAATAAAGCAATATATATATATTGAAAAACACTACAAGATTTGAAATCGTATACCCATTGCAATATCCGTATATAAATTATTTTAAAATATTAACAATAAAACAGTCCTTCCTAGGTCCCTATTGTCATAACACCTTCAACAGTTCAGATATAAACCTGAAGAAAAACAACTCCCACCCTATAATGATTTATGATTGTGATAGGTTTTAAATGAAAGGGTTTTTTAAGAGCCGCATAGGTATGCCAGGGAACGATTTTTACGTATCATAATAAAAGAATCAATCCAATTTGAAAACTAACTCCCCCACCCTATAATGATTTATGATTGTGATAGGTTTTAAAGCGAAAGGGTTTTTTAAGAGCCGCATAGGTATGCCAGGCAACGATTTTTACGTATCATAATACAAGAATCAATCCAATTTGAAAATTAACTCCCACCCTATAATGATTTATGATTGTGATAGGTTTTATAGCGAAAGGGTTTTTTAAAAGCCGCATAGGTATGCCAGGCAACGATTTTTACGTATCATAATAAAAGAATCAATCCAATTTGAAAACTAACTCCCCCACCCTATAATGATTTATGATTGTGATAGGTTTTATAGCGAAAGGGTTTTTTAAAAGCCGCATAGGTATGCCAGGGAACGATTTTTACGTATCATAATAAAAGAATCAATCCAATTTGAAAATTAACTCCCCCTACCCTATAATGATTTATGATTGTGATAGGTTTTAAAGCGAAAGGGTTTTTTAAGAGCCGCATAGGTATGCCGGGGAACGATTTTTACGTATCATAATAAAAGAATCAATCCAATTTGAAAATTAACTCCCCCTACCCTATAATGATTTATGATTGTGATAGGTTTTAAAGCGAAAGGGTTTTTTAAGAGCCGCATAGGTATGCCGGGCAACGATTTTTACGTATCATAATAAAAGAATCAATCCAATTTGAAAATTAACTCCCCCTATCCTATAATGATTTATGATTGTGATAGATTTTAAAGCGAAAGGGTTTTTTAAGAGCTGGATAGGTATGCCAGCCAACGATTTTTACGTATCATAATAAAAGAATCAATCCAATTTGAAAATTAACTCCCCCTACCCTATAATGATTTATGATTGTGATAGGTTTTAAAGCGAAAGGGTTTTTTTAAAAGCCGGATAGGTATGCCAGGCAACGATGAAAATACGATTTGTAACATATATATATATATAAAAGACGTAAATAAAGACAGGTGTGGAATAGAGAGGGAATAAAAAACAAGAGTTAAACTGTGTGTTAGACCTTGGGGGGGGGGGGGGGGGGGACCGAAAGCGCAATTAGGAAAGGCCGATTGGATTGGGAAGGAGAAGGCGGGGGAGGGGGAGGAGGTGCCTTGGCAATGTGCAGGAGGAGCGAATTAATTATGTCCACCGTTCTCTGATACAGCATCAGCAGCAGCAGTAGCAAGCAGCAGAGAATTATAATGGCCGAGTAATTGTTTCAAGGGATGTAGAAAGGATGGGGGAGGGGGGGGGGGTAAAAAAGAGCACGGGTGTTAGGCGGACGGACGGACGGGGGGGGGAGAGGTAGTAGTATAGGTGTTTTTGCAAGTGGAGGAGGATGAAGCGGTAGGGGTTTCTTTGAATGTGCTACTAACGGAAAAAGCAGTTTTTGAGAGAGAGAGAGAGAGAGAGAGAGAGAGTGGAGAGATAAGTCATATCTAGAAGGGCGGTAATTAGAGAGAGGCAAAAACAAAGGGGGCGGCGCCCAATCTGCACTTTCATTAGATGGGGTGGGGGTGCGGGGGGGGGGGCTAGCCAGATGGCGGCGGTGGTGGCGGTGTGCGGCGCTGCCGCCCCCGGGGGCGGGGCCGTCGCCCTGGAGACGGTGACGTCAGCCTTCACGTCAATAACCGCCGCTCCAATACTCTCTCCACACCCCTCCATTAATTATACTCTTAAATGAATTTTCGATTTTGTTTATCGACGATGAATTAGCTATAATCAGGACTGAGGGGTTGAGGAAGCAGTGGTGCGCACATGTCCCCCTCCCTCTGATAACCTACATCTGGGATAATCAACTCGGCCCTTCATAAAAACACACGCAGCACTCCTCTTCACGCCACGACCTAAGTGGCAAGTCAGCAAGATACAACACTTAGTGTTCATCACCAGCTACAACACAAAAAAAAAACGTAAAACAATCTGCAAAACTCATTGTAGGATAAACGCTAATGTACTCGTAATAGCCTCCACTACAACTTACCACTAGTCAAAACCTGAAGAAGAACACTACATGTTCGAAACTCATTGTTTATACTATTAAATTTGTAAAAGTTGGAAGCAGTCCTTCATTTAAACATATAATACTTAAATTGCGCCTTCATATTCAAATTGTATTCCAAAATACAACTTTCTTCACGAACTGCTGGGTCGTAAGTTCTAATATTTGTAAAAGTTGAAGGCAGTCCTTCATTTAACTATTAAATTACTATATGTGGAGACTATTTCATTAGCTTTTTACCCTATAATGAGAAAACAACACATAATAACTCATTGCACTGCCATAAAATCGTATAAACAACACGTTTCGAACATATAGAGTACGAGTACTACGTGTTCGAAACGTGTTGTTTATACGATTAAATTTCTACATGTGGAGACTATTTCATTAGCTTTTTACCCTACAATGAGTAAATACCACATAATAACTGATTGCACTACGTTAGAATTAAATTTTAGTTATTCTGAGGTAAAATGGATAAACAAACAAAAAGTCTCCACACAAAATGAAATTTTATTCAAACGTTTCAAACACCTTGTGTTCATCATCAGGAAGACACTGCAATATAAATTATATATAATCAGTTACAAAAATTAGAGTGAAATAATAAAATTCAATTAAGAGAATTGAACTTTGAATTCGAAACGCGTTGAATAAAACTTCATTTTGTGTGGAGACTTTTGTTTGTTTATCCATTTTACCTCAGAATGAGTAAATACCACACAAAATTACGGATTTGCACAACTAATGATTTAAATTTTAGTTGTTTTTTTTCTTTTATGTAACTTCAAAATGTTTATACATATTTGTGATTGTATTGCTGATGTACCTGATGATGAGCACTAAGTGTTTGAAAGGCGTTGTATAATTAAATCTTTGAGTGTAAAGACTTCATGTATCTTTCCTCATAGATATTATCATGTTAGTAGACAATACAAGACGAATATTAAAATAAAAATAAAATAATAAGATGCTCGTGAAATATTTGAAGAATTCATTGTATTAATGTTTTTATTTATTGAATGTTATAAAGTTGAGTTTCTTTCAATCGTTCAGTTTTAGTATGTTCGATTGTATTAAAGGAATACTCTGTATTAATATTGTCATAACTAACGTGCTTCGATGTTAGTCAGGCCATCGCACGCATCATAAGGTTCTAAAAGAAGGGATACCAATATGATTATCATATCATAAGAGAGACATCACTTGCATTCTAATGCAGGAACAATAAGATGATTATCATCAGAGAGACATTACAGGGTTCTAATAAATTATCACTAGGATGATTATCATATCATCAGAGACATATCACGAAATTCTAATAAATTATCACTAAGATGATTATCATATCATCAGAGAGATATCACGAGATTCTAATGGAGGGACAATAAGATGATTATCATCAGAGAGACATTACAAGGTTCTAATAAATAATCACTAAGATGATTATCATATCATCAGAGACATATCACGAAATTCTAATGGAGGAACAATAAGATGATTATCATCAGAGAGACATTACAGGGTTCTAATAAATTATCACTAGGATGATTATCATATCATCAGAGACATATCACGAAATTCTAATAAATTATCACTAAGATGATTATCATATCATCAGAGAGATATCACGAGATTCTAATGGAGGGACAATAAGATGATTATCATCAGAGAGACATTACAAGGTTCTAATAAATAATCACTAAGATGATTATCATATCATCAGAGACATATCACGAAATTCTAATGGAGGAACAATAAGATGATTATCATCAGAGAGACATTACAAGGTTCTAATAAATTATCACTAAGATGATTATCATATCATCAGAGAGACATCACGAGATTCTAATGCAGGAACAATAATATGATTATCATCGGAGAAACATCACCAGGTTGTAATGAAGGGACTCTAAGATGATTATCATCAAAGAGACATCATAGGGTTCTAACGAGGGAACACTAAGATGTTCCTATTAGGACAAATATAGTTCAATGTAGGAAAATAAACATAGAGAAATTAAAAGGACACACTTACAGTCTCTAACTTTCGGTTTGAACGGTCTTCAGGAGAGATAAGAGAGGGGAAACCAAGCGCACTGGTTCAGAGACGGTTGGAGACCGCACCATTGGAGGGTCTTATCTCTCCTGACGACGGTTCAAACCTAAAATTAGAGACTATAAGAGTGTACTTTTAATTTCTCTATGTTCCTTTTTATACATTGAAATATATATAGAAATATACATATATATCAGCTCAAAAACGAAGAAAAGCAAGACAAAACAGAGAAAGAGACACACTTACAAACTCAAATTTCCGGATGATCCGTCTTCAGGAGAAAATAGAAAGGGCAACCAAGCACGCCGGAAACACAACGGCAGGAAACCGGTGACTCTTCTCTGTGTGTTGCTTTTCTTCGTTTTTCAGCTGATTTGCGTCCAGTTTGGATCACTTTTTCGAATTTTGATGATATATATATATATTTCTAAGAGCTTAGTCAACACTAGTCCAGGCCTTTTTAGATTAGATGAATTTCTAATTGAAGGAATCGTTAAACAAATCAAGACTATTTCTGATGTAATAGGGAAAAATACTGTCAATGATGCCAATCTTAATCCAACTTTAAATCAAAATTCATAACCTGCCTACAACTTGTATTCACTTGCTCTCTGACGACGTGAAAACGAAAGGCCTCAGAGCGACTATCTTCATTCATTTGTTGTGAGTTACCTGAATATATATATATATATATATATAGTATTCACATAAACACGTGAAATAACAATCAATGATCAAACCACAATAAGAAATGGGAAAACAAGACTAAGATCTTTTAACCGTAACAAGCGGTCTTCGTCAGAGTCAAAAACCAACCTCAGTTGGGACTCTGACGAAGACCGCTTGTTACGGTTGAAAGATCTTAGACTTGTTTTCCCATTTCTTATTGTGGTTTGATCATTGATATATATGTATATATATACTCGTATATATCAGCTGAAAAACGAAGAAAAGCAAGACACAGAGAAAGAGACAAACTTACAAACTCAAATTTTCTCCTGAAGACGGATCATCCGAAAATTTGAGTTTGTAAGTGTGTCTCTTTCTCTGTGTGTTGCTTTTCTTCGTTTTTGAGCTGATTTGCGTCCAGGTTGGATCGCTTTTACGAATTTTGATGATATATATATATATATATATATATATATATATATATATAGAGAGAGAGAGAGAGAGAGAGAGAGCTGTCCCCTCCCTCCACCCCCCTTTGTTGACACATCATGTGTTGTGCCTTGTCATATTATATCTTTTTAAGATATAACTGATATGTCCATGATAGAAGGGGTTTGAAGAATACGTCTATTATGTATGGTTTGACCTGTCCCTGAGGCAGTACCTGTCAGTTGGGCTGTAGATAGACAAGGGGAGGAGACACACAATACTGGTGCAAGTCAATTAATTCAACCCCCCACTCACCAGTATAGCGTGCATCCCCCGCAGCAGCCACCCCCTCTGCGTGCCCCCCCCCCCCCCCCCCCCCAATACAACACAGCTAGCTTCCAATCCCGCATAATCAATGGTTCTTGACCTATCGTAAAACAGCCGACTCTCCTTATTGCTTTAATACATTCAAACTTATTTCATCGTCTACAACTCAATCAAAACACATTATTCTTCTGCATTTCATATTTACTTTACCTCCTCTAGAAAATTCTGTTCTTATATCAGCTTCAAGGTTTCGAACTTTTGGTTGGACCGTCATCAGGAGAGTTGAGATAGGGGACACGAGCAGCACTTGCGAAGCAAAGGTCAACCTACAGACCTAAAACCGTTATCTTTATTCTGTTTCTTGATCGAAGCTGTAATAACTAGAACATAAAAGGACGATAGAGGTATGATTATTCTTGGCCGATAGGCCAAGGACGGGTTTTGGTTAAAGAAGAAGTTTGATTATTGTAAACTCTGACGAAACTAAATAGTAGTTGTAGTCTGACGAAACTAACTAGTAGTTGTAATCTGACGATAATAAGTAGAAGTTATTGTCTGCCGAAACTAAGTAGTAGTTGTAATCTGACGATAATAAGTTGTAGATAAAGTCTGACGAAACTAACTAGTAGTTGTAGTCTGACGAAACTAACTAGTAGTTGTAGTCTCACGAAACTAAGTAGTAGTTATAGTCTGACGAAACTAAGTAGTAGTTGTAATCTGACGAAACTAAATAGTAGTTGTAGTCTGACGAACTAAATAGTAGTTGTAGTCTGACGATAATAAGTTAAAGACTGACGAAACTAACTAATAGTTGTAGTCTGACGATAATAAGTTGTAGATAAAGTCTGACGAAACTAACTAGTAGTTGTAGTCTGACGACACTAAGTAGAAGTTATAGTCTGACGAAACTAAGTAGTAGTTGTAGTCTGACGAAACTAACTAGTAGTTGTAGTCTGACGAAACTAACTAGTAGTTAAAGGCTGACGAAACTAATAGTTGTAGTCTGACGATAATAAGTTGTAGATAAAGTGTGACGAAACTAACTAGTAGTTGTAGTCTGACGACACTAAGTAGTAGTTGTAGTCTGACGAAACTAACTAGTAGTTGTAGTATGACGACACTAACTAGTAGTTGTAGTCTGACAAAACTAACTATTAGTTGTAGTCTGACGATACTAAGTAGTAGTTGTAGTCCGACGGAAATAAGTAGTAGTTATAGTCTGACGAAACTTAGTTGTAGTTGTAGTTTGACGAAATTAAGTCGAATCCAAACTGAGTTCCTTGAACATGTGTGTCGAATAGTAGAGTTAAGGGGTGTGTGGGAGCCATACATCCTGCAGTATAAAGGACATAAGACACATGTACCTAAAGACATTAATGGAGTGGTATGTACTCACCGCTGGGTCTGGAGCGACAGGGGAAGACTGCTGCGTTTGTCGCGTCGAGGCACCTGCTCCACCAGGGTAGGAAGAGCTCTGAAACAAAACACAAGTATACTATACAAGAGCACAAACACAACCAACAGACTAACTAAGCGCCAAGCTTAGAAAAAGTATATATATATATAAAAAAAGATTTCACATAAACATGTGAAATAACAATCAATGATCAAACCACAATAAGAAATGGGAAAACAAGACTAAGATCTTTCAACCGTAACAAGCGGTCTTCGTTGATATATATATATATATATATATATATATTATATATATATTCGTAAATTTGGTGAACAATCCTTCTTTTATACATGTTTTGTTGAATGATCTTTGTACTGTGGAATGAATAAATTTCATTGTCCATCTTT
Organism: Hermatobates lingyangjiaoensis; assembly: GCA_026182355.1. NCBI lineage: Eukaryota > Metazoa > Arthropoda > Insecta > Hemiptera > Hermatobatidae > Hermatobates > Hermatobates lingyangjiaoensis. The sequence continues at coordinate 320,644 of JAPFBL010000247.1, forward strand.
CAAGTTTTCTCACCTTTGTTTTCAATATTTCTGGTACTATATTTGGTACTAAATATACCAAAGTCGTACACAGTACATAGTACTGTACTGTAATGTACAGAGTACAAAGGTAGTTCAACAAATCAGGTATTTATATATATATATATATAATTAAAATAAGCAGCAGCTTCTGCATTGACCAGTTTCTTGTTGACACTCTCTAGTTTTCGTATCACTTTGCGGTGAGACTCTGGTAGCTTCCAAAGAAGGTTAGCAAAAGACATTAACACACACAATAAGGGAAGACCTGCTGCCTTTGTACACAAATATATATATATCTAAAAAGATTTCACATAAACACGTGAAATAACAATCAATGATCAAACCACAATAAGGAATGGAAAAAAAAGACTCAGATCTTTCAACCGTAACAAGCGGCTTTGTCAGAGTCAAAAACCCAACTGAGTTCGCTCACTCTCTCTCTTCATTTAGGCATTCTCACTTATCTCCTACACATTCCCTCTCTTAGTTCCTACATTCTCACTTTTCACTTACGCATTCTCTCTCTTCTATTCTCTAAACCCGTTCACTTGGGTTTTTGACTCTGACGAAGACTGCCTGTTACGGTTGAAAGATCTTAGTCTTGTTTTCCCATTTCTTATTGTGGTTTGATCATTGATATATATATATTCCTAAATTTTGGTAGCAGTCCTTCCTTGATACACACATTATTGAAAATGACACCAAATTTAGCTGATACCTGTTTCCTAACAAGTTTCTCAATTTTTCTAAATAACACTCTCGTTATTTCGTCTACACAATAAAGTACATCTCCTATGGTCGACATGTTTCGTAAATTTTGGTAGTAGTCCTTCCTTGATACACACATTATTGAAAATGACACTAAATTTAGCTGATATTTTGATCATTGATATATATATATATTCGTAAATTTTGGTAGCAGTCCTTCCTTGATACACACATTATTGACGCAGGCCGGGAGGCCACTCACCCCACAGATTAACGCCCAACTATACTTAAACTTTATGGAAAAAACCCCCCCTTCTACCTTCTCTGTGTATATAATAAACCAGGTTTTCACATTAGATCTTATTCACGTCCTGATGATGAATGTTGATCATTCGAAACATGTCGACCATAGGAGATGTACTTTATTGTGTAGACGAAATAACGAGAGTGTTATTTAGAAAAATTGAGAAACTTGTTAAGAAACAGGTATCAGCTAAATTTGGTATCATTTTCAATAATGTGAATATATATATATATGAAAACAAACCACAAGGAAAAAAAAGAAAACAGATGGAAAAAATGCTCTGAGGCCTTTCAATTTATGCCATCAGAGAGCAAACAAGGTAAGAACTAGAAAGTAACATAAAAGGTATGTACAAGGAAGGTAACTAAACAGCTGGGAAAACAAGAGTCGAAAAGGCATAATAAGAGAAAAACAAAAAATACCCAATACAATTAAACAATGCAAAATGAACAATAAGAAAATTAATTAAAATAAAAATATAAAAATATAAATAGAATAAGAAGCAAGTGTTATATATAATTCCTAACTATAAACAATATATAATAAATATAAACAAATAGATACAAATTAAATTAATGCAATATCAAAAAATAAACAATATTAAATTATTAACAAAACAAGAATACATGAGAAAGTAATAAGTCAAATAAAAATTATGTTCTATTATTAGAATCCACAATCTGGTCAGAGTTCATGTTCAACGTTGCAAGTACATTTTGAAGGTCACCCACAGGACCAATTTGCCTAACTATACCTTCAATTAAAATTTCATCCAATCTAAAAAGCCCATGACTTATATTTATTAGTTTATCAAAATTATACTTAATTAGGGCACTTTCTACTAAGTTCCTTTCCACATCAGATGAGAGAAATATCAATTCTTTGGAATCTTCCCATTTTATTGAATGATTTTTTGAAATAATATGTTGGAACAAGGCACTTGATTCTTCTTGCCGCCTAATAGTGTATTTATGTTGCTTCACTCTAGTAAGCAAACTTTTTCCCGTTTGTCCAACATATGAAAAATCACAATCTCTACAAGGAATCCTATAAACACAACCTTCCTTTTCTTTTCTTTCACAATTATTTACAAGTCTGTTTAATAATTTCCCACCACTACTGAAAACAACTGAAATATCCATTTTTTTCAAAAATACCGGGATGTCTCTTAGAGTTTGATTAAAGGGAACAACCAGAAGGTTTCTATTTGTAAAGGGTTCTTTCTCATTTCTTGTTCTTAAGGATTCTTTAGTTTCTTTCAAAACTTTGTTTATTAGGGATCTTGGGTATTTTAATGATGAGGCAATTTGATAGATGTTTTCAATTTCATCATTCAGGAATTCTTCACTACACAATTTTAACGCTCTTAAAAACATATTTCTGAAACACCTTTTTTGACATTTGATGGATGAGCGAGAAAAAATGCACATAAGAAGGAACATGGGTAGGTTTTCTATAAATACTATATTTTTAGATTATGCCCAAAACGATGTAAATTTAAATCAAGAAAAGGTAACTTATTATTGCTTTCAAGTTCTAAAGTGAATTCAATTGATGGAACGCACTTATTAAGAGTATTCAAAAAATCTGCAACACATTCATTGTCCGGCCAAACACACAAAACATCATCCACGTATCGAAACCATCTAGCATTGCTTGGCAAAATCCTAGGAAGAAATTTCATTTCAAAACATTCCATAAAAATATTGCTTAAAACTGGGAAAAGACAATTTCCATGGCTAAACCGAACTTTTGCCTATAAAAAAAAAAAATATCATATGTTGGACAAACGGGAAAAAGTTTGCTTACTAGAGTGAAGCAACATAAATACACTATTAGGCGGCAAGAAGAATCAAGTGCCTTGTTCCAACATATTATTTCAAAAAATCATTTAATAAAATGGGAAGATTCCAAAGAATTGATATTTCTCTCATCTGATGTGGAAAGGAACTTAGTAGAAAGTGCCCTAATTAAGTATAATTTTGATAAACTAATAAATATAAGTCATGGGCTTTTTAGATTGGATGAAATTTTAATTGAAGGTATAGTTAGGCAAATTGGTCCTGTGGGTGACCTTCAAAATGTACTTGCAACGTTGAACATGAACTCTGACCAGATTGTGGATTCTAATAATAGAACATAATTTTTATTTGACTTATTACTTTCTCATGTATTCTTGTTTTGTTAATAATTTAATATTGTTTATTTTTTGATATTGCATTAATTTAATTTGTATCTATTTGTTTATATTTATTATATATTGTTTATAGTTAGGAATTATATATAACACTTGTTTCTTATTCTATTTATATTTTTATATTTTTATTTTAATTAATTTTCTTATTGTTCATTTTGCATTGTTTAATTGTATTGGGTATTTTTTGTTTTTCTCTTATTATGCCTTTTCGACTCTTGTTTTCCCAGCTGTTTAGTTACCTTCCTTGTACATACCTTTTATGTTACTTTCTAGTTCTTACCTTGTTTGCTCTCTGATGACATAAATTGAAAGGCCTCAGAGCATTTTTTCCATCTGTTTTCTTTTTTTTCCTTGTGGTTTGTTTTCATTGATTGCATCACGTGTTTATTGTGATTTATCTGCATGCATATATATATATATATATATATATATGTGTGTGTGTGTGTGTGTGTGTGTGTGTGTGTGTGATGTGCAATACATGGATGTCACACTCATTGTGATATTGTATATGAAACATAAGTGAGAAAGTTTGGTGAAACTGTTTCACTGGCCTTGAATGATTAAAGTAATTATTATTATTTTTTATTTTTTTTTGGTCGAAAACATTGTCAGGAGGAAGAGATGTGATGAAGGTGGCTGTGCGGCCTCCAATCGTCATTGTCAGCGTGGCGGTGGTAGTCGGTCGATACCCGCTGCTCTCCAGCACAATCCTCTCTACTTCCCACCTCGTCCTGTCTTTGCCGCCCCCACCGCCCCCCACCCACCCCCACAATGTCCTTCACCTCTTCATCCTGATCAATCACTCAGCCTCTGGGTTACGGTCGTCCACCACCCACACACTCCTAATACACTTATCTCAAACCTTTTTTACTACCACTAAAATGAAGACACCTCACACACACACACACACACACACACTCAATCTTAAACCATTTCTAAATCACTTACAATTATTCATTCCCAATGTAACAAAAACAGGGCACATTTATTCTAAAAACAAGAATAAACACTTAATATCCAAAGAATCCAAAAAACCCAATCCATAATAATACATCGCAAAAAAAACTTTTACCTCTACGTCTAACCCCGAGTTAGACGGTTCAACCGAAAATTAGAGATTGTAAGTGTGTGTTTTTAATTTCTCTATGTTTCTGTTTGTACATTTAACTCTCTCTCTCTCTCTCTCTCTCTCTCTATATATATATATAACAATTAAAATAAGCAGTGACACATAAACTGAAACACAACAAAGACTCACTTTTCAATATTTCGACCGTAATAGCGGTCGTCCTCAGGAGAAGAAGTGAATTGACGGAGGGACGACATTCAACTCAACATCTTTGTTGTGTTTCAGTTTGTGTGTCACTGCTTATTTTAATTGTTATCTGTCCTGCCGGACCGTTTTTTGTTTACCATGGTAGGTATATATATATATATATAGTTAAATGTATCGACCGATGAATAGAAAGAAAACTAAAGTTTATCGGGACTCGGTCAGTTCTTCAAGTTGAAATTAAACTTTCATTGACAACGTTTCGGTCTTTATTTAAAACCTTTTTCATAGGCAGAGGTATAAATTTTGAAACAGAAAAACAAAGTATATTACAAGTACTAACGCCGAGTTAGACGTAGAGGTAGAAGTTTTATATGCCTAACACTTATCATACATAAAGATCTGAGTACTCCTTTTATCTATCAAAAAATCCTATCATATCGCAAATTAAATTACTCATCAATCTAAATCCTTTTTATTAAGCAATTATCATTCCGTCAGATTCTTACTAACCTTATTAGAATGAGGAAGAGGAAGAGACAGTTCCTCACTTTCTCTGTCAATGCTCTGGTTTGGCTTAAAGAAGAAAAGAAAGAACTGCACTAACGAACAAGGTGTGTATCCAGATTGTTCAAAATAAGTGTGCCCGCCTTATAGCCAGGGATCCTTGGTACGCCCGTAATGTTGATATTCACCATGATTTGAAAATGGAATCCATAGATAGTTACATCACCAGACTTACTACCAATGAAGACAACAAACTATCTACTCATCCAAACCTCCTTGCACAAACTCTAAATCCTGCCACCAACCTTCCTCAACCTCACTGAACAATTACTTCATCCACTGACTATCTGACTACTTTTCCAACTTATGACTAAAAACTTTGAAAACCATGACCTCAACAAGACCACATGACCGCGAATACGACATCATCCACTATTACGTGATATTGACACATACCTGTTGTTGTTGTTGCTGCTGCGGAGACGAAGGGTGTTGTTGTTGTTGTTGTTGCTCCTGTTGTTGCTGGGAAGGTTGGGGACTCCACGAACCTCCCCGCTCATAACCTCCATTGCTACCTCCTCCTCCCATCTAAACACACAACAACAACAACACACCATTAACACAAATCACGCAACATACAGATCTAAGCAAAAGTAAACAACAAAAGTCAATTCCAAAGCCTTCTACAGTGTTTTATTTACTCTTAATAAAAAAAACAATCACAATTATACGAATAATAACAAATAATTTATATAACATATAGTATTGAATTAAAGTTTTAACTAGAAACTCAAAAACAAGACTAACACTCACGATCTTCGATCATTTCGACTGTCTCCGTCATCAGGAGAGGAAAAAAGGAACAGAGGAAAAACAAAATGAAAGTGTTACAGTATATATTTTATTTATTACTTATAAAATTGGGTTTTGAACCCTGACAAACCGGTTAAATTGAAAGAAAGTTTGGCCCCAATTATTTTTGAACAATTAAAAAAATTAAAAAATTAAAACAATTAAAACAAAGAAAAACATTAAAAATCAAAGAAACACACTTACAAACCAACTTTGAAACCCTTCAAAAATTAAAAAAAAAACCACTTAAAAAAATTTTGAAAAATTAACAAAAATTTAAAAATTAAAACACCTTTAAAACACAAATTAAAAACACTTGAAACAATTAAAAACCAAACTTGGCAAAAAACATTCAAAACAAAAGAAACACACTTAGAAAAACACTTACAAACACACTTAGAAACACACTTAGAAACACGCTTACAAACTCAAATTTTGGGATAATCCGACTTCAGGAGAAAAGAGAAAGGAAGACCAAGCACGTAGTTGGGTCCTGGGTATATATATTTATATATATAAAAAGATTTCACATAAACACGTGAAATAACAATCAATGATCAAACCACAATAAGAAATGGGAAAACAAGACTACGATCTTTCAATCGTAACAAGCGGTCTTCGTCAGTTGGGTTTTTGACTCTGATGAAGATCACTCATTTTTCTTCTCTAGATAGATATATTTATATATACCTATATATACACGCGTTCAAAATCTAAGAAGAGTAACATACAGATTACAAAAACACAATTACAAACTCAAATTTTCTTACAATCCGTCTTCAGGAAAAAGAGTCGCACGGCATGGTCGAATAACACCACATCCAGAAGAGAATAAATCTTAGTTTTTTTTTCCATCTTTCTTATTGTGATTTGATCAATGATTGTTATTTCACGTATTTATGTGAAATCTTTATATATATATATACATATATATATTTGTGATGTCGTTTATCAGAAATATAATATATAAAAAACTGATCAAAGTAACAAATTTGACAGTGAAAGGCTTTGCCTAATATAATATAATATATATATTAAATATATATATTAAATATATATATAACTTTAACAAGAGAAAAGAACACAGAAAGAAACACAAACTCACTTCGATTTTCCCGGACACCGGGTCGTATCGGGAAGGAAGTTCGAAGTTCTTTCGGCCTTTTTGGTTAAATGTTTAAGTACAGTTTCTTTAAAAATTAATTTTAAATTTTTTAAATTAAAAAATATTAAAATTAAGTTTCTTTTGGTCTTTTTTTTTTAAAAAAAGCCTTCCACTCGACCCAAAAGATAACTTTTTTTTTTTTTTTTATATATTATATATATATATAGCCCTTAGGACCGGCCCACCCAATTCACTTCTTCCCGAGGACGACCGATGGTAAAATATAAAAAGTGAGTCGTTTGTCCTTTCTTTCTTTCCTTGTTGTGAATCCGAATTTTTATTTATATTTATAAAATAATAAAAAAAAATTAAAAAATATGTTTTTTGTAAAAAATATAAAAAGGTTTTTCACTGGACCAAAGTATAAATTTGGTTTTTATATAAAAAATTTTAATTAAAAAATTATTTGTTGGGACTTTTGTTTCTTTCTTGGACAGTTTATTTTGTTTTAGTCCTTTTGTTTTATTCTTTATGTAATTTTTATTTTAATTTATATTTTAATTATTTTTATAAATATATAATATAATGATCAAAGAAACACATTTGACAGGTGAAAGGCTTTGCCTAATGCAGGACAGAAAGGGCAGTAAGCAGTCACTCAATGTATCCTCGATTAAGAAAGTCCTGTCTGGTGTTTATTCCTTGTCCCTTTCGTGTTTCCCCTAACTTGATCCAGTCACGAATCCCCCCCCCTCTTTCATGAATATATAAATGTGTTCCATGAATGCTTCAATTACTTTTAATCCCTGGACATTAGAGAAATGTGTTGACGACCTTGAACCCTTGACACTATCTGACTGACTTTGTTATCTATGGTAGGGTGGGGGTTCGGCTCCCGTGAGGGCTCAGTGGCTCCTCCACCCCCTAGGGACTCTGGCAGACCCCTCGACTCCTCCATGTGCCTATCTGACGGCGTCCACGAGAGCGAGAGCAGGAATGAGGGAGGAGGGACAGAGAAGGTGACAGATAAATAGTGAAGATGGGAGGGGGAGACAAAAAGAAGAAGGAAGATAGAAAATGAAGAAAAGAGTGAAGATAGAGGGGAGAGGAGAGGGAAAGTTGAAGAAAAAAGATGAGGGAGAGAGGGGGGGAAATGGGAAATAGAAAAGGAAGAAAAAAAGGGGGGGGAGAGGTTGAGGGAAGAGAGAGAAAGAGGTGAAGAAGGAAGGAAGGGGGGAAGATGAGAGAGAGAAGGAGGAGGGGAGAGGGGAGAGAAAGTTAGGAAGAGAAGAGAGGATAGGGACGAAGAGGGGTGGAAGATGAGGGAGGGAAAGAGAGAGTGGGAAAAAGAGGAGGGGGAGGGAAGTGAGAGAGTGGGAAGAGAGAGGAGGGGGATAGTGAGAGAGTGATGGGGGTGAATTAGAAGAGAGGGGGGTTAAAAAGGGGGGGAGAGATAGAAGGTAAGGGGGGAAAAAGGAAAGAGAGAGAAGAGAGGAAGAGGGAGAGAGGGGGTAAATATAGATTGGAGAGGGGGAGAGGAAGAGGGAGAGAGAGGGGGTTGAAGAAGATTGAGAGAGAGAAGGAGAAAGAGAGAAAGATAGAGAGAGAGGGAGGGAGGGACAGAGAGAGAAGGGAAGTATAGATTGAGAGAGGGACAGATGGAAAGGAAGAAAGAAGAGGGAAGGGAGGAGGGGATGAGGTGGTAGTAAGATTGAGAGAGAGGGGGGGAAGTGGAAGGGAGGGGGAAAGGGAGGAGAGAGAGAAGGATAGAAGAGGAAAAGAAGGAAAGAGAGGAAGAGGGTGAAGAAGAATAAGAGGGGGGAAGAGAGTATAGATGGGGGGGAGAGAGGGGGGAAGATAAGAAGGGGGAAGAAGAGAGAGAGAAGAGGAAGAGAAAGAGAGTGATAGATTAGAGGGAAGAACAATATAAAGAGGAAAGTAGTTAGGAAAAAGAGAGAGAGAAAATAGACCAAAAGGGTTAAATAGGGTCTCAACTTAAAAATAAATAAAATAAAAAAAAAAAAAAAAATTGAAAAATTTTTTTCAAAACAGGTTGTTCCCCCCCAATTCTTCCCCCAAAATAATAAAATTTAAAATTAATAAAAAATAAAAAAAATGGAGAAAGTTCATCCAACACCCCCCCTTCCGGGTTTTCCTGGGGTTGAACGCTTCCTACCAAGTAAAAATCCAGGTCCCCATATATTTCTTTTTTTGGATTTTTTTTTTTTTTTTATTTAGAAGGTTTTTCCTTTATAAGGTTTTTTTTTTGGCAAGCAATTTTAAAAAATAAAAAGGGAAATTTTAAAATTTAAAAGAAACTTGTTGTTGGCCTTATTAAAGGGGGGGGGGGGGGGCAAAATGAACGAATTTAAAAAAAAAAAATCCAAGTAAAAGGGGAAAAAAACGTTTGATACTTAGTTATTGCTAATTCAAAAGAAAGAATAAGCATACAGAATCTGAATTTTATTAAAAAAAAAAAAACACAAGTGGCCAGATATTGGAGAGAAAACTGTAGTGGTTTACACTCACTCACCACCACAACCATCACAACATAATGCAATAACTGACACTTAAAGGCTAAAGCATGGGTTCTCCCTTAGTCTTTCATTGTGAACTATATAAGAGGTATTTTAACATCTCGACTCTAAAAAAAAAAAAAACATATTTATACACTTGTGAATTTTTAAACAAATCCCTTTTTTTTATTTAAATTGAATCTAACTAATGAAATAATTTCATTCTTTTTATAACATGTTGAAATATATAAAACTTTATAAACAACAACGAAATTTTTTTTATTAACCTTTACAAGTTTACTAGTATAAATTGAAAATAAAATTGATTTGGAATAAAATACTGAAATATGGAACTTTTAAGAAACGGACAATAATATAATCACAGCAGAACCTCTTAACGTCTTTTTCCGAAAATAAGACATCCCCCGAAAATAAGTCCTAGCGTGATTTTTGGGACGTTTTGGACTATAAGACCTCCCCTGAAAATAGGCCCCAGTTAAGATAAAGTGAAAAATATAATTCGTTAAAAAATTACTGTTGAATATAGTAGTTAGGTATCTATAACTGTCGTAATATTTCAGAGAATTCATTGCAAATTCCTTGTTTACGTCTAAAGTTCGTTTCAAGTATGCTACTTAGACAAAAAGTAATAATTTAACCACAGCCATATTGCAAAACATGAGAGATTCAGACCAATGATTCTACAGGAAATAGATTTGGAGGAAAATCAGAACGGAATTCAAAAATTTTGATAATTTATTAAGACGTTCCAGAGGATGACATGACTGTAATCGAATAAATTTAAATTTCTTTTTAAAAATAAATATTATACAAAAAATATGTAAATCTACTTAATATACTTAAGTAGAGGGACAGAGAGAGAGAGAGAGAGGGGGTGCAAGTATAGAGAGAGAGAGAGAAAGAGAGACAGAGTGGGGGAGAGAGTTAGAGGGATATAGAGAGTGAGAGTGATAGAGAGAGAGAGAGAGAGAAAGAAAATTTTAATTTCCAAAACTAAGAATTCTCTGAGTATGTACCAGGACTGTAGAGTCGGAAGAAACCAACCGACTCCGACTACTCACCTAGTTATTACTTGTGTACATGAAAATGAGATAAAATGATTAATTAGTCCAAGTAGGATTTTTTCTCTGGAGAAGGACATTGGACATTTGGTGGTAGAACACAAAATGTCTAGTTTAATACAAAATATCTGGCCTTGCTTGTTCAGTGTTTACTTTGTTATAAGTAAATATAATATCACACTTCTTCGTTATTTAATGTCATATTTATACATAATATAAATGCTTAAATAGAAGATGTTTATTATTCTTTCATATTCCTGGCGGTCGAATCAGTCAAGGATTTTGTCTATAATGAGGTTGTTTGTTCGGCTATGACCTATGGATGACCTATGTCTGGTTTAGAGCTACACCAAAGCTACAAAGTACTAATTCTTATTATTACCCACCTGTCATCTGTTTTTTAATAATAAAAAGAGCTGGAGTCGGAGTCGGCTGATACAAAATAGAGTAGTCGAAGTCGGCTGTTATAAAATAGAGTAGTCGGAGTCGGCTGTTACTAAACAGAGTAGTCGGAGTCGGCTGTTACAAAATAGAGTAGTCGGAGTCGACTGTTACAAAATAGAGTAGTCGGAGTCGGCTGGCACAAAATAGAGTAGTCGGAGTCGGCTGTCACAAAATAGAGTAGTCGGAGTCGGCTGTTACAAAATAGAGTAGTCGGAGTCGGCTGTTACAGAATAGAGTAGTCGGAGTCGGCTGTTACAAAATAGAGGAGTCGGAGTCGGCCATAATAACTCCGACTCCACATCCCTGGTATGTACGTCCTCCCTCGTTAAACCACTGGCCACCTTGCCTGTACGATGTCTGAAACTCGTTAAAGATCCCCTACTCGAAATACACTTGAGTTAGGCCAATCGCAATGTAGAATCTATAAAACCACCGATCAAACAAAAGGCCGGTAAATAATTGACGTTATCAATCGCTAGGGAATCGGTTTAAACAATAAAATAAATAAATAATGGCTTATTGGACAAGTAGGTAGAATATTTCTCTTGCGTGCCTTCACATATGTAATGAATACGCAATAATGTTTAACATTCTATTGTTCTACAATTACAAAAGAAACGCGTTTATGTTATCTACTATTACGTCATTTCTAATTTTAGTAAAAGTATAAAAACTTCTGTATACACAATCATACTTTTGATTTAATACCGGACGTATATTTACTGTTCCGGTTATGACTTGCAGTTCATTTGAAATACAGACTACAACTAAACGGTAAGCACATGAAATAAACTATTAAACAAAGAGGCTAGGTTAGCTGAGTGCTTAACATACACGTCTCTCAACTAGTAGGTCCGAGGTTCAATACTAACCTGGTCCTCCATTTATTTACATGGAAGTTGAATAAATCCGAACACGTCGTCTGTCGGAGAGAAACTTGTTAAACTAACGATATCAGGTACTCGTTAAAGATCCTCTAATCTTAAATACACTTAAGTTACGCAAAATTTGTGACTCTTAAAGTAGATTAATCTAGTAAAGTGACTCGCTAATTTCTAAAATGGGTTCCAAATAATAAATGAGCCACAATTTCCTGCCCTTATAATTAGGGCGCGTTGGAAAACAAAGTTTAACTTGGCGTACTGAAATAAATGCTATTGAGAATATGTGTACAGTCATGATGACGTATTCATTGCAGAATGAATTATAATGATGCCTAATTATAATGACGTTGATTTATAGCTGTAATTTAATTACAGCAATTAGATATGCCTAATTATCAATTTGATACAGGTCATTAAATAAGTAGCAATTAAGATGGATGAATGGATAACTACAAGATGACATTTTCTTTTAAATACTAGTATAGATAAAGCATTCAAAGTGTCCAAACGACCAAAGTGGTGACACCCAAGATAAGTATATATGATCGAAAAGGTGAATCGTTGAGAAGGATGAAAGAAGGAGTGGTGAGGTAAGGGTTTGTGACAAACAATGACCTACAGAGGAGTGAATGAGGATGAAACAATCAAGGGGCTGGGGCGAGGGGGAGGGGGAGCCGGAAGGGGATCAGCTGTGAGTGACGTCATAGGGGGCAGGCGATATTTATTGCCAGATAAAGCTGGAGCGCTCTCTCTGCATGAATGACCACCCTCTGTCAGGCGGCTTAATGTCCCATGGATCGCCCTCCCCCTCCGGTAACTCAGAGCCAAGGGGAACTAGCGTGTGTGCACGGCCAGTCTTCCATGTCTGTGCTTTCTGACTCAGCAATAACCATAGCAGACACTACGAGGCTTCAGAGAACTCCTGTATGTGGAGGGCCAGTCATCCATGTCTCTGCTTTCTGACTTAGCAATAACCATAGCATACATTATGAGGCTTCAGTCGAACTGCTGTATCTGGAGGGCCAGTCATCCATGTCTGTGCTTTCTGACTCAGCAATAACCATAGTAGACACTACGAGGCTTCAGGGGAACTAGCGTGTGTGCATGGCCAGTCTTCCATGTCTGTACTTTCTGACTCAGCAATAACCATAGCAGACTCTACGAGGCTTCAGGGGAACTAGCGTGTGTGCATGGCCAGTCTTCCATGTCTGTACTTTCTGACTCAGCAATAACCATAGCATACACTACGAGGCTTCAGAGAACTGCTGTACCTGGAGGGTCAGTCATCCATGTCTGTGCTTTCTGACTCAGCAATAACCAATAGCAGACTCTATAAGGCATCAGGGGAACTAGCCTGTGTGCATGGCCAGTCTTCCATGTCTGTACTTTCTGACTCAGCAATAACCATAGCAGACTCTATGAGGCATCAGTGGAACTAGCGTGTGTGCATGGCCAGTCTTCCATGTCTCTACTTTCTTACTCAGCAATAACCATAGCAGACTCTATGAGGCTTCAGGGGAACTAGCGTGTGTGCACGGCCAGTCATCCATGTCTGTGCTTTCTGACTCAGCAATAACCATAGCAGACACTATGAGGCATCAGGGGAACTAGCGTGTGTGCACGGCCAGTCATCCATGTCTGTGCTTTCTGACTCAGCAATAACCATAGCAGACACTATGAGGCATCAGGGGAACTAGCGTGTGTGCACGGCCAGTCATCCATGTCTGTGCTTTCTGACTCAGCAATAACCATAGCAGACTCTATGAGGCATCAGGTAACTAGCGTGTGTGCACGGCAAGTCATCCATGTCTGTGCTTTCTGACTCAGTAATAACCATAGCAGACACTATGAGGCTTCAGGGGAACTAGCGTGTGTGCACGGCCAGTCATCCATGTCTGTGCTTTCTGACTCAGCAATAACCATAGCAGACACTATGAGGCATCAGTGGAACTAGCGTGTGTGCATGGCCAGTCTTCCATGTCTCTACTTTCTGACTCAGCAATAACCATAGCAGACACTATGAGGCTTCAGGGGAACTAGCGTGTGTGCACGGCCAGTCATCCATGTCTGTGCTTTCTGACTCAGCAATAACCATAGCAGACACTATGAGGCATCAGGGGAACTAGCGTGTGTGCACGGCCAGTCATCCATGTCTGTGCTTTCTGACTCAGCAATAACCATAGCAGACTCTATGAGGCATCAGGTAACTAGCGTGTGTGCACGGCAAGTCATCCATGTCTGTGCTTTCTGACTCAGTAATAACCATAGCAGACACTATGAGGCTTCAGGGGAACTAGCGTGTGTGCACGGCCAGTCATCCATGTCTGTGCTTTCTGACTCAGCAATAACCATAGCAGACACTATGAGGCTTCAGGGGAACTAGCGTGTGTGCACGGCAGGTCATCCATGTCTGTCCTTTCTGACTCAGCAATGACCAAATTACCATACAGAGATTCTAGACTCAGTGGAATAGTTGCAAGTGAAGACGTGATACCCATTCTAACCCGAGCACCTTGAGTACATAATTCAATCAACTACGACCTGATATGAGTTTGGCATAGCGCCTTTGACTCTACTGTCAGTTATGTATAAATATTCTTGAATCCAGCTGGGTCCATAATCTATACATTAGTAATACACATAAATGTGATTCCACTCCTACAAGACGTAAATATTTATTTGAGATGTTCTCCTTTGATTTCAGCTCTGACTAATACAGCAATACATAGTCTACATATTCTGACTCCGGATAGTGAAAGGAAAAACAGAACCACTGATGTCTAAAGCCAATCTAATGGTGTTCTTGAATAACCCTTTGGGGCAAACTTTCAAATCAACTCCCTTTAGTCTGACTCTGACTCCGAACCCTCAGAGGAATACAGTAACCACAAATGTCTAAATCTATCCAATTGGTATAATTAAATAACTCTTAGGCTCCAAAATTGAAATTAATACCATGAACTTTGACTCCGACCACAGAACCCATAGGAGGACTACTGCAACTATAGATTTTTAAAGCATTCTACGAAATCTGTATGTAACACACGGCAATCATAGATGTCTGAATTATTCTATCGGTATTCTTGAACAACCCTTTTGCTAAGACATTCCAAGGAATACTATTAACTTTGACTCCGGAACCCTGTATGTAAGAGACGGTAGTCATAGATGTCTGAATCATCTATCGGTATTCTTGAACAACCCTTTTGCTAAGACATTCCAAGGAATACTATTAACTTTGACTCCGGAACCCTGTATGTAAGAGACGGTAGTCATAGATGTCTGAATCATCTATCGGTATTCTTGAACAACCCTTTCGCTAAGACATTCCAAGGAATACTATTAACTTTGACTCCGGAACCCTACATGTAAGAGAGGGAAGTCATAGATGTCTGAATCATCTATCAGTAGTCTTGAACAACCCTTTCGCTAAGACATTCCAAGGAATACTATTAACTTTGACTCCGGAACCCTGCAAGTAAGAGAGACGGCAGTCATAGATGTCTGAATCATCTATCAGTAGTCTTGAACAACCCTTTTGCTGAGACATTCCAAGGAATACTATTAACTTTGACTCCGGAACCCTGTATGTAAGAGAGACGGCAGTCATAGATGTCTGAATCATCTATCAGTAGTCTTGAACAACCCTTTTGCTGAGACATTCCAAGGAATACTATTAACTTTGACTCCGGAACCCTGCATGTAAGAGAGACGGCAGTCATAGATGTCTGAATCATCTATCAGTAGTCTTGAACAACCCTTTCGCTAAGACATTCCAAGGAATACTATTAACTTTGACTCCGGAACCCTGCAAGTAAGAGAGACGGCAGTCATAGATGTCTGAATCATCTATCAGTAGTCTTGAACAACCCTTTTGCTGAGACATTCCAAGGAATACTATTAACTTTGACTCCGGAACCCTACATGTAAGAGAGGGAAGTCATAGATGTCTGAATCATCTATCAGTAGTCTTGAACAACCCTTTCGCTAAGACATTCCAAGGAATACTATTAACTTTGACTCCGGAACCCTGCATGTAAGAGACGGCAGTCATTGATGTCTGAATCATCTATCAGTATTCTTGAACAACCCATTCGCTAAGACATTCAAAGGAATACTATTAACTTTGACTCCGGAACCCTGCATGTAAAAGACGGCAGTCATAGATGTCTGAATCATCTATCGGTATTCTTGAACAACCCTTTCGCTAAGACATTCCAAGGAATACTATTAACTTTGACTCCGGAACCCTGCATGTAAGAGACGGCAGTCATTGATGTCTGAATCATCTATCAGTATTCTTGAACAACCCATTCGCTAAGACATTCAAAGGAATACTATTAACTTTGACTCCGGAACCCTGCATGTAAGAGACGGCAGTCATTGATGTCTGAATCATCTATCAGTATTCTTGAACAACCCTTTCACTAAGACATTCAAAGGAATACTATTAACTTTGACTCCGGAACCCTGTATGTAAGAGACGGCAGTCATAGATGTCTGAATCATCTATCGGTATTCTTGAACAACCCTTTCGCTAAAACATTCCAAGGAATACTACTAACTTTGACTCCGGAACCCTGCAGAATGTCAGAGAATGTCGGAGCCGCTGTCAGAATCCCATGTCTCTTACCTCATTGAAATAAACCCTATAAGTCATGCTGACTGGTTGTTTAGAAAGTGAAGGAAGGAGGAGTTAAGAAAGACTGGACTATATTATAGAGTTACATTGAAAGGGGGATGCAAATAAATGAAAGCGAAAGTGAGAAGACAGAAAGGGTATGAATGACTGGGGAGAGGTCAATAGCCTGCAGGTAGGGAAAAAAGGAAGTGGAATGGGAGCGAGTGAGAGGGCGGCAGGTAGAGAGGGGGGTAAACAAGTGATTAAAGGAAAGAGGTCAAGGCCGACAGAGTGTGCGAGTTGAGACAACAAAAAAGGAGGGTGTGTGTGGGAGGGGCCTCCTGTGCTCTCGCTAAGTAATTACCAGACCACACGGCTCATTCACGCGGCACGCCAAATCAGACCTTATCCATATCGGCCGATCGATGCCGCCCGGGGACCAAGCACTGTGCTGTAGTCCTGGCCATACCTCTGCCTGCTCACACAAACGTCCTGCCTTCACCTCACTGTCTTCAAAACTGTTCGACTCCAAAGACTCCATCTTCAATACCCGCTGCCACCATAGCCTCCTGCCTTCACCTTACCGTCTTCAAAACTATTCGACTCCAAAGACTTCATCTTCAATACCCGCTGCCACCATAGCCTCCTGCCTTCACCTCGCTGGCACCAAGCTCTGCGCTGTAGTCCAGGCCTTACCTCTGCCTGTTCACACAAACGTCCTGCCCTCACCTCGCTGTCTTCAAAACTCTTCGACTCCAAAGACTCCATCTTCAATACCCGCTGACTACATAGCCTCCTGCCTTCACCTCGCTGGCACCAAGCTCTGTGCTGTAGTCCTGGCCTTACCTCTGCCTGCTCACACAAACGTCCTGCCCTCACCTCGCTGTCTTCAAAACTCTTCGACTCCAAAGACTCCATCTTCAATACCCACCCGCTGACTACATAGCCTCCTGCCTTCACCTCGCTGGCACCAAGCTCTGCGCTGTAGTCCTGGCCTTACCTCTGCCTGCTCACACAAACGTCCTGCCCTCACCTCGCTGTCTTCAAAACTCTTCGACTCCAAAGACTCCATCTTCAATACCCGCTGACTACATAGCCTCCTGCCTTCACCTCGCTGGCACCAAGCTCTGCGCTGTAGTCCTGGCCTTACCTCTGCCTGCTCACACAAACGTCCTGCCCTCACCTCGCTGTCTTCAAAACTCTTCGACTCCAAAGACTCCATCTTCAATACCCGCTGACTACATAGCCTCCTGCCTTCACCTCGCTGGCACCAAGCTCTGCGCTGTAGTCCAGGCCTTACCTCTGCCTGTTCACACAAACGTCCTGCCCTCACCTCGCTGTCTTCAAAACTCTTCGACTCCAAAGACTTCATCCTCAATACCAGCCGACTCCATATTCTCCTGCCTTCACCTCACTGTCATCAAAACTGTTCGACTACAAAGACTACATCCTCTATACCAGCCGACTCCAGTCTCCTGCCTTCACCTCACTGTCATCAAAACTGTTCGCCTACAAAGACTACATCCTCTATACCCGCTGACTCTATAGCCTCCTGCCTTCACCTCACTGTCATCAAAACTGTTCGCCTACAAAGACTACATCCTCTATACCCGCTGACTCTATAGCCTCCTGCCTTCACCTCACTGTCATCAAAACTGTTCGCCTACAAAGACTACATCCTCTATACCCGCTGACTCTATAGCCTCCTGCCTTCACCTCACTGTCATCAAAACTGTTCGACTCCAAAGACTCCATCCTCTATACCAGCCGACTACATAGCCTCCTGCCTTCACCTCACTGTCATCAAAACTGTTCGACTCCAAAGACTCCATCCTCTATACCAGCCGACTCCATAGCCTCCTGTCTTTACCTCTCCGTCATCAAAACTGTTCGACTCCAAAGACTCCATCTTCAATACCAGCCGACTTCATATTCTCCTACCTTCACTGACTGTTATCAAAACTTTTCGACTCCTAAAACTATTCGAGAACCTGCTGCCTAAATACACTAATATAAAACATATATATCGTTCAATAACTAACCGTATTTTACTGATGTCATTTTCATCACCAGTTTTTCGAGGTTTCTGAATATCTTCTTCTTTCCTTCATCCAAAATTTGAAGAAGTATTCTAACCTCGAAAAACTGGTGATGAAAATGACATCCATAAAATACGGTCAGTTATTCAACGAAATATGTTTGAAATAAGGACTGCTCCCAAATTTTACAATATATATATATATTCTCCATATATATATATATATTCTCTTAATTAACATTCTCGAACTTTTGGATGAAGGAAAGAAGAAGGTATTCAGAAACCTTGAAAAACTGGTGAAGAAAATGACATCAGTGAAATACGGTCAGTTGTTCAATGATATATATATCACTAAAAATTCGAAAAAAAACTATCCAAACTGGACGCATGTCAGCTCAAAAACGAAGAAATGCAACATACAGGGATAGAGACACACTTACAAACTCAAATTTTCGGATGATCCTTCTTCAGGAGAAAATAGAATGAGCGAAGAAAGCACGCCGGAAATAAACGGAAACACAACCCTGGGTTGCCGGGACGGTTTCCTGCCGTTGTGTTTCCGGCGTGCTTGGTCGTACTTTCTATTTTCTCCTGAAGAAGGATCATCCGAAAATTTGAGTTGTAAGTGTGTCTCTTTCTCTGTGTGTGTTGCTTTTCTTCGTTTTTGAGCTGATTTGCGTCCAGTTTCAATCGTTTTTTTTTTCGAATTTTGAGTGATATATATAAATATATATATATATATTTATAACAGACTCAATAATATCGACCGTTCGACAGAATAGGTATGTTCTCTAGTAGGGATTCGGTCAATTTTCTAGGATAAAAAATCAAACTCTCCTTGCCAACTTTTCGGTTTTATTTAAAACCTTTTTCATAGGCCTATAAACAAGGAATAATAAGAAATCACGTATCAACATCAAACATATACACAATATGAAAATGGATTGTTACAACTTATGAATATTACAAGCAGAAATATTTCAGAGATACATAAAACAATAATACTTACGTTGGCAACGAGAGTTTGATTTTTTATCCTAGAAAATTGACCGAATCCCGATTAGAGAACATACCTATGCTATATATATATATATATATATATTCGATGCGATGTTGACCAATGGGAGTAGAGTTACAGGTCCAAGCGTAAGGTCCCAGTTGCCCGCTGCTCAGCAAAAAGCCTTTGCGTTCTGCCAATAGGTATAGAGGTTGCACAGTCCCTCTGTGTTAAATGATGTTTGGCAGAAAACATTAGCCTCACTTTACAGTGAACTCCTGTTCCCTTTCTATTTTTGATTTTTGTGGTGGTTGGGTGTTGTTGTTGTTTACTATTTTCTGTTACGGATATTGCTGGATATTTAAATGATACTCTCGGTTGTTTACTGCGAAAAGCCGCCTTCATCTTCATGCCAACAGGGGTAGAGGTTGCACAGTCCCTCTTGATTATTAAGAGATGTTGACACTGGAATCCAACTTCTTCTCGTAGAAACATCTTCAAGTTGTAGGTTTTGTATATTGTTCTCTTCGGTTTCTTATGTTCATGTTTTTTCTTCAGTTGAATGTTATTGCTGCTATTGATGGGTGCTGGTAGGTGATGAAAAGTTCTGCACTGTTGACTGGTGGTGGTATTTGCGACATGTTTCAACCATTCTCTGGTTATCTTCAGGCGCCTGAAGATAACCAGAGAATGGTTGAAACATGTCGCAAATACCACCACCAGGTCAACAGTGCAGAACTTTTCATCACCTACCAGCCACCCATCAATAGCAGCAATAACATTCAACTGAAGAAAAAACATGAACATAAGAAACCGAAGAGAACAATATACAAAACCTACAACTTGAAGATGTTTCTACGAGAAGAAGTTGGATTCCAGTGTCAACATCTCTTAATAATCAAGAGGGACTGTGCAACCTCTACCCCTGTTGGCATGAAGATGAAGGCGGCTTTTCGCAGTAAACAACCGAGAGTATCATTTAAATATCCAGCAATATCCGTAACAGAAAATAGTAAACAACAACAACACCCAACCACCACAAAAATCAAAAATAGAAAGGGAACAGGAGTTCACTGTAAAGTGAGGCTAATGTTTTCTGCCAAACATCATTTAACACAGAGGGACTGTGCAACCTCTATACCTATTGGCAGAACGCAAAGGCTTTTTGCTGAGCAGCGGGCAACTGGGACCTTACGCTTGGACCTGTAACTCTACTCCCATTGGTCAACATCGCATCGAATCATTATTCCTTTCCCCGGACAACCCATAGAAAACTATATATATATATATATATAATATATATATACTTAAAATAAACAGTGACACATAGACTAAAACATAACAAAAGACTCACTTTTCAATATTTCGACCGTAATGGCGGTCGTCAAGTAAGTTGACTGTCGTCCCTCCGTCAATTCACTTCTTCTCCTGAGGACGACTGCCATTACGGTCGAAATATTGAAAAGTGAGTCTTTTGTTATATTTTAGTCTATGTGTCACTGTTTATTTTAAGTGTTATCTGTCCTGCCGGATAAATCAATAAACGTTTTTCGTTTAACATGATATATATATATATATATATATATATATATATATATATATATATATATATTATTATTATTCTTTTCTTTATAACTAACTATAAACTTTTCTTTCTTTTTCTAACTAACTATACCTTCCCTATTAATTCTTACTCTCTTTCAACTCTTTATTTAATATATCTTTTCTAGTTTACTATCAATCTTAATTATTATTATTATTAATTATTATTAACATTATTATTATTAATTTTCTTAATCTATTTATTCTCTATTAGTCCAGTTATACCGTTAACCCTTCAACTCTTTTATTCTAACCGCTTTTTCTTGTTCATTATTGACCTTTGACCTTCTCTTTATATTAACCTGAACTATCCTTTTAATCTATTTATAGCAATGACTAAGCATGACTCATCGATTTTAATTTAACATGTCACTTGGTCAACTCCTTTTCCAGTTGAACCCTGTTAGCAGGAGGTTAGTTCGTAGGATCGAATCTCTCAGTCTTAAGATCGTGAATCCCAAGACTGCGGTTAATTTTAATGATACTTGTTTAAAAGAAGATCTGCTGCCTATTTATACCAATATATATATATATATATATATGAACAGAGATAGATGGAGGAAGGTGTACCCTATATTAGGCAAACTAGTATACTTAGTAAAGTATAATATTATTTAATTATTATTATGGATTCTTTTTATATTTTTCTTATATATATAAAGTAAACACTTGGCCAATATCAAGAAATATATCTACTAATACTTTTGTTAATACACACGTACCTTATTGATAATTGAAGTCTAAAGTGATTATACAAGTCATAGCACGGTTGTATTGATTTAATTTTAACACTATAGGTTGGGTTTATATAGAGGTAACCTGGTACGTATGGTATTGGTAACCTGGTATATGGTACTGACCTGGTAGGGGTGCCTGTAGGGCGAGGGAGGGTGGTAGGGCGGCTGGGAGGGCGAGGCCGGGTGGTAGGCGGCGGGGAAGGGCCTGGGGGCGGCTTGGGGGCCTGGCTGGGGGCCGCCTCCGCTCTGCTGCGACACCTGTACAAATAAAACAAGTATTGTTACAAGATGAACAAATGTCTTGCATCAACTCTCAAGCACCATATACAAGTATATATATGGTATGGTATATATATGGTATATACCATTATACAAGTATATATATATATATGAAAAAATATATATATATATATATATATATAATTAAAGTTACAGCTAGAGAACACAAGAAAAAGGACGAACACTCACGAATCTCGATAATTTCGGCGTCTTGCCGTCTTCAGGAGAAATATATATATATATATATATAATATATTATATATATATAATATATATATAGTATATAGATTATATACGATTATCAAGTATATAGTATGGTATATATATGATATATATATATATACATATATGGTATATACCATTATTCAAGTATATATATGGTATGGTATATATATGGTATATACCATTATACAAGTATAATGTATATACCAATACTCGCATATCAATTCCAACACTGTCTATTTATTCACTATATATAATTTTGATGTGGTTTCGTGGTCTACCATCAAGGCAGCCTAATAAAGGACCAGGGTTACCGGCTAGGTCAGTGGTTCTCAACGTGGTACACATGGACCCCCAGGGGTTCACAGAGGATTACTGGGGGTCCATGAGAAAAGTAGTATTCTGAAGGTCCATGACACGTGGTTAGGGCTCTATGTTAAGTTTAAATGAATTTATCAGCAAACCAAAAATAAACCAAAGCGTAGTTACCGGCTTGGTCCTTCAAGTTCCAATAACCAGGCTGAACAATTTGCCATTCTAAAGGCGTTAGAATGGGTGGCAGCATCTGTTACTGCTAGAACTACCGTGTGTGTCAACACTGACAGTAAGGTCAGTCTACAGTCGATAAATAACTGCAAAAATCATCTACCTCTAATTGAAAAAATCCGAACATTACTATTCTTGCTGAAAAAACAAAGTCATCGTTTCTTTCATAAAGGTCAAGGCACACACGGGAGTAGAAGGAAATGAAATGGCAGATTCATTGGCAAAAGCTGCATCCAGGCAAAACAACGAACCACATTACACTGGCCTCCCTCTGTCCGCAGTTCTTGCATGGGCAACAAAACGAGGTATTCAAAAGTGGCAGGTACTCTGGACTAACTCAATCACTGAAGCAACTACAAGAGAATTTATCCCCTCAGTTGAGAAAAGAAAAAAGTTAGACCATCTAGCCATAAACTGGAAACTAACACAAATCCTAACCGGTCATGGGAGATTCCAAAGTTACCTCCACAGATTTCAAATAAAAAACACTGCAGCTTGCTCCTGCGACAATACAACTCCACAAACTGTAGACCATCTGCTATGGGACTGCCTGAGCTTGTATCCTGCCAGAACAGCTTTAATACGAGAAGTAATGGCGAAGGGTGACACATGGCCACCACCAAAACATAAACTGATAGAAAGAGAATATTATGTTAACTTTGTAGATACGATCCAAAATGGACAAATACAGTTTAATATAGACAAAGGTCTGCAACCGTCTCTGAACCAGTGCGCTTGGTTTCCCTCTCTTATCTCTCCTGAAGACGGTTCAAACCGAAAATTAAAGACTGTAAGTGTGTTCTTTTGATTTCTCTATGTTTCTTTGCCTATATTGAACTATATATATATATTCACTGTTTCGTTATTGAGGGCTAGGTCAAATAAAAGAAAGTAAACCCCTTTCTAGTCCGACGTTTCGATGTATTTGTACATCATCTTCAGGGCTAAAATTAGAGTAAGACTATAATACATTTATCAAAACAATCTACAACTCACATAGAGAAATAACACACACTTTTGTTAAATGTGTGTTATTTCTCTATGTGAGTTGTAGATTGTTTTGATAAATGTATTATAGTCTATGTGTGTTATTTCTCTATGTGAGTTGTAGATTGTTTTGATAAATGTATTATAGTCTTACTCTAATTTTAGCCCTGAAGATGATGTACAAATACATCGAAACGTCGGACTAGAAAGGGGTTTGCTTTCTTTTATTTGACCTAGCCCTCAATAACGAAACAGTGAATAGAATAGAAGAGGTCAATAACAATTTTTGAGTTTATATATATATATATATATATATATATATATATATATATACACTTTTTTTCGTTGGAAATACGATCCAAAACGGACAAATATAGTTCAATATAAACAAAGAAACATAGAGAAATCAGAAGAACACACTTACAGTCTCTAATTTTCGGTTTGAACCGTCTTCAGGAGAGATAAGAGAGGGAAACCAAGCGCACTGGATCAGAGACGGTTGGAGACCCAGTGCGCTTGGTTTCCCTCTCTTATCTCTCCTGAAGACGGTTCAAACCGAAAATTAGATACTGTAAGTGTGTTCTTCTGATTTTTCTATGTTTCTTTGTTTATATTGAACTATATTTGTCCGTTTTGGATCGTATTTCCAACGAAAAAAAGTATATATATATATATATATATAACTCAATAACGTAAAGAGACAAATATAAGCAAAGGCATACAAAACTCATTACTATCTTTCGACATACTAATTGAACCTGAAGACGGCCAAAGAAAGGTCGAAAGCTCGTCAAGATAATAAATCATATTTATTAGTTTTAACCAGTTCTTTTATGTTTAATTAACTCTTGTTATTGTTTATATATAATCTGGCAAAGTTAATTTCGGAATTATTCCCAAAGCTGAAAGAAAAATAATAATTCATTAATAGAGTTGGGTTTTTGACTGTGACGAAGACCGCTTGTTACGGTTGAAAGATCTTAGTCTTGTTTTCCCATTTCTTATTTGTGGTTTGATCATTGATTGTTATTTCACGTGTTTATGTGAAATCTTTTTATTAACTGTGAGATGTGTTTTACTCATATTGAGTAAAGTATTACGTCTTTTCAGAGAATCCCTAATATGTAAAATACTATGATCAAGGGTCAAGGGTCAGCTAGCCATGCACAGCAAGGTGCATGCTAAATTAGTGGACAGGCATCTAGGCCTTTTACCACTTCATTCTCTAAATTAGTTTAACGTGGCGGGATACAAGCTATACTGGCGCTTTTACTTGTCCCTTGTAAAGGGTGGCCCAAAAGTCACTGACACTTTTAAATATTCAATAGCTCCTGTAATTCATAAGTTATACTCACCAAATTTTAGCAGTAGGTAAACTGATCCTTCCGATATTTTTGGCAATATATATGGTTATAATTATTCACTTACACTTAAATTTATCACTAATTAAAATAAGGAAGTAAAATTTACCTAATTTTTAAAAATAATGTTTTTTAAATGTCCACCATTTTCGGTTTCGCACTGAATAGCCCTATCCAACACACTTTGCATAACATTTGAAAGCATTTTCGGGCTCATGTCTCTTATTTGATCGTTTTAAGTCGTTTATTGTCCGAGGTTTATTCCTATACACCCTTTCTTTAATGGCATTTACGCTTGGGGCATTCCTGGTATTAAAATGTCGACGGTAACAACGCTGGGTTTCTGAATTTGAACCATGTGACTCAAAGTACCACTGTACAATGAGGATTCGTTCCTCGGTGCTATATTTGTTCATAATAATGTCGGAAGGGTAGTTCTAAATGCTCTGAAAAAATATAAGAAAAATAATCAGAAACAAAAGAGTTATGCATTTTTTTTAACTGTCAGTGACTTTTGGGCCACCTTTTATTTAAAAAAAAAAAAAAATGTGGAACGCTTGACGATTTTGCGTGTCATCCTTGCGCAGGGGCCATGCTAATCTGTATCGTTTTAATTTTAGTATATGTACCGCCGAAGCGAGTACGATACTTTGAGATATACAGTGATATAGTCAAAAGAAGCCGGTTAATGGAGGGGGAGTAACGGTGCATATTTAATATGAGAATGATGATGTTTTGAATGCATAGGTGGGCGTAGTATTGGGGGGGGGTTGAAATCAATAAGCGAAAGCTGAATGCAGAGTCATTGCAGGGGAGAGAGCTGACATTGAGACTATAGATGGGAGGGGGGGGGGGGTAGACGAATGAAGGACGTGTAAGAGTAAACAAGGCAATAATAGGTCAGGGGGGCATTGCCGTTAAACCAGTCAGAATCAATAGGAGAGGAGGCAAGGCCTAATCCGCCGGCACAGCGAGTGTCCTCGCATTGTCGAGTGCCTTGTAAACCACTCGCTGTCGGCAACATACAACTTATCTTTATATGTGTTTAGTGCAACGGGTGGACTGTAGCGTGTACACCAACCCACCCACATAAACACAGGCAGCATCGGACCTCAAAACATGTCGTTCTGCTCAGAACATCGAAAAAAATAATAAAAATATTTCGGAGACCTTAAAACATGTCATTGTCGTTAGGCAGGATATCGAAAAAATGTAATAAAACGATCATTAGTTGTGCAATCCGTAATTGTGTAACACAAAGTGTTCGAAACGCGTTGAATAAAACTTCATTTGTGTGGAGACTTTTGTTGGTTTATCCATTTTATCTCAGAATGAGTAATAAAACGACTTTAAGGACCTCAATACATGTCATTCCGGTCAGAACATCGAAAAAAAATTAATAAAACGACTTTGGAAACCTCAAAACATGTCATTCCGATCAGAACATCGAAAAAAATTAATATAACTATTTCGGGGACCTCAGAACTTGTCTTCCGGTCAGAACATCGAAAAAAATTAATAAAACAATTTTGGGGACCTCAAAAAATCACTCCACTAGGGCGGGATATCGAGAAAAAATTAATAAAACGATTTTAAGGACCTAAAAACATGTCATTCCGGTCAGAACATCGAAAAAAATTAATATAACGATTTTGGGGACCTCAAACATGAAAACTACGGTCAGGTGGGATATCGAAGAAATTTAATAAAACAACTTTGGGGACCTCAAAACATGTCATTTAGGTCAGAACATCGAAAAATATTAATAAAACGATTTTGGGGACCTCAAAACATGTCATTCCACTCAGGTGGGATATCGAAAAAAAATTAATACAACGACTTTGAGGACCTCAAAACATGTCATTCCACTCAGGTAGGATATCGAAAAAAAATAATAAAACGACTTTAAAAATCTCAAAACATGTCATTCCACTTAGGCGGGATATCGAAAAAAATTAATAAAACGACTTTAAGGACCTCAAAACAGGTAATTCCGGTCAAAACGTCGAAAAAAATTAATAAAACAACTTTGGAATCCTCAAAACATGTAATTCCACTCAGGCGGGATATCAATTTATACTTTACTATAAGTAAAATATAGTGATCGTGAAAAAACTCAATTTTGAAATTTTAACGGAATTACATCTTTCGAGGGTCCCAAAGTCGTTTTATTAAATTTTTTCCATGGTGTTTGTGTGTTATTTTATGTGTATGGGTATTTATCCAAAAACTTATGCCCACGCTACGGTCCAGAAACTTTGATAGATCAAATTAATATTTTAACACAAAAAAGGTCGTCATAGTGTAGATATCTATCCTATTTTTGGGAATCATACGCATGATAGGAAAGTCAATTTTTTTGCCAAATATCTTTTAAGACAACCTTTTTTTTTTTTTTGATATTTTCCCCTCGTTTTGAATAAATGTAAGAAATAAAACAAACCCAGTGTAATTTCATTTTAAATTCCTTCCAAGATGAGTTTCATTTAAATATACATGACTCATTACAATGAATATCGTCTTTTGTTCCTCATCATATAGGTGTTTTGACTTTATTCCATCTTGATTCATTTATATTTTTTTTGTTTAAAAAATAAACATATAAACAGGCAATTTTTGGCATGGAATGAATTATTTATTTTCATGTTATTTTCGATGCAAAAAACTGCTTTGTAATACGAGAGTCCATAATATGAGCTCAGTCAGGGAAGGAATTAAACTCACACCGTGAGACTATAGACTCAACTATAGACTCTACTATAGACTAAAAAGCACTTAATACTAACAGAGTGCAATCAGTTATTGTGTAGTATTTACTCATTGTTAAGTATGTATACATTGTTAAGTTGTAGGAATAAATTGTTTCGTTATTGAAATGTAAACAAAACGAAGTTATTACAAAACACTCGTAGATTTTGTTATGTTCTATTTCCTGTAAAAAAGTAATGGGTAAAAAAGGTTAATGAAATGGTGTTTAACTATAGTAATTTAATGATATAAAGAACGCGTTTCGAACACGTAGTGTTCGTGTTCAGGCATTAACTAGAAAATACAATATCATCAGAGAGTTATCTATCGAACAAAGTAAATATAGTACAAAATAAAATAAGAGAGTACGAACCTGGGGGGGGGGGGGGGGGTCACTTAGCTCAGTGGTTACGTGTTCGTCTCTGAACTAATAGGACCGGGGTTCAATCCTCACCTGGCCCTCGATTTATTCACGCGGGAGGTGAATAAATCTGAGCACGTCGTCCATCGGAGAAGGACATTAAACCGTCGGTCCCGAGCCTGTACTATGTCAGGTACTCGTTAAAGATCCCCTACTCTAAATACACTTGAGTTAGGCAAAATTTAGGACTCCCACTGTAGAATCAATCTTTATTGTGTGGTATCACAAAGGGCCAATGCTCGGCCTAAGTGTGTTCCCTTGTGGGACCACCACTGCAACCTAGCCTAACCTCACCTAACGAACCTAAGGGTGAGTGTCTGTGGTACAACTGACAGGGAATAGGTTGGACGTGGGTAAGGGTATGGAGTGTACAAATTTATTTTGTACTATAATAACTTTGTACTATAGATAACTCTCTGATGATATTGTTTTTTTAGTTATTGCCTGAAGAACACTACCTGTTCGAAACGCGTTGTTTATACCCTATAACAAGCACTTAATAGTTAAGAAAATTACAAATATATAAACGTAATGGGAATTGAATGATTTATATACCAATATTTGTAAAGGTTGGGGTATTTTGACTGAGATGAAAGGGCTTTGTGGTGGGGGATATGGCGTGGGAGGGGAAGGGGGGATATGGTGTGGGAGGGAGGGGGAGGGGGGTTCATTGAAAGCAAGCAAAGTTCAGAAGAAAGTTAAGTAACTAACTCTTAAAGGTAAACACAACAAAATATAACGGAAATATCAAAACAAAATAAACAGGAAATAGAACATAACAAAATCCACGAGTGTTTTGTAATAACTTCGTTTTGTTTATATTTCAATATCGAAACAATTTATTCCTACAACTTAACAATATGTACATTTTTAAATACTATTTAGTGTATTCAAAGAAGATATGCTTTGAGTAATATACTGTTAGAATATTAACTTAAGTATATTTAGGGTATTGTATAGTACTGGCATTGTATAGGCTCGGGACCGACGTGCTCATTGTCGAAAGGCGAGCACGCAAGCCACTCGGCTACCCTGGTCCACTTCTGTATTAAAAGTCAATGCAGCTTTGTTTACATACCGTCTTTTTCCGAAAATAAGGCACTGTCTTACTTTCTTTTTACTTCCAAAATACGAACTGGTGCTTATTTTCGTGGTAGAGCTTCCAGTACAATAAGTTGATTTACATATTTTTGTTGAATATTTATTTAAATATATTCCGTTACAGTCATGGGATCTTCAAGAACATCGTCATAAATTTTGAATTACGTTCTGATTTTACTCCAAATCCATTTCCTGTTCCGAACCATTGGTCCGAATATCTCATGTCTTGCAGTATAGCTATAATTTGCAACAAATTATATTTTTAACAATGGCTTATTTTCGGGGTAAAGGCTTCTATTCCAAAAAGTACCTAGTCCACGCTAGAGCCTATTATTTAGAGGTGTCTTATTTTCAGAAAAAGACGGTAGTAGCATAATCTTCAAAGTCAGCATTAAAAGCAATGTCATTCTCTATAATGACGTGTTTAAATGATTAAAGTAATATCGTTTACTTAAACCACACATACCACATACTACACCATACACAAACACCACAAAACAACACACCAGCAATAAATGAGGTCATGCCACACGAAAACTCAATAAAATTCTATAAACCAGTACATGATATGCAGATATAGAAGACATGACAGAAACACCCTATACACACACACGCGCGCGCGCGCACACACACACACACACACACACACATACACCATACAAGACTTTGAGGAGATAAAGCAGGCAGTGGTTGACTGAGGACTTCCCCCCCCCCCCCCCCCCCCCCCCCCAACAGTAATGAGGTAATGACAGGCAAGCACTGCCCTCACAAACCTCTAATGTCTGCCAATAAATATCGCTTATTAATATCAATCCACCTGTTGCAGTCCAGCCACTACATCACTCATAATCACTTATGTTCATTTCGACCCAAACCTCGCCTTCTTCACAACACCCACTGCGTCCGTTCCAATAAAAGTAGCCGCGCCCAAACATTACCTAATATTGGGTGATCTAGCAAGAGCCGGTGTATTCAACATTGCTATGATGATGTTGACGTAATCGTTTTTCATACTTACAGATAATTTCGTCACCCATCCAACTGCTAACTATGCTCAATACTACTTAACTTGTCACCCATTCAAGGAGTAACTACGCCCAAGGCGGCTTAACTTGGGGTGATCTAGTAAGAACCGATGTATTCGACATTGCTATCCTGTTGACGTAATCAATTTTGGTACTAATATCTCCAGCTAAACTTGTCACCCATCCAACGGGTAACAACGCCCGATGTTCTTTAACTTGGGGTGATCTACCAAGAACCGATGTATTCGACGTTGCTATGTTGTTGATATAATTGTACGTTGCCAGTTCAGTATCACGTGTTCCTTAAGTCCCACCACGCCAACCTGCCGCATTTGCCATTGTAAAATAGAATTCAGCATACTTTCAGAACTTAAAATTTCATAATAATATCAATGTTAAAAATAAAAATGTTCTATAAATCTTACCATGTATGGTATAGTTGGTGAAATGTCTATACTAGCGGAATTAGAGTTTATGAACATACATAAACATTCCAGTATGTTTAAGTGTTTTAATATGTACATTTGTATTATTGTACTTGTACATACACGTCTGGTTTGAGAAATAAAGTATTAATTATTTATTACAATATTAATAATGTTATTATTAATAACTAATTTTTGGCTGTAATGAGAGACAAATATTTCCATTATGAAATTTGCGTGTCAATACAGACACGCGTGTTAATAGTTCACCATCATTGGTATAAATAAACTCAAGCACTAACACTCTCTATTTCTCGGTTTTCAACCATCTCCATCGGAACTACATTTCGAGACCTTTGTTGACCCCTATACCGTCTTTTTCCGAACATAAGTCCTAGTGTGCTTTTCAGGACCTTTTGGACTATAAGCCCTACCCTGAAAATAGGCCCTAGTTAACATAATGTGAAAAATATAATTCGTTAAAAACTTGCTGTTGAATGTAGTAGGCATCTCTAGCTGTCGTAATATTTCAGATAATTCTTCGGAAAAAAATATTCCAAGAAATTCCTTGTTTAACTCTAAAGTTCGTTTCAAGGAGGCTACATAGACAAGAAGTATTAATTTAACCACAGCTATATTACAAGACATGAGAGATTCAGACCAATGATTCTACAGGAAATAGATTTGGAGGAAAATCAGAACGGAATTAAAAATTTTGATAATTTATAACGTTCCAGAAGATGACATGACTGTAATCGAATAAATTTAAATTTCTTTTTATAAATAAATATTAAACAAAAAATATGTACATCTACTTCATGTACTTGAAGCCCTAACCCGAGAATAAGCACTAGCACGGATGTTGACCTAAAAATAAAGTAAGACAGTGTATTATTTTCGTAAAAAGACGGTTCACGTGTCCGTCACAGCTGTAAACAAAGCTACAGATTTTGTCCGTTGCTTCAGAAATCCTTTAAAGTGAGGTCCTTTAAAATCCGAGGCATAAGGGTACTTGGTTATTTATTGATTTAATTTAGAAATGAGGAGAAAGAAAACGAAAAACAAGGATCCATATAAAAGATTTTTATTTCGAAACGACGACGTGTTTCGAACACATAGTGTTTATCCTCAGGTTATATCTGTTTTAGTAAAGGCATGTAACATAAGGATGGAAACGCGACAACATTCTATAAAATGGTTTCTATAACGTGGACACGTTTCGAACACTTAGTGTTTATCCTCAGGTTATATCTGTCTTAGTAAGGACATGTAACATAAGGATGGAAACGCGACAACATTCTATAAAATGGTTTCTATAACGTGGACACGTTTCGAACACTTAGTGTTTATCCTCAGGTTATATCTGTCTTAGTAAAGGCATGTAACATAAGGATGGAAACGCGACAACATTCTATAAAATGGTTTCTATAACGTGGACACGTTTCGAACACTTAGTGTTTATCCTCAGGTTATATCTGTCTTAGTAAGGACATGTAACATAAGGATGGAAACGCGACAACATTCTATAAAATGGTTTCTATAACGTGGACACGTTTCGAACACTTAGTGTTTATCCTCAGGTTATATCTGTCTTAGTAAAGGCATGTAACATAAGGATGGAAACGCGACAACATTCTATAAAATGGTTTCTATAACGTGGACACGTTTCGAACTCTTAGTGTTTATCCTCAGGTTACATCTCTGCCTTAGTAAGAACATGTAACATTTATTTTTATTTTTTTTTTTTGTCAATTTGGTCCACTGTTCGCAATATATATCGGGTCGAGAATTGTTTTTTTTTTAAATTTATTATTATTTTACTTTTTTTTTCTACTTCACAGTTGAATTATTTACCTTTTATACAACCCCCCCCCCTCCCACCACTCTGCTCCTACTTTTTCGCTAATTTCATTACCACTGATTTTATAGTGGTAATAACGGTAAATAAATGTTGGTCACTCTCTTTGGAATATTATTCATAATTAAAATTTGATTTGTTTTTTTTTTTTTTATAAAACATACTTGAATATTTGTGTGTGTGTGTGTGTGTGTGTGTGTGTGTTTGGGGGTGGGGGGAGGTCAACAAATAAAACCATTTATTAGTAATCTGTTAACACTGAAATAATTATTAATATGGAGGAGGGATAGCAAAGAATGCTTTATGTTGTAAAGGATTAATTAGTTGACTGTAATTAAAGTGATGACTCATTAAATTAAATAAGCAAAAGCAATAACAATGTTTGTAAATTATAGAAATATTACGTCAATGTTGTAAAGGATTAATTAGTTGGTTGTAATTAATGTTATGACTCATGAAAATAAGCAAATTGTTGGTAAATTGTAGAAATATTACGTCAATAAAAAAAAAATTCTAAGCACTTGTGTAATAATCCACATTTATGAAAAAAAAAAGCGAAAAAAGTCTGTTACGAAGGAAAAAGTATTTTATTAGAAAAATAAAAACGCTTTGATACAATTAATAAGGGTGACGTTTGAGCTTTTGATTGGATGGTGCTGGGGGGCGGGAGTGAAAGGAGCCTTTTGCGTTTTTTTTTTTGGGGCAGGGATAGTAGTAGTGTACAAGGGGCGGTCGGTGGATGGCTAGCTACCTAGTCGTAGCTAAAGGGTTGCTTGCTAGAGGAAAGACAAGGTGGAAGAAAGACTGCTGCTTCATAAACATGCGTCAATGTGGTCTTTTCATATCGTTTTTTTTTTTTTATCTTCAATAGAATGAATAACGTTTTCGAGTCGATGTGGAGAAAAGGGGGCCTGGCTCTAAGTGGAGCCCAATAGAGAGGAGGAGAAGAATTGGTGGAGTCAATGTAAAGGTAGTGGAGAGAATTAGATGTTGGCCGAGAGAAGTGGTCATAAGGATTAGAGGGAGAGGGGGGGGGGGTGCAGTATAAATTAGAGAAGGGTTATGGGGGAAAAATGATATAAAAAAAAAAGAAAAAAGAAAAAGGGGAGTGAGTGGTGGGGGCGGGTCGATGGGGCGGTGGAGGCGGCTCGATCAATATCCGATATAGCGGCGGGGGCGGCCCACGCCCCCTCCCTTAATTATAAGCACCCAGCCGGCTGCAAGCCATCAATTATTGCCGGGCGAGTCTGTCAGTCGCATGCGCGTCTGACCTGGCCGCACGTACGCGGCAGGCAGTCACCTCTGTGTAAACACCTGCCTCACACCACACAGTCCTGTCTACAACCACCCCCTTGCTGACAACACAAACAGATTTAGTCAATTGCATCCGCTGTTCTAACGTTCGAACCCTATCAGAGTTCTTTTAATAGCGCAATTCCATCAAATCCATCTTCAGATATTTACTATGAAAATCAGTATTTACTATGAAAGCACTACGAAGAGAGAAACTGCCAAATCCATCTTCAGATCTAACGTCATGTCCTATGAGAGTACTACGAACACAGAAACTGCAACAAATCCATCTTCAGATCTAACGTCATGTCCTATGAGAGTACTACGAACACAGAAACTGCAACAAATCCATCTTCAGATCTAACGTCATGTCCTATGAGAGGACTACGAACAGAGAAACTGCAACAAATCCATCTTCAGATCTAACGTTATTTACTATGAAAGCACTATAAACAGAGAAACTGCAACAAATCCATCTTCAGATCTAACGTCATGTCCAATGATAGTACTACGAACAGAGAAACTGCAACAAATCCATCTTCAGATCTAACGTCATGTCCTATGAGAGTACTACGAACACAGAAACTGCAACAAATCCATCTTCAGATCTAACGTCATGTCCTATGAGAGGACTACGAACAGAGAAACTGCAACAAATCCATCTTCAGATCTAACGTCATGTCCAATGATAGTACTACGGACAGAGAAACTGCAACAAATCCATCTACAGATCTAACGTCATGTCCTATGAGAGTACTACGAACACAGAAACTGCAACAAATCCATCTTCAGATCTAACGTCATGTCCTATGAGAGGACTACGAACAGAGAAACTGCAACAAATCCATCTTCAGATCTAACGTTATTTACTATGAAAGCACTATAAACAGAGAAACTGCAACAAATCCATCTTCAGATCTAACGTCATGTACTATGAAAGCACTACGAACGGAGAAACTGCAACAAATCCATCTTCAGATCTTTAGACATAACCTATGAAAGTACTATTAACAGAAACATGGCATCAAATCCATCTTCAGATCTAACGTTATTTACTATGAAAGCACTATGAACAGAGAAACTGCAACATATCCATCTTCAGGTCTATCGTTATTTACTATGAAAGAATTACGAACAGAGAAACTGCAACAAATCCATCTTCAGATCTAACGTTATTTTCTATGAAAGCACTACGAACAGAAAAACTGCAACTAATCCATCTTCAGATCTAACGTCATGTCCTATGAGAGGACTAAGAACAGAGAAACTGCAACAAATCCATCTTCAGATCTAACGTCATGTACTATGAAAGCACTACGAACGGAGAAACTGCAACAAATCCATCTTCAGATCTTTAGACATAACCTATGGAAGTACTATTAACAGAAACATGGCATCAAATCCATCTTCAGATCTAACGTTAATTACTATGAAAGCACTATGAACAGAGAAACTGCAACATATCCATCTTCAGGTCTATCGTTATTTACTATGAAAGAATTACGAACAGAGAAACTGCAACAAATCCATCTTCAGATCTAACGTTATTTACTATGAAAACACTACGAACAGAAAAACTGCAACTAATCCATCTTCAGATCTAACGTTATTTACTATGAAAACACTATAAACAGGGAAACTGCATCAAATCCATCTTCAGATCTAACGTTATTTACTATGAAAGCACTACGAACAGAAAAACTGCAACTTATCCATCTTCAGATCTAACGTTATTTACTATGAAAACACTACAAACAGGGAAACTGCAGCAAATCCATCTTCAGATCTAACGTTATTTACTATGAAAGCACTACAAACAGGGAAACTGCAGCAAATCCATCTTCAGATCTAACGTTATTTACTATGAAAGCACTACAAACAGGGAAACTGCAACTAATCCATCTTCAGATCTAACGTTATTTACTATGAAAGCACTACAAACAGAGAAACTGCAACAAATCCATCTTCAGATCTAACGTATTTACTATGAAAGCACTACAACGGGAAACTGCACAAATCCATCTTCAGATCTTTAGTATTACTATGAAAGACTATAACAGGAAACTGCACAAATCCATCTTCAGATCTAACGTTATTTACTATGAAAGCACTACGAACAGAGAAACTGCAACAAATCCATCTTCAGATCTAACGTTATTTACTATGAAAGACACTACGAACAGAGAAACTGCAACTAATCCATCTTCAGATCTAACGTTATTTACTATGAAAACACTACGAACAGAAAAACTGCAACCAATCCATCTTCAGATCTAACGTTATTTACTATGAAAGCATTACGAACAGAGAAACTGCATCAAATCCATCTTCAGATCTAACGTTATTTACTATGAAAGCACTACGAACAGAAAAACTGCAACTAATCCATCTTCAGATCTAACGTTATTTACTATGAAAACACTACAAACAGGGAAACTGCAGCAAATCCATCTTCAGATCTAACGTTATTTACTATGAAAGCACTACGAACAGGGAAACTGCAACTAATCCATCTTCAGATCTAACGTTATTTACTATGAAAGCACTACAAACAGGGAAACTGCAGCAAATCCATCTTCAGATCTAACGTTATTTACTATGAAAGCACTACAAACAGGGAAACTGCAGCAAATCCATCTTCAGGTCTATCGTTATTTACTATGAAAGCACTACAAACAGGGAAACTGCAGCAAATCCATCTTCAGATCTAACGTTATTTACTATGAAAGCACTACAAACAGGGAAACTGCAGCAAATCCATCTTCAGATCTAACGTTATTTACTATGAAAGCACTACAAACAGGGAAACTGCAACTAATCCATCTTCAGATCTAACGTTATTTACTATGAAAGCACTACAAACAGGGAAACTGCAGCAAATCCATCTTCAGATCTAACGTTATTTACTATGAAAGCACTACGAACAGGGAAACTGCAGCAAATCCATCCTCAGATCTAACGTTATTTACTATGAAAGCACTACGAACAGAAAAACTGCAACTAATCCATTTTCAGATCTAACGTTATTTACTATGAAAGCACTACAAACAGGGAAACTGCAGCAAATCCATCTTCAGATCTAACGTTATTTACTATGAAAGCACTACGAACAGGGAAACTGCAGCAAATCCATCTTCAGATCTAACGTTATTTACTATGAAAGCACTACAAACAGGGAAACTGCAGCAAATCCATCTTCAGATCTAACGATATTTACTATGAAAGCACTACAAACAGGGAAACTGCAGCAAATCCATCTTCACTGCCAACAGTCATACACATGAAGAAGATTAATATTAGAAATAGAAAAAACCGTCATACCTCGTAAGTTGATATCGGAGACGTTGGAGCGCTTTCGGATCTTGTCCATCTTCATTCGCAACTAATCTATGGGGCTATTGTCAAGGGGTTTTATAGTCGTGTCCACTGCTGTCTAAATATTGTTATTTCAACTTATGACGTTATTTTTGAATTTATTTAATTATCTTCTAATTAAATTAATTAGAATTAATTAAATCTAACGCTAATTATCTTCTTTATCTTCTTTTTAGGTAATTTCGCAAATCACCTAACCAAACACGGACACGAACCTGACAGCTTAGAAAACTCAATGGACTTACTAAAGACGGGACAGAAAGGACAGAGACTTAATATAATAGAACAACTAGAAATTTATAAACAAAAAAAAAATCGGGTAATTTAATAAACGAACAGATAAACCATCAATCCGATATCTTATTCAAACCACTAACAAAAATAAAAAAAAGACTGGACGGACAGTATGACGAAAAAAAGAACTATAAAAGAATTAGACTAGATAATAATTAAATAAATTCAAAAATAACGCCATAATTTGAAATAACAATATCTAGACTATAAAACCTCTCGACAATAACCCCATAGATTAGTTGCGAACAAAGATGGACAAGATCCGAAAGCGCTCCAACGTCTCCGATATCAACTTACGAGGTATGACGGTTTTTTCTATTTCTAATATTAATCATACTAACTGGTAATAACAATATGCATGTATTTAACATGAAGAAGAGCTCGGCTCTGGTTATAACATCCAAGTTACGAAACACAGGAGGTGTTAGCGCTTGGATGGGTGACACCAAATACTGACCCCCCCACCCCCTCCCACAAAAGATATATGTCTTACGCGTCGTTAATACACGTTGTATCATGAACGGCTTTGAATATATCAGTCAGGATGTATTGTCTTAGAAAAAACAAAGAAAGCTTTAACTTGTTCTATACCAGCGTTTCCCAAAGTGGGCGGTACCGCCCCCCTGGGGGCGGTGGTTTGATATTGGGGGGCGGTAACGCAAAAATAGGCGGTTGGGGGGCGGTAATGCAAAAATAGGCGGTTTGGGGGGCGGTAACTAAAAAATAGATGGTTGGTGGCGACAGTGTAGCTGATGTAGCAGCTGGCTGCTACAATACTTACATCGTCGTCACAAACTGTTGGCGGTAACTATCAAAAACCATACAAGTAATAAAAATTAGAAATAAGAATTTCAAAAGATATGCCGCTCTTTTACCTGAGGATTAAGGGGTCAGCGCCGGTCAAAAGTAAAAGAGAGTTTTCGGTCAAAATAAAGGGAATAAAAAGATAAGCTGCTCTTTCACGTATGTCCTATGGATTAAGAGGTCAGCCTTGATCGGAAGTAAATGAGTTTTCGGTCGAGATAAGAAGAATAAAATGATCGTTACCTATATAAATAGTAGACCGCAATCTCAATTCTGTAAAGATAGATTGTGGCTGTAGATTGCATGACAGCTAGAGGATGGTTTTTTACTATTTCTTACTGTACTTCTTTCTTTCCCCAAACATCCCTTTCTGGACATTAGTCCTTTCCTGCGCTTTCACCCTTTTAAAATACCATTCTTATATTCATTAACCTGAATAGGATAGGTTAGTTCTGATAGGCTTTTGGCATATCTTTCCATTTTTATGGGGTAGGGGGCGCTGGCAGGCTATTCTAGAAGACAAGGGGGCGCCAGCCTGAAAATGTTTGGGAAACCCTGTTCTATACCAACCTGTCAACGAAAAAAAAAAACTTTCTTAGTTAAGGTCCCTTAATACGGGGTGTTCCAAAAGTCTTGACCCAATTTGAAGTTCTCATATCTCCTTAACTATGAATGGTATTAAGATAAAAGTTTTGTTATTTTAAAGCTAATTACATCAAGTTTTTTTGTAAGGCTATTAATTTTTTTATTTCTTTTCAGACCCAATAATGGCGTTCTCTCAACCGGAAAAGGCGTTTTGAGTGCTTGAATTTGCAAAAACTTGAGTCATGTACTGTTGTTCAACGTGCATTTCAGCGAAAATCGGAAATGGAGTCACCATACAGGAAGTCCATAGTGAGATGGAATAGTCTATGTGCCCCCTCCTATCCCAAGAGACCTGGATGAGCTCAAAGCACGAATAACAGAAGCTGTTTCAACCATTGACAATGCAATGCTGGGACGCGTTTGGCAAGAATTTGACTATGTGTGTCGTATAACAAATGGTGCTCACATTGAACACCTTTGAACATTTCATGTAAAACTTGAAATAACAAGCTTTCCAATTTTACCAGATGCGTTTTTATATCTTTAATAGTTTCCGAGATATTTAATGTCAAAAAAGTGGGCAAGACTTTTGGAACACCCCGTATAATATAATTAATAATTATATAGTAATAAAATTAAAAGAAACGGTCCAACGGACTTTTTTAAAATAAAATAAATTCAAAACGAAGGAAACACACAGAAAGACAAAGACATAACTCACATCGATATTTCGACCATCGTCGTCATCAGGAGGTGTGAAGAGCGAAGAGCGAAGAGTCCTGCAGGAAGACAGGGCAGCGACGCCCTGCCCTGTCTTCCTGCAGGACTCTTCGCTCTTCGCACCTCCTGATGACGACGATGGTCGAAATATCGATGTCAGTTATGTCTGTACCTTTCTGTGTGTTTCTTTCGTTTTGAATTTATTTTATAGTAATAAAATTATATATAATATAATAATATCCATATATTAATATTATTAAGAATTAATTATATTAATTAATGTAATAGTGACACTAATTAATTAATTAATAACAGTGACACTAATCCAATTCGGTTCATAAAGCTGTATTACAACCTTTCATAGTGTTGAAAGTTACAACTATGAATTCATAGTTTTCAATTACAACCAATTGAAAGATAGAGGGAATTCGACAAATCACTTTGTCGTTCACACATGTGGTGTTCTCATCGTTCATACTAACACCACTAGGGTTTTCTGATATACTACTCTTAGCTAGTTGATATCCAATATCAGCATATTATCACCTTGGCTAACACATTAGTAGTGAACTATTACAACCTCTAATAAATGTCAAGACGAAGGGAAGGAATTAGACGTACAGCAGTGAAAGTGGAGAAATTATATATATATATATATATACACTTTAACACAGAGAAAAGAACACAGAAAGACACTACAGAACTCACTTCGATATTTCGACATCCGTCGTCATCGGGAAGAAGTGCGAAGTACTCGCGTTGAGAAGCAAACTGCTACTCAATATATATATATATATACACGAGTTCGAGATTAACAAAGAGCAACACACAAAGTAGGGAAACACACTTACAGACTCAAATTTTCGGGTAATCCGTCTTCAGGAGAAAAGAGAATGGGAGACCAAGCACGTTGTAGGCGCAACGGCAAGTAACCAACCCGGCAACCAAAATATATATATATATTATACAGTATGTATAAAAAGATTTTACATAAACACGTGAAATAACAATCAATGATCAAACCACAATAAGAAAATGGGAAAACAAGACTAAGATCTTTCAACCGTAACAAGCGGTCTTCGTCAGAGTCAAAAACCCCACGGAATTCATTCAGACATGAAACCAGAACAAAACTGTTACTAATATCGAGTTTGCCTGACCACCTCCATCGTGCTTTTCGATATGCTATGATCTTCTTCTGACAACAAACTGTTCAAAATATATTTCGTGGTAAATATTGTGTTCTGTTCTATATTTCAAACCGCTTAATCTATTAGTTAAATCCAAAAATAATACAATTTCTGATTGTTTTGTTGTATTTTGGTCTAATTTCGTATAAAATTACTTTAAATTTATCAACAACGAATGACCCAAACGGTCATGGTTCTTAAGGATTTATTTAGAATCCCTCAATTTTAAAATAACTAATGTATTAGAAATGAACTTTTTTTAAATTTAATTACAAATTACAATAAATATATTTAAAGATAACTAAATAATAAAAAAAAACATCCAAAAATTAGGATTATTCAGAATAAAATGAAATAAGTGTTTCAAATACAAGGAATAATTATTTCAATAAAACACTTTTTCTTTTTCTCGGAGTTTGATCAGAGTAAATATATGGAATCACCTTTTTGCCAACGTTTCGTCTTTATTTCAAGACATCCTCAGGGCTATAAACTAACAAAAAAAAAAACAATAAACAATGGACATTTGTCATTTCTACTTTAGAAACAATGACATTGTTTATTGTTTTTTTTTTTTGTTAGTTTATAGCCCTGAGGATGTCTATAAATAAAGACGAAACGTTGGCAAAAAAGGTGATTCGATATATTTACTCTGACCAAACTCTGAGAAAAAGAAAAAAGTGTTTGTTAATATTTTGTGGTCAAGAAAACAGTACTGTATTTCAATAAAATATAATATTTGAAATGTAATTTATGTAACACGATCCGTATTATTTACTTTATTTTTTTTTTTGATCTGACCGTAATGATGACGAAAACAAATTGGGAATATAATAACAATGGAAAGACTAGCGTATCTAATGGTGAGTCATCCGATTACAGCCTCATTACTAATGATGACTCCCTTTACTGATTTGATTAGTGTCATAGTATTTAATGATTGCGTCTATATTCAATTATTAGTCTTCATGACATTTCACTTATAATAACCAAATAAACGCAATTACAATTAAAATAACTCAATGAATTACATTATTATTAATCACTTTAATAATACGTTTATTTACGCTCAAATTGAGCGTAACAATTATAACAATTCGACATTTGTTATAATTACAAAACATTTTTAAAAGACTTTTTAATCTTAAGTTAATTATTGAAAAAGAATTATTTCAAAACAAAAAAAAATCCGAAAAATATTTCTATCTTTTGTGTGATATGGTTAAATATCAGAGTGGAGAGTGATTTTTACTGAAACGATAACCGTATTTGACGGCACATACGCAGCCCAAAAAAAGGGCTTTTAAAATCCCCTGAGTCCATTTATACAAGATGAGGTCATGTAGGCTACACTCTCCACTGACATAACCTGACTAACTATTACCTTTCCTTACTTCACATCATTATTTCTCTTACTTAGTTTTACTTAGTTTTATTATTATTACCAATAATATTTTACCGTCACATTAAAAACGAATTATCACATTACTAATGATATTTAAAGACTAATTATCATATTATTACCGGTATTTATAGACTAATTATCATATTATTACCGGTATTTATAGACTAAGTATCATACTTTACCGGTATTTATAGATGAATTATCATATTATTTATTACCGGTATTTACTGACGAATTATCATATTATTATCGGTATTTTTAGGCGAATTATTATATTATTAATGGTATTTATAGATGTATTATCATATTTTTTATTACCAGTATTTACTAAAGAATTATCATATTATTACCAGTATTTACTAAAGAATTATCATATTATTACCGGTATTTATAGATGAATTATCATATTATTTATTACCGGTATTTATTGACGAATTATCATATTATTATCGGTATTTTTAGGCGAATTATCATATTATTAATGGGTCATATTATTTATTACCGGTATTTACTGACGAATTATCATATTATTATCGGTATTTTTAGGCGAATTATCATATTATTACCGGTATTTATAGACGAAATGTCATATTATTTATTACCGGTATAAAAAGATTTCACATAAACACGTGAAATAACAATCAATGATCAAACCACAATAAGAAATGGGAAAACAAAACTAAGATCTTTCAACCGTAACAAGCGGTCTTCGTCAGAGTCAAAAACCCAACCGGTATATATAGACGAATTATCATATGATTACCGCTATTTATAGACGACATATCATAAAAATGAATGTTTTCTACTTTATTTGTTTTTGTTTTGTTTTTTATTTGCAAATATCATACAGTATGATACAGACGTTTTGCTTATCTGTGCTGCCAACTTGAAATTATAAAGCAATATTTCTCCTTGTATAATGCACTGCTAAACTGCTTTCAACAATATATTCTTTAAAATACACTAAAAAAAAACTTATTTTTCCTGAATTTGGGGGGTAAAGTACCCCCCAAATGTTTACCCCCTGCTGAAATTGGGGGTAAAGTACGGTACTGAAATACCTCGAGTGAATGATTTTCGATTGTTTTATGTAAATAGGGGAGATGATACGATGGTGAAATAAACTTGACCATATCATGTGTACGTATGATGACGGGGGGCGAGGGGGGGGGGGGGGGTTAAGGGACACTGAGGAGTAGGCGGAAGTGTTATCTCATCGTCGTTGAGCCAGACGTTACACAAGACGATGTGGGTGTCGGTCGTAAATCTGTCGAGGTATCGACCCCCCAAGCTCATTACAAAGTATTTATTACTCAAGGGTGACTGCAGTTCACGCTACAAAGATGTTGCTATTACGCTAGCGCCTCCGCTTTCCATGCTCTCACATCTAGTGATCTTAAGACTTTGTTATGTACGGCTCAGGCCTGTAAAGCTAGATAACTTGATACTCTTAGCACCACAGAGGTCAGTATAAGTTAATTTCTTACCTCCGCTGAGTGTGGGACTCGACACTTAGTGAGTCCCTGAGAGAGTCGACACTTAGTGAGTCCCTGAGTGACTCGACACTTAGTGAGTCCCTGAGTGACTCGACACTTAGTGAGTCCCTGAGAGAGTCGACACTTAGTGAGTCCCTGAGTGACTCGACACTTAGTGAGTCCCTGAGTGACTCGACACTTAGTGAGTCCCTGAGTGACTCGACACTTAGTGAGTCCCTGAGTGACTCGACACTTAGTGAGTCCCTGAGAGAGTCGACACTTAGTGAGTCCCTGAGTGACTCGACACTTAGTGAGTCCCTGAGTGACTCGACACTTAGTGAGTCCCGAGAAAGTCGACACTCAGTGAGTCCCTGAGTGACTCGACACTTAGTGAGTCCCTGAGAGAGTCGACACTTAGTGAGTCCCTGAGTGACTCGACACTTAGTGAGTCCCTGAGTGACTCGACACTTAG
The DNA here is from genome assembly GCA_026182355.1 of Hermatobates lingyangjiaoensis. Taxonomy (NCBI): domain Eukaryota; kingdom Metazoa; phylum Arthropoda; class Insecta; order Hemiptera; family Hermatobatidae; genus Hermatobates; species Hermatobates lingyangjiaoensis. Next base: position 365,118 of record JAPFBL010000247.1, read on the forward strand.
TGAGTCCCTGAGAAAGTCGACACTCAGTGAGTCCCTGAGTGACTCGACACTTAGTGAGTCCCTGAGTGACTCGACAAGTCCCACATTCTCGCCTCCACCATCAAGAAATCCATTAAAGTATCTTGAGCTTTTCCTTTACGTAACCTCCCACAACTTTTGAATACTGGTGACATCAACTGACCTGCCTTTCGAAGTTTTGACATAATTTCTTATTGTTTCTTTTTCAACACCCACACTTATAAGGCTTTCACCTTTTAGCGAAAAGTCTGGCTCATTTATTATTTGGCACCCATTTTAATAATGGGTGAGCTACATTACCTAAATTTTGCCTAACTCAAGCATATTTAAAGTACGAGTACCTGACATAGAACAGGCTCGGCACCGACGGTTTAACAACCTCTCCGAGGGACGAAGTGCTCAGATTCATTCAACTCCCAGGTGAATACATCGATGGCCACGTGGGGATCAAACTCCGGGCTGCCAGCCCCGATGAGAGCACATTAACAAGTGAGCTAACTTGACCTCTATAAATTCTTTTTCCGGCCTACATCTTCAGTTTTGAGTGCTTTTCTGTCCATAATTTCTTTTTCTGGTCTACATCTTCAGTTTCGAGTACTTTCTGTCCATAATTTCTTTTTCCGGCCTACATCTTCAGTTTCGAGTGCTTTCTGTCCATAATTTCTTTTTCTGGTCTACATCTTCAGTTTCGAGTGCTTTCTGTTGTCTTTTCATTTGTATCACAGATGCGAAAGACTGTCATCCTGGAAGGAGCTGCTGCTGTGTATTATAGTTTCTTTCAGAGTACATATTGTTATAGCTATTCTTGTGGTGCTCCAACTGGACCATTAGCTATGACTTATCCATCTTCCCCGTATTTCGAGGTTGGAGATTGTTAGACTTTTTCAGAAGACTCCACCACCAGTTGAAATATTATTCTCAGCAACCTCTGAGATTTAATCATTCAACCATTACTGAATCAACATTCTTAAGCAGTCATGCTTCATAAAATACATATTTTCACCGCATCATTTCGACTAATAAAGTAAATTCACGCTCTAATTAGTAATTACTCGCAATTATTGTAATTAAATTTCACTCCGCAAAAATGAAACTACATTATAATGCATAAAAAGTCGACACTATGACTGTGCATAGAAATTTAATACAAACGCCATACTTGGTCGAAGAAAAGGAATTCTCTTGATGAAGGGACGTCTGGTCGAAGATTCTCCCTACTCGGGCAAGCAAGGCTATGTGATTTCTTCATCTCTAGCATATCGTTGTCACGATGACTTGACAATATGACTCGGAGTTATTTCTCTTCTGAATATATTCGTCTGATATTCGGAGTGGCTGTCGTCATAGACTCATCAGAGTGGCTGTCGTCATAGACTTATCGGAGTGGCTGTCGTCATAGACTCATCAGAGTGGCTGTCGTCATAGACTTATCGGAGTGGCTGTCGTCATAGACTTATCGGAGTGGCTGTCGTCATAGACTTATCCGAGTGGCTGTCGTCATAGACTTATCGGAGTAGCTGTCGTCATAGACTTATCGGAGTGGCTGTCGTCATAGACTTATCGCAGTGGCTGTCGTCATAGACTCATCAGACGACTATCACAATTCATATTCCTATCAATACACTCTCACTGTTCATGAAGTTAGAAACACTTCAGAAAACAAACACACATCAAATATGCATCAATCTCGCTCTTATCAAGGATTTTAAAAAGAAAATAGCAAGTCATTCTTTTAAATATATAACTCAAGATTGATACACTTTCGAGTTCAGCGTGAAAAGAAACAAAAAAAAAAGAATGTTTAAATCATTCTAATATTAATATTACGGTGATTTATATCATAACCATAACTTTATATCATAACCATAACTTTATATCATAACCATATCTTTATATCATAACCATAACTTTATATCATAACTATATTCATAACATAGGTGTGTTATCTAATCGGCATTCGGTTAAATTTTCTAGGTTCAAAAATTAAACTCTCATTGCCGACGTTTTCGGTTTTATTTTAAAACATTTTTTATAGACAGAAGTAAGAATTTTTTGACTAAGAAAATGAAATTGACATTATTTAAAGGAAGAATAATCTTAAACGGGCAAAACCTTCGACTAGACCAGGCCTTCTTAAACTATGGGTCGCGACACCAAACTTTCGCGAGAGATTTTAATGTCAAATATTTAAATACACGATTTTATAACATCTGGATATGTATTTGTGCAGTCACACCATGGGAGTAATACTTCATATAAAAAAAATTGAACAAGATGGCTGACAAAAAAATATTTGAATTTGCATTGTAACCCATGGTTTCGATTGCAACTATGTTAATCTTCATGAGAAATGTGCTTTTTTTTCGCATTCAGTTCAGTATGAAGACGAACTGAAATCATCTGTTTCAATGCAAAAAAATTTTTTTTTCAGCAATATTGGACCATTTATGTGTTACATTTAGAACTGAATTTCTAAAATCGCTGATGGCGTTAAATGTTCTTCTGCTATTTAACACCACATATTTATGTGAAGTTACTTTCTCAGCTTTAACACATATTAAATCCCAATATCGCTCATCGCTAAAAAATATAGAAGGGTCTTACGTCCAGCAGTGTCAAACATTCAACCAACATTTAATTTGTTAAGCAATAAAAAACAGGCACATACATCTCATTAAATTTTTTCCTTTAATTTTAATTTAATACTTACTGCGTGCGAATATATATTTCCATATATATATGAATATTGTTACCTAATAAATAAATCATCAAAAATATTTAGTTGTTTTTCTTTTATATATATGTGGGGTCGCCAGCAAAATCACAATCATAAATGGGGTCGTGAATGACAAAAAGTTTAAGAAGCCCTGGACTAGACTAATATTATTGAATATGTTATATATATATAATCTAGGAGGTGTCAGAGCTTATTTTTCTTCATTGTGATTCTTCCTACGACATTTTGTCTCATATACATATCTTAGGTGTTGCTGGTCTGAATACTGGGCGGTGACTGAGTGTCGGCTTGGCGAGTAGCTGGTGGTTGGTCACCTAGTAGCTGCAGTGTGCGTGAAACCCCCGTGTGTTGACAGGTTTCACGCACACTGCAGCTACTAGGTGACCAACCACCAGCTACTCGCCAAGCCGACACTCAGTCAAAGCCCAGTATTCAGACCAGCAACACCTAAGATATGTATATGAGACAAAATGTCGTAGGAAGAATCACAATGAAGAAAAATAAGCTCTGACACCTCCTAGATTATATAAAGAAGAGAAATATATATATATATATATATATATATATATATATATATATATATAATATATATATATATATATATATATTAGTGTATATTGGCAGCAGATTTTCTTGTAAACATATTTTATTAAAGTAGACGGCAGCTTCCGCATTTAGGACTTTTTTGCTCGTTTTCTCTAGTTTTCTTACTAGTTTTTTCTGGTAGGGAGTGATTTCATGGAGGAGTTGTCCCAGAGACATCAAAGAAATAATCTTTTAGCTTAATCAATATTGATTAAGCTAAAAAATTATTTCTTTGATGTCTCTGGGACAACTCCTCCATGAAATCACTCCCTACCAGAAAAAACTAGTAAGAAAACTAGAGAAAACGAGCAAAAAAGTCGTAAATGCGGAAGCTGCCGTCTACTTTAATATTATTATATATATATATATATATAATATTATATATATATATATATATATATATATTATATATAGTTCAATATAAACAAAGAAACATAGAGAAATCAGAAGAACACACTTACAGTCTCTAATTTTCGGTTTGAACCGTCTTCAGGAGAGATAAGAGAGGGAAACCAAGCGCACTGGATCAGAGACGGTTGGAGACCCTGTAAGGTTGGAGACTGTAAGTGTGTTCTTCTGATTTCTCTATGTTTCTTTGTTTATATTGAACTATATTTGTCCGTCTTGGATCGTATTTCCAACGAAAAAAAGTATATATATATATATATATAATTAAAGTTACAGCTAGAGAACACAAGAAAAAGGACGAACACTCACGAATCTCGATAATTTCGGCGTCTTGCCGTCTTCAGGAGAGTAGAAAGAAAGAAAATAAACGGAGAAAGAATGAAGGAACGGAGACGTAAATGCGTGCACTGGCCGATATATATATATATATATATATATATAACTATGAATATAGTTATGATGTTAAGTTATAGTTATAATATAAAGTTATGGTTGTGAATATATATATATATATATATATATATATATATATATATATATAGTTATATATATATATATATTATATATATATATATATATATATAAAGTTATGTTGTGATATATATATATATATATATATATATATATATATATATTCACAACCATATATATATATATATATATATATATATATATATTCACAACCATAACTTTATATTATAACTATAACTATATATATATATATATATATATATATATATATATATATATATATAATATATATATATATATATATATAATATATATATATATATATATATTCACAACCATAACTTTATATTATAACTATAACTTAACATCATAACTATATTCATAGTTATGATGAAGCGTGATATTAACTCATCAGGAATGACAGTGTGCTATGCATTATCATCAACACAACACTCAACATAACTCCACTGTGTCCGGTCTTGTTTACTTGAACCTGCATCACCTTTCCAATTACTTGTTCGCTATTGATCATAGTCAACAAGAGAATAAGTTAATTAAAAACCATTTTTACAACAAAAAAAAAAGCAAAAAGATTGTGTTATCAGCTGCTAAACAGATGATGATATTCGCATTATGGGCAGTATATGAACCAAAGCCTACTACCGTTTGAAAACAATAAAATGATGTTTAAATCATTAGTTGTGCAATCCGTAATTGTGTGGTATTTACTCATTCTGAGGTAAAATGACCTGATTCTGAGATAAACCAACAAAAGTCTCCACACAAATGAAGTTTTATTCAACGCGTTTCGAACACTTTGTGTTCATCATCAGGAAGACACTAATTTTTGTAACTAATTAGATATAATTTGTATTATAGTGTCTTCCTGATGATGAACACAAAGTGTTCGAAACGCGTTGAATATAACTTCATTTGTGTGGAGACTTTTGTTGGTTTATCCATTTTACCTCAGAAAATGATGTTTGTTAATTTGTTTACGTGGTCAGAGGTGGTTTTTGAAGAGAGTTTTGTTATGGTTGAAAGACAAGTATTATGGAATGGGCGGTGCAGGCACTGCAGAGACTCGGTCTGCTCCGGAGATCAATATCCTCCAGGCTACAGGCGGCGGAGATTCCCCCTTTAAGGCAAAAACAGTCACTGCCAGCAGCTCTTTGGCTTGCCCATACCTCCCGAACATCTAGCAACGCCCTATCATCATAGTGAAAAAAAAAGGGTGAAAGACCGAAAAACAGATATTTTAAAGAATGAAATGCAGCGAGCACAGGTTATGATCAATACCAGTAATGGCGAACTATAGCAAAAAACAAACCACAGTCAAGTCACCAGTAAATATCGTAGAGCTTATCACATGTATTAATTTTATACTAATTCAACTTCACGCCAACTCTACTTATTAATGATATTACAGGTCAGATGTAATATACTGCAAGTCAACTTGTCCTTAGTAATGAAGATTAGAGGTCAGATGTAATATACTGCAAGTCTGCTTGTCCTTAGTACTGAAGATTAGAGGTCAGATGTAATATAATGCAAGTCAACTTGTCCTTAGTACTGAAGATTAGAGGTCAGATGTAATATAATGAAAGTCTACTTGTCCTTAGTAATGAAGATTAGAGGTCAGATGTAATATACTGCAAGTCTGCTTGTCCTTAGTACTGAAGATTAGAGGTCAGATGTAAAATACTGCAAGTCAACTTGTCCTTAGTACTGAAGATTAGAGGTCAGATGTAATATACAGCAAGGCTGCTTGTCCTTAGTACTGAAGATTACAGGTCAGATGTAATGTACTGTAATTCAACTTGTCCTTAGTAATAGAGGTCACGTGCCGTCTCGTGGTAAAAGTGTGTCGTTAGTACTGAAGATTAGATATCACGTGTGATAAATGAGTGACTAAAACTTGTTATTAGTGCTGAAGATTAGCAATGAGCTGTGTCTAATACAACTAAATGAACTAAAGAATATCTGTTAGGTTTGGTATAGTGAATATGAGCTTGTGTTAGTACTGAAGAATAGCAATAAGCTGTGTCTAAGACAACTAAATGAACTGAAGAATATCTGTTAGCTTTGGTATAGTGAATACGAGCTTGTTGTTAGTACTGAAGATTAGCAATAAGATGTGTCTAAGACATCTAAATGAACTGAAGAATATCTGTTAGGTTTGGTATAGTGAATACGAGCTTGTTGTTAGTACTGAAGATTAGCAATAAGATGTGTCTAAGACATCTAAATGAACTGAAGAATATCTGTTAGGTTTGGTATAGTGAATACGAGCTTGTTGTTAGTACTGAAGATTAGCAATAAGATGTGTCTAAGACATCTAAATGAACTGAAGAATATCTGTTAGGTTTGGTATAGTGAATACGAGCTTGTTATCAGTGCTGAAGATTAGCAATAAGCAGTGTCTAAGACAACTAAATGAACTGAAGAATATCTGTTAGGTTTGGTATAGTGAATACGAGCTTGTTGTTAGTACTGAAGATTAGCAATAAGATGTGTCTAAGACAACTAAATGAACTGAAGAATATCTGTTATGTTTAGTATAGTGAGTTGTATAGAGAGTTTTTTATTACCTATTACCCATATTATTACGATTAGAAAACACTATATTAAAATCAAGTTGTTTGGCTAGTCTAGGGAACATTTTGGCTCGCCTAGGCTTGGCTTTTCTGGACATTAGTCCTTTCCTGCACTTTCACCCTTTTAAAATACCACTCTTCCCACTCTTCTCAACCCTTCACCAGATATTTTCTACATCTAGTGTTTCAGTTGGGTTTTTGACTCTGACGAAGACCCCTTTTTACGGTTGAAAGTTCTTAAGTCTTTTTTCTACCATTTCATTTTGTTGTGGTTTGATCATTGATTGTTATTTCACGTGAAATTTTTTTTATTTATATAACTATAAAGAAAACAGATTTCTCGATGGTGACTGAATAAAGATTGGCTGGAATTGGCTAAAAGGGATTTAGATTGTTGGCCAAACAGAAAGCCAGGGAAGGAGACGTTGGAGAGGAGCAGGCCGGTCCAAGGATCAATACGCAACCAGCAGGTCTGGCGCGCGAGCCATCTTGTGTTAGAGTTCATCTAACAAAAGGAGATAGAGAGAGGGGTTTATAAAATAGAGAATACCTAGAGAAAAAGAGATAGATATATACATATACGAGTGTGGAAGAAGGATAGAGATATGACAGGATAATAACTCTGAGAGCAATCCGTAGACATGACCTAATTACGCTCAGGTTAATGATTTTACGCAGATACATCGGGAAAAAAAATGTCTAAACTAATTGCGAAAGATATTGGGGCAAAGGTAGACGTTAATTTAGTACGTGACTGTATGTATATTAAATAATTAAAATATAGATAAAGATTCGCTGCAGATTAGCAACACTGACAGTAGGGACAATACAAAGGAAATAACTAAAGTTACGGCCTCTTATGGATGAAACATGAATTAACTGCATGACCAAAGCGGAGTAATTACAATGTAAAGGTTTCCGTTGACACAGACATGGCCGGACAACACCAAAACAAAGCACTCGACCATACTCCAGTATGCTGCACCAAGAAACTAAGAAACGCTTGTAACTTGTGAAGTGGTCTTGGAGTCGATTGGCCATCGTCAGGAGGAGCTGACTTCATTTCTACTGAGATCACATCCTATTGGTCATGGACCATGCTTGGCCATCTTCAAGAGGAGCTGACCTCATTTCTACTGAGATCACATCCTATTGGTCATGGACCATGCTTGGCCATCTTCAAGAGGAGCTGACCTCATTTCTACTGAGATCACATCCTATTGGTCATGGACCATGCTTGACCACGTTTGGCCATCTTCAAGAGGAGCTGACCTCATTTCTACAGGGTGATCCAAAAAAAACGGTCCCCAACACTAATTAGGCCCCGTTACTTAAGTGTTTTGTCCGAATGAAATGAAACTTTGGTCATAACTAGTGTATTATATTCAAAACATTAGGGTCTTTGGCCTTTTTTTCTCCGTTCTACAGCATGTGTTCTAGATGGCCTCTATTTAGCTCCGTGCATTTCTTGAGGCTCACCTCGAAGTTGTCCATGGCGTTCTTACAGACTGAATTGGTAATGGCTCTCATCTCCTTCCTGATGGCTTCCTTGAGTTCCGTAATGGTTCTGGGTTTCCCTGCGTAGACTCTATCCTTAAGATAGCAAAAGCTACAACAACAACAACAACAACCACAACAACACAACCAACAACAACAAGTGACAAATGACTTAAAAGGAAATAGATGGGTGAAAAACTCCTCCAGAGATGATGCATTTGTCTTGCAGACCTTTAATTCCAACATTAAAGCAAAAACAACAACCACAACAACAACAACACAAAATAGATATTCCTGGAGTATAAGTAACATAAGCAGTCGAGATATCACAACAACAACAACAACAAAATAGATATTCCTGGAGTATAAGTAACATAAGCAGTCGAGATATCACAACAACAACAACAACAAACTAGATATTCCTGGAGTATAAGTAACATAAGCAGTCGAGATATCACAACAACAACAACAACAAAATAGATATTCCTGGAGTATAAGTAACATAAGCAGTCGAGATATCACAACAACAACAACAACAAAATAGATATTCCTGGAGTATAAGTAACATAAACAGTCGAGATATCACAACAACAACAACAACAAAATAGATATTCCTGGAGTATAAGTAACATAAGCAGTCGAGATATCATAACAACAACAACAACTACAAAATAGATATTCCTGGAGTATAAGTAACATACAAGTAAGCAGTCGAGATATCACAACAACAACAACAAAAATGATATTCCTGGAGTATAAGTAACATAAGCAGTCGAGATATCACAACAACAACAACAACAAAATAGATATTTCTGGAGCATAAGTAACATACGAGTAAGCAGTCGAGATATCACAACAACAACAACAACAACAAAATAGATATTCCTGGAGTATAAGAAACATAAGCAGTCGAGATATCACAACAACAACAACAAAATAGATATTCCTGGAGTATAAGTAACATAAGCAGTCGAGATATCACAACAACAACAACAACAACAACAAAATAGATATTCCTGGAGTATAAGAAACATAAGCAGTCAAGATATCACAACAACAACAACAAAATAGATATTCCTGGAGCATAAGTAACATAAGCAGTCGAGATATCACAACAACAACAACAACAAAATAGATATTCCTGGAGTATAAGTAACATAAGCAGTCGAGATATCACAACAACAACAACAAAATAGATATTCCTGGAGTATAAGTAACATAAGCAGTCGAGATATCACAACAACAACAACAACAACAACAACAAAATAGATATTCCTGGAGTATAAGAAACATAAGCAGTCAAGATATCACAACAACAACAACAAAATAGATATTCCTGGAGCATAAGTAACATAAGCAGTCGAGATATCACAACAACAACAACAACAACAAAATAGATATTACTGGAGTATAAGTAACATAAGCAGTCGAGATATCACAACAACAACAACAACAACAACAACAAAATAGATATTCCTGGAGTATAAGAAACATAAGCAGTCAAGATATCACAACAACAACAACAAAATAGATATTCCTGGAGTATAAGTAACATAAGCAGTCGAGATATCACAACAACAACAACAACAACAAAATAGATATTCCTGGAGCATAAGTAACATACGAGTAAGCAGTCGAGATATCACAACAACAACAACAACAACAAAATAGATATTCCTGGAGTATAAGAAACATAAGCAGTCGAGATATCACAACAACAACAACAACAAAATAGATATTCCTGGAGTATAAGTAACATAAGCAGTCGAGATATCACAACAACAACAACAAAATAGATATTCCTGGAGTATAAGTAACATAAGCAGTCGAGATATCACAACAACAACAACAACAACAAAATAGATATTCCTGGAGTATAAGAAACATAAGCAGTCGAGATATCACAACAACAACAACAACAAAATAGATATTCCTGGAGTATAAGTAACATAAGCAGTCGAGATATCATAACAACAACAACTACAAAATAGATATTCCTGGAGTATAAGTAACATACAAGTAAGCAGTCGAGATATCACAACAACAACAACAAAAATGATATTCCTGGAGTATAAGTAACATAAGCAGTCGAGATATCACAACAACAACAACAACAAAATAGATATTTCTGGAGCATAAGTAACATACGAGTAAGCAGTCGAGATATCACAACAACAACAACAACAACAACAAAATAGATATTCCTGGAGTATAAGAAACATAAGCAGTCGAGATATCACAACAACAACAACAACAAAATAGATATTCCTGGAGTATAAGTAACATAAGCAGTCGAGATATCACAACAACAACAACAATAAAATAGATATTCCTGGAGCATAAGTAACATACGAGTAAGCAGTCGAGATATCACAACAACAACAACAACAACAACAAAAATAGATATTCCTGGAGTATAAGAAACATAAGAAGTCGAGATATCACAACAACAACAACAACAAAATAGATATTCCTGGAGTATAAGTAACATAAGCAGTCGAGATATCATAACAACAACAACTACAAAATAGATATTCCTGGAGTATAAGTAACATACAAGTAAGCAGTCGAGATATCACAACAACAACAACAAAAATGATATTCCTGGAGTATAAGTAACATAAGCAGTCGAGATATCACAACAACAACAACAACAAAATAGATATTTCTGGAGCATAAGTAACATATGAGTAAGCAGTCGAGATATCACAACAACAACAACAACAACAAAATAGATATTCCTGGAGTATAAGAAACATAAGCAGTCGAGATATCACAACAACAACAACAACAAAATAGATATTCCTGGAGTATAAGTAACATAAGCAGTCGAGATATCACAACATAGTCAACCAGACTGCATAAACTTGTTTAATATTTCTCATATTAACTTGAAACATACGTTATCTAGTATGCCAGCCAAAAATACAATATATAAAGAATGATTAAGCAAAAAAAAAAAGAATTCGAAGTAAAAGTATTCATCCATTTAACTGTAGCAATTAAAAAGGAAAAACTTTTAAAAATAGACGAAACAATGAATCCAATGGATAATTAGCATTGGTATTAAGAAAGTAAGATAAAACAGAACAAAGAGACGGCATTTGTGAAGGAAGAACTGAAAAGAAAGCGATAAATCTGGAGCTCATTTACTCGAGAGGGAGGAGTCAGAGAGCGTTCAAAGGAGACCCAATATGTCACATTAGCGTCTATTTATCCCTCCTTGCTTTAAATCCCATTCATTCATTTCTATGTTTATTTATTCAATGTATTTCAGATGTAATATATTGTTGGTAAGAAAGGATCAATACGTTGGCCCAAGAGATTAAGAGCTGCGAGTTTCCAGGGTAGCCCAGTGGCTTGCGTGCTCCTTTGGGTTAATAGATCCAATGTTCGATACCCGCTATGTTCCTTGATTTATTCACGCGGGAGCTGATATGTGAACACGTCGTCCTCCGGAAAGGATGCTAAGCTATCGGATCCAAGCCTGTACGATGTTTTATTATGTCACTCTAATTTTGTAACTGATTAGATATAATTTGTACCATAGTGTCTTCCTGTTGATGAACAGAAAGTGTTCGAAACGCGTTGTTGTTGTTGAATAAAACTTCATTTCTGTGGAGACTTTTGTTTGTTTATTCATTTTACCTCAAAATGAGTAAATACCACACAATTACGGATTGCACAACTAATGATTGAGTTAATGACACAACTGAGTATTCGTTAGTTATCCCTACTTCAAATATACCAGAGGAGGCAAAATGTAAAATTCCCAATGCAGAATGTTCATTCATTGTTTCAATATTTCAGGCTCGAGACTTTGCTTTCCGGAGGACAATATGCTCAGATTAATTCACTTCCTGCTTCAATAAACAGAGGGCCAGTGGGTAATGAAATTAGGATCTACCAATCCAGAGACGAGTATACAAGCCACTAGGCTACCCTGGTCACCAAAGAAACGAGTATGCAAGCTATTGGGCTACTGTAGCCACCAAAGAAACGAGTATGCAAGATATTGGGCTACCCTGACCACAAAAGAGACGAGTATGCAAGCTATTGGGCTAACCTGGCCACCAAAGAAACAAGTATGCAAGCTATTGGGCTACTCTAGCCACAAAAGAGACGAGTACGCAAGCTACTCGGCTACCCTGACCACAAAAGAGACGAGTGTGCAAGCCAATGGGCTACCCTGGCCACCAAAGAGACGTATACACAAGCCACTAGGCCACCCTTGACACAAAAGAAACGAATATGCAAGCCACTAGGCTACCCTGGCCACCAAAGAAACGAATATGCAAGCCCTTCGACTACCCTACATACGAGTGTACAATAAGGATAGAGAGATGGTTAGACGTGGGAGGAAAAATAATATTTTGAAAGGGACTCATTAGTTTGCAAGTTGAGACTCTGGAGTTTAGACTTTGTACTTCAATACTCACATTTCTAATGAGAAACTATCTACAAACAAACTGATAATTAAAAGATTTACAAATAAAAACAACCAAAATAATATTTTAAAAAAAAATTAAGTATACTAATGTTCGATCTTAAAGATCATCCTCAGGGTTAAATCTTAAGAGTAAACACAAATCAAATGAAAAATATTAAATAAAAAAAAAAAATAAAATAAAGGAGTAATAAGAAAATATTAGTGAACTAGTTTTAACAGCTGACAAGACAGCGAGCGCACCAAGCGTCAACAGATCGAACTAACACAGCCCAACCACAAACCTCACCTGCAGGATCAATGCTACTGAAACTAGAAACATCTTTGATCTGTGAGTTTAGAAAAGGAGTTTATACTGGATAAACGTGCAACTGGCACGGGTTTGTTTACGTTTATAGAACAATAATGCCTTGTAAACAAACTAATTCTACACTATGATGTCTCCAAGAAGGAAAAATTAAAACACAATTTCATAAATTATCAGGAAACAAACCTTTCTAGTTGTAGCTGTCACAAAAAAACATTGAAAACAAATATTACTACTTCATTCATAGTGAATGTTATCTATTCAATAATTTTAAATAATAGAAAATATGCCATACAGTATAAATATACTAAAAAGAGAAAAAAAACCTAATCACTAAATAATAATGTTAGACACCTAGCACAAATAATAATAATAATATAGCACAATGGGCCAGGTTAACTCAGAGGTTAACGTACTCGCCTCTGGGCTGGTAGGTCCAAGGTTCAATTCCCACCTGTCCCTCCATTTATTCAGGCGGGAGGTGAATAAATCTGAGCATGTCGTCCCTCGGAAAGGACGTTAAATCGTCGGTCCCTTAAACTGTACGATGTCAGGTACTCCTTAAAGATCCCTACTCTAAATATACTTGAGTTAGGCACAATTTAGTACTACTCCCAATGTAGAATCTGTAGAATCACCGATCAAACAAAAAGCCGGTAAACGTTATTAACACTGTTCGTTTTATTGTAATTAAACAATAAAAAAACTACTAATGTTCCATTAATTTGAAACACTTGGAGAAAAAAATCAAAGAAAATGTAGAATTTCAAAAAAAAAAACTGCATCTCAAGACATAAGTTTTTTTATATTAAAACTAAGAAGATGTTTCAAACACTTAGTGTTCTTCTTCAGGTTCAGATCAGCACTGTTGAAGGTGTTATATAACAAAAGGCTGGTATATAAATTTTGAAATGCCTTATCATGAATGAATACCAGAATGCATGTATTATTCATTAAAATGACATGTTTGTTTTAAGACAGTGCTGAGTCATGGCAGGCATAAGCGAGGTTCGTTGTATCAGCACAGTCTACCACTAACCTTATAACAACAACTCTAGTACGTGAAATTACACTCGTAACATGAAAAACAAATCAGATATTACATAATAAATTCAGGTAATATCTTAATTAAGAGAAATAAATGAAATATTCGAATAATTATAACACAGCTGATTTAATCATGCCAATAATATTTCACAGTCACCTAAATTAATGACTGTGTTTAAAACTCAATTAGACTGTGTAAATAATTACAGGTAATTAGTAATGATGAATCAGCGATACAAATAAAAGTGAATCACTTGGACTAATTGGCGTTTCTGCGTAACAGGAAAAAGATAATATTACAATACATTAACCCCGTATAGACCACCTAGGCCGTCGTGTCTACACTTAGACGGAATTTAAAACAAAATAAAAAACTGAATTTACGCATAAACGTAGTCCAACTGATATCCATGGGTCAGCAAATAAATAATATGAGTTAATTTTATACTTTATTTTATTAAAAAAAAAATATTGTTTTGTGTTTTATTATTTCTCTAAAAGCAGAGTATTTGACCTAGGTTTAGTTTTTAGTGGCAGTCTTACAAGGGAGAACACACATAGGTCAAATATTGGCCCTTTGTGATACCACACAATAAACATTCTATCATACATTGGGGGTTGTAATGGAGTGACTAAGCGCCTCTAATAGCCTCTAACACTCAACTCCGACTTTCGGCCTTCACGAGGCTTACCCTGTTAACCTGCTATATGCATGGACAAACGAAAGAGGAGGAGAAGGTGATCAGGGGCTGGGTCTGACCACCTTCGTGTCACAACTTTCATTCGCCGACCACCTATATACGTTATTATCATGGACCAAATAAATATTTTCATGGACGAACTAAATATTTCCATGGACAACCTATATATTTTAATGGACCAAATAAATATTTTCATGGACGAACTAAATATTTTCATAGACAACCTAAATATTTTCATGGAACACCTATATATTTTCATGGATCACATAAATATTTTCATTTAAAGTTAAATATTTTCATAGACAACCTAAATATTTTCATGGAACACCTATATATTTTCATGGATCACATAAATATTTTCATTTAAAGTTAAATATTTTCATAGACAACCTAAATATTTTCATGGAACACCTATATATTTTCATGGATCACATAAATATTTTCATTTAAAGTTAAATATTTTCATAGACAACCTAAATATTTTCATGGAACACCTATATATTTTCATGGACGAGATAAATATTTTAATGGACAACTATATATTTTAATGAGTTACCTACATATTTTCATAGAAGACCTAAATATTTCATGGACCACAAGTAGTTCATGGTCCGTTGACCACAGATTGGCTGCCCTGTTGGTTTATAGATTTCAATATATCTAATTAGTTTATACCGGTTTGTATGGTCAAGGCAAATAACCATAAAGTTGTTGTAGTTGAGAAGAAACAGCCTTCTGATTGGTTGAATAAGGAAGAAGGCATGGCGCAAGAACAATAACCAGGACTGACCAGCATTGGGGGGGGGGGGGGGGGGGGGGGTGTTTCATAAAGGAGTAATTGGGAAAGCGCAGAGACTTTGATTAGACCTAGCAGCAGTGGCGAGGCATAACCGTGCGGGCGATGCGAGATAGTTCTGGTGCAGGCGTCGTATTACGACACCTTCCATTAGTCCATGCGGCAGGGAGCACGAACACAAGCCGGCTGGCTGCTAATTAGCCAAATTAACTCAATCGACACTTTGGACTAGTTCTATGGGTCAGCTGGGAGAGGGCCAGGTTAGCTCAGTTGTTAACATACTCGTCTCTGAACTGAGAGGTCAAGGGTTCGATATCCACCTAACCCTCATGAATGAAGATAGTCGCTCTGAGGCCTTTCGTTTTCACGTCGTCAGAGAGCAAGTGAATACAAGTTGTAGGCAGGTTATGAATTTTTATTTAAAGTTGGATTAAGATTGGCATCATTGACAGTATTTTTCCCTATTGCAGTCGAAAAAACCGAGAGAGAGAGAGAGAGAGAGAGAGAGAGAGAGAGAGAGAGAGAGAGAGAGAGAGAGAGAGAGAGAGAGAGAGAGAGGGAGGGGGGGGGAATATGTTTCTTTTATTACCTCAGAGCGACTATCTTCATTCATTTGTGGTGAGTTACCTGAATATTTATACCACGTGTTATTGTGACAATTTTGTATATATATAAACATATATTTGTATATATATACCCTATCGAACTCTATTCATATTCACTACTTCCTCGTACAAACCACATCTTTCCCTCTCTTCATCACACTAATTGCCGCCAACATATTCTCTCCCTATCTCTCTCTCTCTCTCTTTCTCTCTATTTCCCCTGTCGGACTCTATTCATACTCACTACTTCCCCGTACAGACCACATCTTTCGCTCTCTCTCTCTCTCAGTCACTCTCACTCTACTTACATACGTTTCTTACCACTACATGCACTTGCTTCTCTAAAAAACACACATACCAGTCTAAAGGCACAGTATCAGCACGAGCTAGCACTGAGATAGAGAGAGAGAGAGAGAGAGAGAGAGAGAGAGAGAGAGAGAAGAGAGATGAGGGAGACACGTGACCCAAGCGTGACCTCACACGCCTCAGCAGTCCTCTCCCCGGTCTTCCCTCCTCTCACGTAGGCTCGCCCTTCCATACAACTGTACTTAAAGCCATAAACTTGCCTAACCACTCCTACCATAAGAAGGATTGCTGCACCGTCCACGGGGCTATCTTTCCATTCCATACAACCAAACGCTTTTCACCAAGCAGGCCTCAAATAAACTTCTTTTCAACCCACAGATATTTTATAACTGGGTTTGACGCACTGACTACACATAACTAGTGTATTAATATAATAACTACAGAGTGTTTACTAATTAAATAAATAACAACTACAAGGGTACATAAAGAACGCATATATCATTTGTTCAAACCTGTTTTTACGCAAGGTACTAAAATGTCTACAAATTTCCGCATTCGATTCAGTACAAAGTAGTCCAGTAATGCGATCATTGTTTTATATGTAATTCATTTATTTCGTTGTAGTAAATCATATATAAAAATCAATCATTCGTTCATCGTAGTAGATATAGTATAGTAGATATAGAAAGCAGACTAGCGTGTCGGATAATGATGCTGTAAGAAAGGTCAAGACACCCCCCTCGTTCAATTAGTCAAACACTGATAACTCGCAAAAGAGCAAAGAGGAAGACTAGTCCAAGAGTGCCAAGTAGTTACATAGAAAGCAGACTAGCGTGTCAGATAATGGTGCTGTAGGAAAGGTCAAGACACCCCCCCTCGAACAATTAGTCAAACACTGATAACTCGCAAAAGAGCAAAGAGGAAGACTAGTCCAAGAGTGCCAAGTAGTTACATAGAAAGCAGACTAGCGTGTCAGATAATGGTGCTGTAGGAAAGGTCAAGACACCCCCCTCGTTCAATTAGTCAAACACTGATAACTCGCAAAAGAGCAAAGAGGAAGACTAGTCCAAGAGTGCCAAGTAGTTACATAGAAAGCAGACTAGCGTGTCGGATAATGGTGCTGTAGGAAAGGTCAAGACACCCCCCTCGTTCAATTAGTCAAACAGTGATAACTCACAAAAGAGCAAAGAGGAAGACTAGTCCAAGAGTGCCAAGTAGTTACATAGAAAGCAGACTAGCGTGTCGGATAATGGTGCTGTAGGAAAGGTCAAGACACCTCCCTCATTCAATTAGTCAAACAGTGATAACTCGCAAAAGAGCAAAGAGGAAGACTAGTCCAAGAGTGCCAAGTAGTTACATAGAAAGCAGACTAGCGTGTCGGATAATGGTGCTGTAGGAAAGGTCAAGACACCCCCCTCGTTCAATTAGTCAAACAGTGATAACTCGCAAAAGAGCAAAGAGGAAGACTAGTCCAAGAGTGCCAAGTAGTTACATAGAAAGCAGACTAGCGTGTCGGATAATGGTGCTGTAGGAAAGGTCAAGACACCCCCCTCGTTCAATTAGTCAAACAGTGATAACTCGCAAAAGAGCAAAGAGGAAGACTAGTCCAAGAGTGCCAAGTAGTTACATAGAAAGCAGACTAGCGTGTCAGATAATGGTGCTGTAGGAAAGGTCAAAACACCCCCCTCGTTCAATTAGTCAAACACTGATAACTCGCAAAAGAGCAAAGAGGAAGACTAGTCCAAGAGTGTCAAGTAGTTACATAGAAAGCAGACTAGCGTGTCGGACTAGTGCTGTAGGAAAGGTCATTAGTCTCATATGTATTTAAATAAAAATCAATCATTCGCTCATCGAAGAGGACGTTAAGCCATCGTTCCCTCATCCTCTCTACGATGTTAGGTGCTTGTTAAAGATCACTATTCTAAATATACTTGAGTTAGGCAAATATTTAGGACTCCTAATGTAGTAGAATATTCACTATATAGTATCACAAAGGGTCAACAGCGTGGGACAACCACTTCAATCTTACTACGCCTAACCTAAATTCAATCATAACAAATTACTGTTCTTTTCAAATCAGTTAAAGATATATATATATATATATATATATATATATATGTAGATTATAATTTACATAGCGTGTCGGATAACAGTGATGTAGGACAGATTAAAACAAGCTTAATGCACTTATACAAACAATGGATATGTACAGAACCACACAGGAGAGAGACAACTAGTTCAAGAGGGCCATGTGGTAGACACAGAAAGCAGACTATCGTGTCGGATAATGGTGCTGTAAGAAAGGTCAAGATACTCATTCACTTACTCTTACATTGATACATCATAGATAGCAAAGAGGAGAGAAGACCAGGGTCATGTGGTAGACACAGAAAGCAGACGAGCGTGTCGGATAATGGTGCTGTAAGAAAGTCAAGAGACTCTCTTATATATAGTCAGACACTGGTAGCATAGAGAACAGGAAAGAGGAGAGAAGACTAGTCCGTGAGGGTCATGTGGTAGACACAGAAAGCAGACGAACGTATCGGATAATGGTGCTGTAAGAAAGGTCAAGAGACCCTCTTATACATAGTCAGACACTGGTAGCAGCAAAGAGGAGAGAAGACTAGTCCGTGAGGGTCATGTGGTAGAGATAGAAAGCAGACTAGCGTGTCGGATATTGGTGCTGTAGGAAAGGTCAAGAGACCCTCTTATACATAGTCAGACACTTATAGCATAGAGAACAGCAAAGAGGAGAGAAGACTAGTCTGTGAGGGTCATGTGGTAGAGATAGAAAGCAGACTAGCGTGTCGGATAATGGTGCTGTAAGAAAGGTCAAGAGACCCTCTTATACATAGTCAGACACTGGTAGCAGCAAAGAGGAGAGAAGACTAGTCCGTGAGGGTCATGTGGTAGAGATAGAAAGCAGACTAGCGTGTCGGATATTGGTGCTGTAGGAAAGGTCAAGAGACCCTCTTATACATAGTCAGACACTTATAGCATAGAGAACAGCAAAGAGGAGAGAAGACTAGTCCGTGAGGGTCATGTGGTAGACACAGAAAGCAGACGAACGTATCGGATAATGGTGTAAGAAAGGTCAAGAGACCCTCTTATACATAGTCAGACACTGGTAGCAGCAAAGAGGAGAGAAGACTAGTCCGTGAGGGTCATGTGGTAGAGATAGAAAGCAGACTAGCGTGTCGGATATTGGTGCTGTAGGAAAGGTCAAGAGACCCTCTTATACATAGTCAGACACTTATAGCATAGAGAACAGCAAAGAGGAGAGAAGACTAGTCTGTGAGGGTCATGTGGTAGAGATAGAAAGCAGACTAGCGTGTCGGATAATGGTGCTGTAAGAAAGGTCAAGAGACCCTCTTATACATAGTCAGACACTGGTAGCATACAGAACAGCAAAGAGGAGAGAAGACTAGTCCGTGAGGGTCATGTGGTAGACATAGAAAGCAGACGAGCGTATCGGATAATGGTGCTGTAAGAAAGGTCAAGAGACCCTCTTATACATAGTCAGACACTGGTAGCAGCAAAGAGGAGAGAAGACTAGTCCGTGAGGGTCATGTGGTAGAGATAGAAAGCAGACTAGCGTGTCGGATATTGGTGCTGTAGGAAAGGTCAAGAGACCCTCTTATACATAGTCAGACACTTATAGCATAGAGAACAGCAAAGAGGAGAGAAGACTAGTCTGTGAGGGTCATGTGGTAGACATAGAATGCAGACTAGCGTGTCGGATAATGGTGCTGTAAGAAAGGTCAAGAGACCCTCTTATACATAGTCAGACACTGGTAGCAGCAAAGAGGAGAGAAGACTAGTCCGTGAGGGTCATGTGGTAGACATAGAAAGCAGACGAGCGTGTCGGATAATGGTGCTGTAGGAAAGGTCAAGACACTCATTCACTTACTCTTACATTAGTCTAAATGAATCAAGCCCTAATCAATTCATCCACACTTGCTTGGCTTCTTAGTCCTCGAGTGAATTTGCATTACAATCATTCCCAAATTCCCTTAATAATGACGGCATTATTAAAACAAGTGTGTTTGTGTGGGTGTTTCAAGTGTAATGATGGACGGAGTCTGCAGCAGGCCGGGAGAGAAGACCGCGCCAGGTCGAGCTGATTGCAAGGCAAGCTACATGGAAACTCCATTAGCGACGGCCTACTGTGAACACACAGCCTCATTTCCATATCAGCCGAGAGCCACCCAAGTGCAAAACCCGACACGCTGGCTTCGTATCGTCACCGTGCATCTTACTCACTGGACACGTCTTTTACCCTCATTCTCCCCGTGTCTAATTTCACAACATAACTGATTATAGACTTGTTAATATTGACCTTACTTGATGTATTACGGATCTTAGTTGATTACAAGGCAGTCCTCTGTCATATCTATAATGACTTTAATGAGTTTTACAGACCACTATTCAAATAGTCATTACAGACCACCACCTACGTCATACACGTAGCCGTGCAATCCAAATTATACACTTTAGTTGTAAATCTTCAAATACCCAATATACATCCACATAATAAAGCTGTATATCTAGGTATATCTGCGGTGCGCATACCGTATGTGCGTGGTGTGTATGGATTGTCTGATATCTGTGTGGGGTATATTTCGTCTATACGTATAGACATCTTCAGGGCTACATCAATACAGAATTTTAATTACAATAACATGAAAAATAATTATATTACATTATTTCATTAATATACATATAATTTACATTCACATAATACTGTATTGATGTAGCTCTGAAGATGTCTACAAATATAGATGAAACGTCGGTTTAAAGGTGTTGTATTATTGAAGCTAGACCAAACCTCGATAAAAAAGAAAAATAGTGTTAAATATATGTGAACGAGATAAGGAAAACATATTTCTAATCCATATATTATGTAATTTTTTTTGAGAGTTGAGGTCTCATGATTTTAAACTAGTCCTTTTGCCGACGTTTCGACATATATTTATGTCATCTTCAGGGCTACAACATGATTGTTTTACAATTAGCACTACTATTACTACTATTTGGTAATTTTATACATTTTAATATGTTCGGTAACAAAGAGGAATTTATTGATAAATCAGTTATTACGACTATGGATTATTTTGTTATACATTGACATAAGGATATTATTATAATTATTCTATTGCTTTAGAATTATTGCATAAGTATAGAGATCACTATTTGATTACCTTGACATCTGTTTATGTTGCAGCATACTTATTTACTACTGTTTCATGATGGCTACTATATGTTTTCTGGGAGGTTTCTTTACGGTTATGTATTGGCTAGTTTGCCCTATATATTTTGTATCACAGTCGTTGCAGTTAATTTAATAGACTATATTACTGTTCTGTAATATTAACTGCAACGACTGTGATACAAAATATATAGGGCAAACCGGCCAATACTTAGCAAACAGGATTTCACAGCATAAATCAGACAATACAGGACAAAAAATAACATGCGCCCTAGCTAAACATGCCAACACACAAAAACATAACTTTGACTTTCATAACCCACTTATAATAGACAAAGAAAAACACACTAGTAAAAGAAATAATACACATTGGACAAACGGAAAACACTTGCAACTCTAGAACAGACATAGAAAAATTCAGCCAAATTTACACAATACAAGAAAACAAACCATAGGGACTAACACATGAAGATTAGGTAAACCCAGTAAAAAATAATATATATATATATATATAAGAAAACACTGGGTACTCAAACAAGAAAAAGAGAACATAACCGTAAAGAAACCTCCCCGCAAACAAATAGTAGTCATCATTTAACAGTAGTAAATAAGTATGCTGCAACATAAACAGATTTCCAAGGTAATCAAATAGTTATCTCTATACTTATGAAATAATTGTAAAGCAATAGAATAATTATAATAATATCCTTATGTCAATATATATAAAAAAAAATCCATAGTCAAAATAACTGATTTATCAATAAATTCCTTTTTGTTACTGTACATATTAAATTGTAATAAATAACCAAATAGTAGTAGTAGTATTAGTAGTGGTAATTGTAAAACAATCATGTTGTGGCCCTGAAAATGACATAAATACATGTCGAAACGTCGGTAAAAGGACTAGTTTAAAATCATTGGACCTAAAGCCTCAAAAAAAAAAAAATACATCATATAAATATTGGGTCAATATATTTGTCCGTTTGGATCGTATTTCCAACGAAAATATATATATATTATTTGTAGTAGTTCTCTGATGAGGTAGTCTAAAAGGCCTCAGAGCTTATTTTTCTTCATTTTGATTCATCCCTACTGCATTTTGTCTCATATATATATATATATATATATATATATATATATATATATTATATTTTATTCCTTTATTCCTTTAATATTTTTATTCCTTTATATTATTTTTATTCCTTTTAATGTCTGTTTAACATTTGGAAAATTTTATTGTGTGAATTTAATCTGTTTAATAATGATATATACCTGAAGATGATTTCTGAGAAAATCGAAAGCTTGTAAGTGTAAAAATATAATATTATTAATTAAGCTAAAAGATTATTTCTTTGATGTCTCTGGGACAACTCCTCCATGAAATCACTCCCTACCAGAAAACACTAGTAAGAAAACTAGAGAAAACGAGCAAAAAAGTCGTAAATGCGGAAGCTGCCGTCTACTTTAATAAAATATGTTTACAAGAAAATCTGCTGCCAATATACACTAATATAAAAACGCACGACATATATATATATATATATAAAATATATATATATATATATATATATAAGATTATATTATAATTTATATATAAAGATTTCACATAAACACGTGAAATAACAATCAATGATCAAACCACAATAAGAAAATGGGAAAACAAGACTAAAATCTTAGTCTTGTTTTCCCATTTTCTTATTGTGGTTTGATCATTGATATATATATATACAAAGTCAATTGCATTTCTGTTTATTAAACATTGTTCTTTTACATAAGAAAAAATCGGTTTCTTTAATCTATCATTTAATATAAAACGTAATGAAAAGCAGACAACCAGTTTTTTGTTGCAGATATCCTTTTATCTAGTTTGATGTCTAATACTACTGAGAAATCTACGGAAATCTAATAACAAAGCACCTCCCCATAAACACAAGCGTAGTTTAATCTCCACAGGAATAGCACTGATTGAATAAGAAAGAAGAACAAAGACGATAAATCTCAAAGTATTGACAAAAGATAGAGTAAAATGCTTTTAATAAAGGTAATTAGTAAACAATGGAAGAAAACTAAATAACAATGGCTGAAGGGAAACTTTAACGACTGCTGTTCTTGTTTTCATTAATGATGGATCTAATTTATACAGTCCTTGTCGAAGACTTCAAGCATTCGGTCTTAATTCTTTAGTTAGATAATAAAGGTCTTTTTGACTAACTGAAGAGGGAATTCTATAAGAATTAACAATAGTTAATTTGGCTCAAATTAGATCCACTAATTACAAAATCCCCGGTCCAACTCGGTTGACACTCATGGACCAGCTTGGTTGACACTCATAGTTCAGCTCGGTTGACATTCATAGTTCAGCTCGGTTAGCACTCATAGTTCAGCTTGGTTAGCACTCATGGTCCAGCTCGGTTGACACTCATGGACTAGCTCGGTTGACATTCATAGTTCAACTCGGTTGACACTCATGGACCAGCTTGGTTGACTCTAATAGTTCAGCAAGGTTGACATTCATGGTCCAGCTCGGTAGCACTCATGGTTCAGCTCTGTTGACACTCATGGTCCAGCTCGTTTGACACTCATGGGCCAGCTCGGTTGACACTCATAGTCCAGCTCGGTTGACACTTATGGTTCAGTTCGGTTGACACTCATGGCAGCTCGTTTGACACTTATGGATCAGTTCGGTTGACACTCACAAAGTAATTACTCAAAGGATGACAGTTTTCAGCTACTCATTCTCTAATTATTATGAATAGTGATTTGCCGGCTGCTAAGACACGAGCCGAATACGTCATTTCAAAAACATCGTTAGCACATACTATCAGGAGGACGACAGAGTTTATTAAGACTGACTTCCATTCAGGGTTTTACAAACATTTCACATCAGAGGTAACAGTTCAAGATGTTTACCTTTTAACAACTATACTTAACATCGTATAGGCTCAAGACTGACGGTTTAACGTCCTCTTCGAGAAACGTTGAGCTCAGAAGAAATCGTGTCCAGAGTTAAGTTCAGAGACAAGCACGCAAGCCACTGGGCTACCATGGCCTCGTATTGTTATTATGAATCACAAATAGAAGCCGTTAGTTTCCGTTATAATAAACAAACTTGGCTTCTACCTTCGCAAGGTCACCCTCTTTATATTGCCGCCGTTGACTTAACTGTATTCTTTCAAAACGTAATACCATTTCTTTTAACCAACAATCAAATAATTATTTCCCAACGTATTCGTTGTCTTTCATCACTTCAATTTATACCACTCAATTGAGAATCATTTTGTAATTTAGAAAAAAAAAATTCAATCGAAAAGAACAAAAGGTAAAATAACTTAGAATCAAATTCTAAGAAAGGTCTTTGAACGACATGGATTGAATCCTTTTGAGGTAAGAAAGAAAAAGAAAATGTCAAGGTATAAAGGATGATGAAAGAATAAGGAACTAGACAAGGATAGAGAAAGGGGAGGGGAATGGCGTGATGGATGAATTTAACAGAAAGCCGGCTTTTTAAAGGGACGTCTTGATTGCGAATTCATGTTGAGGACTGCGCGGCATTATCAATAATGCGGGCAGTCGGGAATACCAAATAGCATGCGCTTTTCTGAGCAATGCTTGTGATTAGAAGTGAGCTAGCTCTCTGAATGACTTGTCAGTCAACAGACAGGCCCTAGCAAACGCATCACTTAACACTTCTAGTCTACCGTCTTTTTCTCAAAATAATACATCCCCCCCAGAAAATAAACCCTAGTGTGATTTACGCAACACTTTGCAATATAAGCCCTTCCCTAGTTAAAATAATACGAATAATATAATTATTTCTATACCCACTCTCTGTTGGAAAGATCGTCGTTTGAAACTTTAGAGGCTTTTATAAAGGCTCGATTATTATTCGCGGATTTTCGCTTTTCACGGGTGTCTTCGATCCCACATAATCCGCGAAAAGTGAGGGATTACTGTTATTATTTAAAAAGATGCTGTTGAATTTAGTAAGTATCTCTAGCTGCCCTAATATTTCATAGAATTGTTTGGAATAAAACATTCCAAGAAATTTCTTGTTTACCTCTACAGTTCGTTTTAAGGAATGCACTACTTATTATAAAGTTGAATTTATCTTCAAAATACAATATATTGCAACAGTATACCTAGAGTGACGGGGCAGGTACAACGTTTGTGTATTTCAGTTTTGTAAATTTTATTACCTAGTACTTATTGTACTTGAAGCCCTCCCTCGGAAATAAGTCCTAGCACGTATTTAAGACCTAAAAAGAAACAAGACAGTGTCTTATTTTTGAATGTATAAATGTAAATTTATACATATGTCGGTACACCAATGTCAACATGTTTCGACTAGGGTTTGTCGGTTTTTAAAAACCGATTTTTTGGAGAAAATTATGAAATTCGAAAACCGGTTTTCAATGTATGAATAAAACTTAAAAAAAAATTTGAAAATGACAAATGTAGCCAAATGTACCAGATTGATGAAAACACTGTTGCAAGCGGTTTGGTTCTTGGAATCATATCGGTCCGATTTAATAATATGGTTGTTATAATATGGTTATTATAAATATAATATAGTTAATAATATGGTTATTATTAAAATATGAAAATATTTGTTTTTATTTATTCGAACCCTTTGCTGAATAAATCGAGTCACAAGTATAAAAATATTTCCATCCTTATATGTGAAAATATGTATAAACAACGAATAATTGTTTTTAAAGTCATTTAATCCTGGTCAACTACTGTTTGACCAACAGGTTTGACTCTGGCGAAGACCACTATTTACGGTAAAAGATCTTAGCCTTTTTTTCCCCATTTCATATAGTGGTTTGATCATTGATTGCTATTTCACGTGTTTATGTGAATTCTTGTATATACACATATATTCGGGAGACAATTGCATATATATATATATATATATTGTGTAGAACGGTGTCTACACAAATACTGTGTGTATTTGTAAATACACCAGTGCTTTAGGAAGTAAAGCTAAGGTATGCATGGTGACAGGGTCGGCCAAAACTACCTGTGGTCCATTCACCTCCTCGTCTCCCTTACAAGTTTGAAACTATTATCAAAATTCTTGAAACTAGGACCTATATATATATTGAAAATGATCGCAGCTTCTGCATTCACGACCTTTTTGTTAACAGATTCTAACCTTCTGGAGGTTAGAATCTTTTCAACAAAAAGGTAGTGAATGCAGAAACTCTGACCATTTTCAATAAAATATGCTTGAGAGAAGATCTGCTACCAATATATACCAATATATATATATATATATATATATATATATATAATTAAAAGAAACGGTCCAGCGGACTTTTTTAAAATAAAATAAATTCAAAACGAAGGAAACACACAGAAAGACACAGACATAACTCACATCGATATTTCGACCATCGTCGCCGTCATCAGAAGGTGTGAAGAGCGAAGAGCGAAGAGTCCCGCAGGAAGACAGGGCGGTACTCATATATATATATATATATATATATATATACCATGATAAACGAAAAACGGTCCGGCAGGACAAATAACAATTAAAATAAGCAGTGACACATAAACAGAAACACAACAAAGACTCACTTTTCAATATTTCGACCGTAATGGCGGTCGAAATATTGAAAAGTGAGTCTTTGTTGTGTTTCTGTTTATGTGTCACTGCTTATTTTAATTGTTATATATATATATATATATATATATATATATTTGTATAAGTTGGCAGCAGATCTTCATCTAAGCATACATTATTGAAAAGCAGAGCAGATTCTGCATTCACGACTTTTTTAAGTAGCTGTTCTTTTCTCCTAATGACACTTCTATGTTGCAGGGGTAATGCAAATACTAGATTTCCCAGCGACATTTTCAGGCAAAAACATAATCACATAACTACTAAAATTTTATTCACTACTCTTTAAAACACAAGCTTTCGACCTCGTTGGTCATCCTCAGGCAGAATAAATTACTAAGACAGATAAATAATATAAAATCTTAAAGTAACAAAATAACAGGATACAACTAGAAATGCAAATATAAGGGATAACAATAGAAAAGGTGATATAGATGTAACAATACTAAGAGGTAATAGTAGGTGGCGATCCTAGCGTCCAGGAGGTTAACTAGCCATCACTCCATCCTTGTTAGTTTAATTTTATTATCAAAGTTTCTTGAGGTCGGTATAATAAACATTTCACTGGATTGCAAGTTAATCTCCGGGCATTTCTCCTTTATGTATATGGCTTCTAGGATTTGTAAATGAAGAGGGTTTCTATTAAAGTTTAAAATAGACGTTCCCTCTACAACCATCTTACGCGTCAGTGAAGTGTGGTGTTTTTTCTCAACGTGGGCCTTCGGCGCTCCTGTAGCGAGGTGCATGGTGAGACGCCTTGAGAGTTTCGTCGTAGTCATGCCTATGTATCGGGATGGTAGGGTTGCACAGTCCCCTTCTTTACAAATAAATTGATACACGACATGGCTCCTCTGAACTTCGGTCGTCTCCTTCCTGCAATTGTTCCTTATAAGCAAGTTGCTCGTTTTTTTATTGTTGTAATAAATCATAAGACGTAGCGTGTCCCTTTCGTTCGTCGTCTTCACATGACCCGCTATGATTTTTTGCAGAGCTTGTTCGTCCTGCTTGTACTGCGTGGACATGTACGAACGATAATACAGAGGTATGGTTTCAGTCTTTACTTGTTCAACTTTATCACCTCTGGAATACCACTTGTCTATGTGTTTTGCGATTTCTTTCTCTACGTCTTTATTGGAGTAGCCATTATTGACCAGAACCTGGGTGGTTCTGTCAAGTTCTTTATGTATGCTGCTCCAATCGCTGCAGTGCGTTATGGCTCTTCTGACGTAGGCACTAATGGTAGCTTGTTTATACCTGGTGGGACACTCACTTTGTCCATTCAGGCAATGTCCAGAGTTGGTGGGTTTAGTGTACACCTCCGTATCGAAACAGTCAATTCCACTTCTAACGAGCACATCTAAGAAGGGCAGTTGGCCGTCACTACTAAGTTCTAAGGTTAATTTTAGTCCAGAGGCCTCTTGGAGGCGTTGATGTAGTTGAGAGAGTTTGTTTCTATCATCGGTAACTACAAAAATATCGTCAATGTACCGACAATATATGGGTGGCTTCGACAAGGTGGAAAATATCTCTTTTTCTATGCTTCCCATATAAAAGTTGGCGAAAAGTACTCCAAGAGGTGAGCCCATGGCTACACCATCAATCTGCTGGAACATGCGTCCATCTGGCGAAAGAAATGGGGCTTCCTTCGTACATATCTCAAGCAATTGTTTAAGTGCTAACCTGGGTATATCAAGTCTGGGTTCCTGGTTAGGGGGGTAGATTTCTTCAAGAATATAGGATATGGTCTTATCAACAGGGACGTTAGTAAAGAGAGACTCTACGTCCAAAGATGCTAGGTTGCCTTTAGTGTTAGATGTCTTGAGCAGTTCCAGGAAATCTATGGATGAAGAGAGGCTGTATTCAGATGGGATGAATGGCTTAAGGATAGTATTTAATCGTTTTGCAAGATGGTAAGTAGGGGTGGGAATCTGGCTGATGATAGGTCGTAGCGGGTTGTTAGGTTTGTGTATCTTCACCGTCCCATAACAGTAGCCAAGGTCAAAATCACCCTTTAGCAAGGGCAGAGAGATATTTCCTTTCTTTGATTTAATGCTTCTAATTATTTTATTAACACGCTTCTTGATGTCTTCAACCGGGTTCCTTTTGATTAACTTAAATTTAGTACTATCACTTAGTAGGCTGTTGATTTTAGATTGATACTCCTCGGTGGGCATGAGAACATAGCATGCTGCCTTGTCAGCTCTCCTAATAGTAATAGAAGCATCATTTCTAAGTGATTTAGCTGCATCATGGTGTCTTTTTTTAATCAAGGTGCTTTGGAACTTCCCTCGTGTAATTTTGGCTTCGCGCAAGATTTCTTCACGGATGCCCTCGTCCACTTTAACCTTTCCTTCTTGAGCTATGTTAAGAATAGAGTCCAGTAGGGACTCTAGTTCCAGTCGTTTTCCATAAGGTGGTGGTTTGGAAAGAAAATGACAGTTCAGTCCGAAGTTAAGCAATTCTTCCTCACTTTTACTCAGCGTCTTATCAGTAAGGTTGACAAAGCAAGAGGAAGGGCACGGTCTTTTCAGGTTACCTCCATTAAGTCTAACTAACTTACGCATAGTTCTCGTCCTTGTAATTTCTTCATGTTGCTTTACACTAGCTTCCAGTACACTATCAATATTGGCTCTAAGGTCCTCGTTAATTTCTAAACTGGAATAATCATTATCCGTTACAAGCAACTCCTGTCGTAGTCTGATAATCTCCTCATTTTTGAGCTTTAGCTGTCTTATAATCAGCTGTCGTCGGAACTTCCGAGTTTCGATAGTATCTCGAGCTGCACTGTCGTGTATTTTAATATTTGTATAAGTTGGCAGCAGATCTTCATCTAAGCATACATTATTGAAAAGCAGAGCAGATTCTGCATTCACGACTTTTTTAAGTAGCTGTTCTTTTCTCCTAATGACACTTCTATGTTGCAGGGGTAATGCAAATACTAGATTTCCCAGCGACATTTTCAGGCAAAAACATAATCACATAACTACTAAAATTTTATTCACTACTCTTTAAAACACAAGCTTTCGACCTCGTTGGTCATCCTCAGGCAGAATAAATTACTAAGACAGATAAATAATATAAAATCTTAAAGTAACAAAATAACAGGATACAACTAGAAATGCAAATATAAGGGATAACAATAGAAAAGGTGATATAGATGTAACATCTATATATTCACTGATATATATATTCACTGATAAAGCGAAATACGATCCAAACTGGACACAATACGAGTTCGAGATTAACAAAGAGCAACACACAAAGTAGGGAAACACACTTACAGACTCAAATTTTCGGGTAATCCGTCTTCAGGAGAAAAGAGAATGGAAGACCAAGCACGTTGTAGGCGCAACGGCAAGTAACCCGTTTCCTGCCGTTGCGCCTACAACGTGCTTGGTCTTCCATTCTCTTTTCTCCTGAAGACGGATTACCCGAAAATTTGAGTCTGTAAGTGTGTTTCCCTACTTTGTGTGTTGCTCTTTGTTAATCTCGAACTCGTGTATATATATATATTGGGGAGACATGGTGGTGGTTCGTTAGTTTAGCGTGCTCGACAGCAGTTTGACGCAAGTCAGTTCAGTCACTACTTGGTGATTTCCCAACTGATTTAGATGTAATGAGGTATGGTCTCCGAAGAGAGGTCGAGTGCGGAAGTGAGGGCGGGTCGGCCGTGACCCAGGGCACTCACTCACTCACTCTCCCTGACAATCAGGCCTACACGCTTACGACTCCTCTACGGCTCTCATTGTGGGGCAGGCACCTTGCGTAACGGACCGGTGTGTGCCTCTTGTGGGCCAAGTCGCCACTGTCACCCTCCTGAGTGCTGCTATCATCTCATTAGCAAGTCGAGTCTCAACACACACACACACACACACACACACACACACACACACACACACATGTATTACATATTGTGGAGCATGTTGTTATTTAAATAAATTCCCCCATGGCAGGGGTACTGCCCGTGGGAAAAAAACACACACTCACACACACACACACACACACACACACACACACACACACACACACACACACACACACACACACACACACACATCCACACACCTCGCTAAAGCTAAGGCAAAGCAAAACGAAACCATGACACCAAATACAGCAAAAACCTCCTAGTATGAGGGCCTCATTCGCTTTATAAACAGCCATTCGTAAGAATCTTAGTCTCGTACGAAGAGAGACCGTCTTCCTCATTATCTAATTTCATTTGTTAATGAAATTGGGTCAGGCTAGCTCAGTGGTTACATGCTCGCCTCTGAACTTATAGGACCGGGGTTCGATCCCCACCTGGCCCTCGATTTATTCACGCGGGAGGTGTATAAATCTGAGCACATCGTCCCTCGGAGAAGGACGTTAAACTGTCGGTCCCGAGCCTGTACGATGTCAGGTACTCGTTAAAAATCCCTACTCTAAATACACTTGAGTTAGGGCAAAATTTAGGACTCCCACTGTAGAATCAATCTTCATTGTGTGGTATCACAAAGGGCCAATACTCGTCCTAAGTGTGTTCCCTTGTGGGACTGCCATTGCAACCTAACCTAGTTAATGAAATTCGAAGATT
This sequence comes from Hermatobates lingyangjiaoensis, assembly GCA_026182355.1. Lineage (NCBI taxonomy): Eukaryota > Metazoa > Arthropoda > Insecta > Hemiptera > Hermatobatidae > Hermatobates > Hermatobates lingyangjiaoensis. The sequence continues at coordinate 397,048 of JAPFBL010000247.1, forward strand.
CGATGACGTTTTATCTCATTAACGTTTTCCTATATTATCTCCGTTTTTAGGTTTAGCAGATTAACAAAACATGATTATTATTCACTAGCAGTCGTGCTAGTGAAAATCGAAAATCTTCGACGAGAATTTTACAAAAATTCAAGAAATGTTCCGTCGACGAGACATACGCAAAACAACTGTCAAAGTTTAACTCGATATGACTTATAGTGGCTGAGTTTACTTGTGACAAAATGTTTGCACCAACACATCGACAGATATTTTTGTAAGGATTCCGTTTCTCTAATGTATAAAACATAAAGCTAACTTAAAATGAGTTAGTTCTAAGGAATGTAGAAACAAAACCTTTCTTTTATTTATATAGATATTACATGTTCAGTAATATTTTATTTTTTAACTAGTCCAGGCTTTGCTGGGTAGCGATTAACTTGGAACCTTCTCACAGCCGAACACTGGGGACTGCTCTAGACCTACAAAATACTCTATTCCTATAGGTCTATAGGTCAACAACAAACACAGGGGGCCAGCTCAGTTGTTAGGTTAGGTTAGGTTGCAGTGGCAGTCCCACAAGGAAACACACGTAGGCCGAGCATTGGCCCTTTGTGATACCACACAATGAAGATTGATTCTACAGTGGGAGTCCTAAATTTTGCCTAACTCAAATGTATTTAGAGTAGGGGATCTTTAACGAGTACCTGACATCGTACAGGCTCGGGACCGACGGTTTAATGTCCTTCTCCGAGGGACGACGTGCTCAGATTTATTCAACTCCCACGAGAATAAATCGAGGGCCAGGTGAGGATTGAACCCCGGTCCTATCAGTTGAGAGGTGAGCACGTAACCACTGAGCTAGCCTGGCCCCCAGCTCAGTTGTTAACGTACTTCCCTTTGGGCTCGTAGTCCAGAGTTCGATCCCCATCTGGCCCTCGATTTATTCACGCAGGAGGTGAATAAATCTGAGTATGTCGTCCCTCAAAGAGGTTGTTAAGCCGTCGGTCCTGAGCCTGTACGATGTCTAGTACTCGTTAAAGATGCCCACTTGAAATGCACTTAAGTTGGTCACAATTTAGGACTCCCAATGTGGAATTTGTGGAATCACGGATCAAACAAAATGCCCGCAACCGACGGACATTATCACCTGCTAGTAGGGTATCGGTTTAAAAAAAAAAAAAAAAAAATGGTCACTATTTAACCTAATATATATATATATATATCAGTGGCGACTCCTGACCTTTTTCTTTAGGCATGCAATTTTCAAAGAATAAAAGAAATACAGAAAAATACCCTTCTAATTCTCATGTTGCACAAAAGGATAATGATGTATTAAAAACATTTTATGGGGATTTGAATCAGGTTTTATTGGGAAATACTTTTAACATTAACTTTTATTAACCAATACAATAAAAATAGGCAAAAAATGTTTTTATTAAAGAAAGAGATACACAATACATCATTTGAATAAAAACTTCTTGCAAAATTCTTCGATAACAAAACCATAAAACTTCTCTCTATCTGCCATGAGATCTTTAAGTAAATGTCTTTCAATTGAAATTAGGGATAAATTAGACAATCGCTCTTCACTTTGGGAGCTTCGTAAATAACTTTTAATTCTTTTGAGGGCAGAAATCGATCTCTCAACACTTGCTGTTGTTATGGGAATAGTCATAACCAAATTCATGAGTTTATAAATTTCCGGAAGACCTGTGTGCAAATCACTTTCCAGTATGTTTTGAGGAGCTCAGCAAGCCTGAGTTGCAGTGTACGCAAACTTCGTTCTTGTTTCTCTTGGCAATTAAGACCATTTTCATTAACCAGAAATGATAAGAGTAAACCCCTGCATTGGGAAGCTTAGCGCAATCATAGAAAATGGTTCCTTAGCGTGTAGTGGAATAAAAAAAAAGGGGTTCCTTTAAATATTTCGAGTCTCGAACATTTTGGTTTCTTTAAAGATGAATTCTATGCATGCAATGCATGTGTTGCATTCCCTGAGAAATCGCCACTGATATATATATATATATATATAATAGTATGTTTTGTTATTGAGGGCTAGGTCAAATAAAAGAAAATAAACTCCTTCCTAGGCCAACGTTTCCATGTATTTGTACATCATCTTCAGGGCTAAAATTAAAGTAAGAACTATAATACATTTACCAAAACAATCTACAACTCACATAGAGAACTAACACAAATTTTTTTGAGACCAACAGATACGAGATACAAAAGGTTATTTTTATAATCAGAGTTGGTTATAATTAATTTTTTATAAGCTGTTAGTCTCAAAAATTTGTGTTAGTTCTCTATGTGAGTTGTAGATTGTTTTGGTAAATGTATTATAGTTCTTATTCTAATTTTTAGCCCTGAAGATGATGTACAAATACATCGAAACGTCGGCCTAGGAAGGAGTTTATTTTCTTTTATTTGACCTAGCCCTCAATAACAAAACAGTGAATAGAATAGAAGAGGTGAAGAAACATTTATGGAGATTTTATATATATATATATATATATATATATATAGAACCAAAATGCCTATGAAAAAGGTTTTAAATAAAGCCCGAAACGTTGGCAATGAGAGTTTAATTTGAACCCGAAGAACTGACCGAGTCCCGATAAACTTTAGTTTTGTTTCTATTCCACGGTCGATACTTTTATCAATATATATATATATATATTTATTGCCGAAACGTTGGCAATGAGAGTTTAATTTGAACCCGAAGAACTGACCGAGTCCCGATAAACTTTAGTTTTGTTTCTATTCCACGGTCGATACTTTTATCAATATTTACATTTATATATATATATATATATATAAATATGGGTCTCCAACCGTCTCTGCACCAGTGCACTTCGTTTCCCTCTCGTATCTCTCCTGAAGACGGTTCAACCGAAAATATATATATATATATATATATATATCAATGATTAAACCACAATAAGAATGGGAAAACAAGACTAAGATATTTCAACCGTAACAAGCGGTCTTCGTCAGAGTCAAAAACCCAACTCCCAACAACCCAACAACCCAAGTTGGGTTTTTGACTCTGACGAAGACCGCTTGTTACGGTTGAAAGATCTTAGTCTTGTTTTCCCATTCTTATTGTGGTTTAATCATTGATTGTTGTTTCACGTGTTTATGTGAAATCTTTTTATATATATATATATATATATACACTCTGACGAAGACCGCTTGTTACGGTTGAAAGGTCTTAGACTTGTTTTCCCATTTTCTTATTGTGGTTTGATCATTGATTGTTGTTTCACGTGTTTATGTGAAATCTTTTTATATATATATAGGCTATATCAGGCAGGGTCCTGCTTTAATACCCACGGGTCAGATATCAGGTCGGGCTGGATTTTTAGGCCTTATCTTACTTCTAAATGCAAGACTTTGATTCCTCTATTTATTTCATATAAAGAGTAAATCAAAGAAGCACCTTAAAATTATAAAGAAGTTAAAACCGTATTTCGCCGAATTTCAAGAATTGCGATCTTTTTTTTTCTTCAACTTTTTCTTTTGTGACAATACTCAATACTTTGTGTGTGGTTACTGGCCTAAGGGATTTACTTTATAGAGTAAGCCGGGCACCTGCTTTATCAAAGCCATTAATCTCTAGTTTATATGAATAGTCAAGTAAGAGACCGTGGTCCATATGTCCAGGAGCATTACCAAAGCTAGCATGGTCCGTGAAATTATACCAGGCGTGGCATAGTCACGCTTCGCCATCTCCTTCTACCACTTGCTCTGATTCCATAAACAACGACACACTGGCTAAGCGATGAATAAAACAACATCGTCTTCGGCAATGACAATTCTAACCAAGATATAGGAGACAGCCAAACAAACACTTGCATCGGCGATGACAATCCTGACCAGACTATAGGAGGCAGCCGAACAAACACTTGCATCGGCAATGACAATCCTGACCAGACTTTAGGAGGCAGCCGAACAAACACTTGCATCGGCTATGACAATCCTGACCAGACTATAGGAGACAGCCAAACAAACACTTGCATCGGCAATGACAATCCTGACCAGACTACAGGAGACAGCCGAACAAACACTTGCATCGGCAATGACAATCCTGACCAGACTATAGGAGACAGCCGAACAAACACTTGCATCGGCAATGACAATCCTGACCAGACTATAGGAGACAGCCAAACAAACACTTGCATCGGCAATGACAATCCTGACCAGACTATAGGAGACAGCCGAACAAACACTTGCTTTCTAGAAACTTATCCACCACTAAAAACCCCAATAAAGTCGCTAGCTAACTACCTGAGATCTGCCTTTAGAAGTCAGATATAATTTATAATAGATCCTATAATTACTTCATTATCAATGCGATAGATTGTTATAACCTAACATAACCTGATTAGGTATTTAGGTAATAAAACCATTACTGCAATGGTCTACGATTTTATCGTTCTACTTGATAATATAAAAACCTCTCGACTACGGTTCTATAGTTTGGTTCTGTAATTTGCAATAAATCAATGAGTTTGTTTTTTTTTTAAATAACAATTAAAAATAACAAAAAAAAGATTCGGTAAATAAATATAATCTTTTAATCCGAATCAATAAAAAAACGAATTAATGGCGATGTAAAAACCGTAATAACTATGATTATGTTTTCGTTGCCACGCCTTGCCGTCTGCTAGGAATGACCTTACAACCCTCTCAACCGTAATACCCGCAATTAAATGACCGTTTGACTTAAGAGCCTTTTGAATCAGCTTTTTCATCCAGTCAATGGCTTTTTTGTTTTAAAACAATAAACAAGCTATATCCAGTGTTTGGCTGCCTGGACCGCTTTAAGCAAAGGTAATGTTATTCTATGTTACGTAGATATATTGACAGTTACAATACGTGGCATATTTAAGCCTATGTAGAGTCATACAGACTCCACCAAGGTGTGATGTCAGTCAAACTCTCGACTAGCACTGATAGACTGTTTGCAATAACACCATAACTGCACCACATCACAGTTGGGTTTTTGACTCTGACGAAGACCGCTTGTTACGGTTGAAAGATCTTAGACTTGTTTTCCCATTTTCTTATTGTGGTTTGATCATTGATTGTTATTTCACGTGTTTATGTGAAATCTTTTTATCACATATGTCTGTACTGCTGAGTCACTCTCTTCACCAAAGAGGGACGTAAACTAATCATATAAAGCACTGCCAGCTTTCCTCAAAATTCAGGAGCTGCAGTTCCAATTGCTCCGGAACCTTGTAAAATATAACGTTAAGTGTAAAATTCAGTACTAAAGTGGAGCTGCAGTTCCAATTGCTCCGGAACCTTGTAAAATATAACGTTAAGTGTTATATTCCCATATTATAAAGGTTTAGGAATAAGAATTATTTTCAGCTCCGAAACCTTGTAAAGTATAATACAAGACTGTCACTAACTTATAGTACCATATAATAAGGACTCAAGAATAAGAATTATATTCAGCTCCGAAACCTTGTAAAGTATAATACAAGACTGTCACTAACTTATAGTACCATATAATAAGGGTTCAAGAATAAGAATGATATTCAGCTCCGAAACCTTGTAAAACATAATACAACAGTTTCACTGACTTATAGTCTCATATAACAAGGGTTCAAGAATAAGAATTATATTCTGCTTTGAAACCTTCTAAAACATAATACAATAGTTTCACTAACTCGTATTCTAGTCTCATACAATAAGGGTTCAAGAATAAGAATAATATTTAGCTCCGAAACGTTGTAAAACATAATACAACAGTTTCACTGACTTATAGTCTCATATAATAAGGGTTCAAGAATAAGAATTATATTCAGCTCCGAAACCTTCTAAAACATAATACAATAGTTTCACTAACTCGTATTCTAGTCTCATACAATAAGGGTTCAAGATTAAGAATTATTTTCAGCTTTGAAACCTTCTAAAACATAATACAATAGTTTCACTAACTTGTATTCTAGTCTCATATAAGAAGGGTTCAAGAATAAGAATAATATTTATCTCCGAAACGTTGTAAAACATAATACAACAGTTTCACTGACTTATAGTCTCATATAAGAAGGGTTCAAGAATATGAATTATTCTCAGCTCCGAAATCTTGAAACTTATAATACAAGAACCTTCAGTCCTGAGCCTGTACGATGTCAGATACTCTTAAAGATCCCCTACTCGAAATACACATGAGTTAGGGCAAAATTTAGTGGACTCCCAATATAGAATCTGTAGAATCACTGATCAAACAAAAAGCCGGTAAACAGCTGACGTTATTATACACTAGCGGATCAGTTTAAGCAATAATAATGCAAAAAAAGGTAACACAAGAGTGTCACTGATTTCTAGTCGTATATAAGAATGGTTAGTAAATAAGAAGATAACTCGGCTTTGAAAGTTTGTTAAAAACATAAGTAAACGGAGGACCCAATAATTCAATTATTCGAGTTGGCGAAATCAAACTTAGGAGACCTAGTTGATTTCAGGAGACTAACAGACCTTTGAGGGCTTTTACTAAAGGTGATAGATGTAAGAAAATCTTGTCATTTCTGCTTCGTCAGCAAAGCGTGAAACATGCTTATATAGCCCAAAGGGGGAAGGGGAGTCACTTAAGGCGATTCGTTATTAATCAAGTGAACAGCATTAACTACCCGTCTTTTTCTCAAAAATAAGACATCCCCATCAAAAAATAAACCCTAGTGTGATTTACGCAACATTTTGCAATATAAGCCCTTCCCTAGTTAAAATAAGATGAATAATATACAGTAAACACTCGCTAGTTCGCTGTTTAAGTGTTTCGCGGAGTCCTGAAATGTTCACTTAAAAATTAAAACATATAATATGAATTATATGAATAATATGAATACTGTAATAATGCAATATAAGCCCTTCCCTAGTTAAAATAAGATGAATAATATACAGTAAACACTCGCTAGTTCGCTGTTTAAGTGTTTCGCGGAGTCCTGAAATGTTCAATTAAAAATTAAAACATATAATATGAATTATATGAATAATATGAATACTGTAATAATACTGTAATAATGCAATATAAGCCCTTCCCTAGTTAAAATAATATGAATAATATACAGTAAACACTCGCTAGTTCACTGTTTAAGTGTTTCGCGGAGTCCTGAAATGTTCAATTAAAAATTAAAACATATAATATGAATAATATGAATACTGTAATAATACTGTAATAATGCAATATAAGCCCTTTCCTAGTTAAAATAATATGAATAATATACAGTAAACACTCGCTAGTTCACTGTTTAAGTGTTTCGCGGAGTCCTGAAATGTTCAATTAAAAATTAAAACATATAATATGAATTATATGAATAATATGAATACTGTAATAATGCAATATAACACTGTAATATTAATACTGTAATTGCAGTCAATAATAAAAATATACAACTCGTAATGAAAAATTACAGTAGTTAGTATTAGAGGAGAAAATATACAGGATTCTTCTTGTACGATCGAGAAAGATATCAAACAACCAGTGACTTGCTGGGTCAAAATATATTCTACAGTATTAAATTAAAGATTAATAAAAGCTATTAACAAATATTCAATAAGGGCTAAAAATTAATTAATTTGTTTGTTATTAAAATAAAAAACATCAAAACTTGACTTTGGGTACCTCAAAACATGTAGTCCTGGCAAAATGTTTAGAACAGCTGATTTCAACGACCATTATAGTTTACTGATGATAATCGAAAAGAACCTGTAATGCGCCAACACCAAAACACACACGAACAGGCTTAACAAAAACAATTGGTCGATATTTTCTAAACCCCTGGGTGGTGTTCAAGAAGGACAAACTCATGAAATACGGAACAATACCTAAAAAATAAAAATAAAGTCTATTGAATTAACCTGTTATCTGTGTTATCAATGTCACTAGAAATATCATCACTAGAAATGTTACACTTACACTGTAGTGTAAGTGTAACGAATCTTTTTCATTTCTATACTTTACTTATAATAAAGTAAGAAACCTCAAAAAATCAAGGACTTCGAAGACCTCAAAAACGTGTTAATCTGTCAAAATTATCAAAAAACAAATTTTATCATTACTATACTTTACTTATAGCAAAGTACAAACCTCAAAAATGGACTTTGAAGACCTCAAAAACGTGTTAATCTGTCAAAATCATCAAAACAAATTTTATCATTACTACACTTTACTTATAGTAAACTACAAACCTCAAAAATGAACTTTGAGGACCTCAAAAACGTGTTAATCTGTCAAAAATCATCAAAACGTATTTTTTCATTACTATACTTTACTTATAGTAAAGTAACAAACCTCAAAAATGGACTTTGAAGATATCAAAACATGTGAATCTGTCAAAAATCTTCAAAACGAATTTTTTCATTACTATACTTTACTTATAGTACAGTACAAACCTCAAAAATGGACTTTGAGGACCTCAAAACATGTTAGTCTGTCAAAAATCATCAAAACGAATTTTTTCATTACTATACTTTACTTATAGTAAAGTACAAACCTCAAAAATGGACTTTGAAGATCTCAAAACATGTGAATCTGTCAAAATCTTCAAAAAGAATTTTTTCATTACTATACTTTACCTATAGTAAAATAAAAACCTCAAAAATGGACTTCGAGGACCTCAAAAACGTGTTAATCTGTCAAAATCTTCAAAACGAATTTTATCATTACTATACTTTACTTATAGTAAACTACAAACCTCAAAAATGGAACTTTGAAGACCTCAAAAACGTGTTAATCTGTCAAAATCATCAAAACGAATTTTATCATTACTATACTTTACTTATAGTAAAGTACAAACCTCAAAAATGGACTTTGAAGACCTCAAAAACGTGTTAATCTGTCAAAATCATCAAAACGAATTTTTCATTACTATACTTTACTTATAGTAAAGTAACAAACCTCAAAAATGGACTTTGAAGACCTCAAAAACGTGTTAATCTGTCAAAATCATCAAAACAAATTTTATCATTACTATACTTTACTTATAGTAAACTACAAACCTCAAAAATGAACTTTGAGGACCTCAAAAACGTGTTAATCTGTCAAAATCATCAAAACGATTTTTTCATTACTATACTTTACTTATAGTAAAGTAACAAACCTCAAAAATGGACTTTGAAGACCTCAAAACATGTGAATCAGACAAAATCTTCAAAACGAATTTTTTCATTACTATACTTTACTTATAGTAAAGTACAAACCTCAAAAAATGGACTTTGAGGACCTCAAAAACGTGTTAATCTGTCAAAATCATCAAAACGATTTTTTCATTACTATACTTTACTTATAGTAAAGTACAAACCTCAAAAATGGACTTTGAGGACCTCAAAAACATGTTAATCTGTCAAAATCATCAAAACGATTTTTTTCATTACTATACTTTACTTATAGTAAAGTATAAACCTCAAAACTTGAATTTGAGGACTTTTAAACATCTAAAATCTGTCAAATTTTTAAAAACGATCTTTTTCATTACTATACTTAACTTATAGTTAAGTATTAAAGCCTAAAAATGGACTTTAGGTACCTCAAAACAAATATATGAGTTATTGAAAGCAAATACCCTGAATAAGGTGCAGTTTGATAGAAGGCAAGGTCATGAACGGCTACATGAAATAGCTTTTGTAACGGTCTTTGAATGACGAAAGGCCTTCATGGATACTCCATATACATGTATGTGTATATATCAATGATAAAGGGAAGAATGGTGATAGGAAATAATAAAAAGACGAGAAGAAAAGGCATTATAATGTGGAAAAATGAAGAATTATATGTAGGGACGTAAGAGAATGGAGATTTGGAAGGAGGGAGGGGGGGGAGGGCAGGGTGGGCGGCCTTGGAGCTTGCACCACCATTGTGGATGACGTCACGGGAAGCAGCGCGCCTGGCGGCGGGACAGGTAAGCAGGCTGGAGAAGCCGTCCAGTGTGGTAAGTATGGTCATAGAGGCTTGGCATATCCTATCACACACTGGCTAGTTACTGTCTGCCAATGCAAACCACTGACTCGATTGTCTTAAACAATTAGCAAGCAAAAATACACTCAACGATTCGAACACTTTGTGTTCATCGTCAGGTTACATCTGCCTTAGAGTTAAAGGACACCTTAATTAAGCAAAAATACACTCAACGTTTTGAACACTTTGGGTTCATCGTCAGGTTACATCTGCCTCAGTGCCAAAGGACACCTTAATTAACAAAACTTCAGACAGCGTATCGAACACTTTGTGTTCATCAACAGCTTACATCTGCCTCAGAGTCAAATGATACCTTAATTAAGCAAAAATACACACAGCGTTTCGAACACTTTGTGTTCATTGTCAGCTTACATCTGCCTCAGAGTCAAAGGATACCTTAATTAAGCAAAAATTAGATTAGACTGTCTCTTCGAAGGTTTTGTCCGGTTAACATTGTTGTTCCTTTAAATAATGTAAATTTCATTTTCTTAGTTAAAAAATTCTTACTTCTGCCTATGAAAAAGGTTTTAAATAAAACCGAAACATTGGCAACAAGAGTTTGATTTTTTATCCTGGAAAATTGACCGAACCCCGATTAGAGAACACACCTATTCTATCTAACGGTCGATATATTATTGAATCTGTTTTATATATATATATATATATATATATATCGAAGAATAAATTCAATGAAAAGAAATATGGAGAGATAATTCATGAGATAAGAAACCCAGAGGTAAAAAAGAGTTTTAGAAAATTAGAAACATTTTCTAACAAATTAATTAGCGTGAAATCGGACATTCATTTTTTAAACGCATATATATATATATGTAAAGATTTCACATCAACACGTTAAATAACAATCAATGGTAAAACTACAATAAGAAAATGGGAAAACAAGACTAAGATCTTTCAAACCACAACAAGCGGTCTTCGTCAGAGTCAAAAACCCAACTGAGTTTTTGGGTATTCGAACTATCAACTCAGTTAGGTTTTTGACTCTGACGAAGACCGCTTGTTACTTGTTGAAAGATCTTATGTCTTGTTTTCCCATTTCTTATTGTGGTTTGATCATTGATATATATATGTTATTAAAATAAGCTGCAGCTTCTGCATTGACCAGTTTCTTGTTGACACTCTCTATTTTTCGTATCACTTTGCGGTGAGACTCTGGTAGCTTCCAAAGAAGGTTAGCAAAAGACATTAACACACACAATAAACATAGGTCAAACACGAAAAACTAAATTTTAATCACTAAATTAACATTAAAACAGTGATTAAAATTTAGTTTTTCGTGTTTGACCTATGTTTATTGTGTGTGTTAATGTCTTTTGCTAACCTTCTTTGGAAGCTACCAGAGTCTCACCGCAAAGTGATACGAAAACTAGAGAGTGTCAACAAGAAATTGGTCAATGCAGAAGCTGCTGCTTATTTTAATAACATATGCTTAAGGGAAGACCTGCTGCCTTTGTACACAAATATATATATATATATATATACACTTTTTGATGAAAATACGATCCGAAATGGACAAATACAGTTCAATGTACATAAAGAAACGTAGAGAAATTAAAAACACACACTTACAGTCTCTAATTTTCGGCTGAACCGTCTTCAGGAGAGATAAGAAAGGGAAACCAAGCGCACTGGTACAGAGGCGGTGTATATATATATATACATATATTATATATATATATAACCCAACTGGTTTTTAACTCTGACAAAGACCGGTTGTTACTTGTTGAAAGATCTTATGTCTTGTTTTCCCATTTCTTATTGTTGTTTGATTATCGATAATTAATCTATAAATCATTCTTCAATCGCTATTGTTATTATAGAAGATACTTAACTTTGAATACCCCCCCCCCCCCCTACTACTACCAACTCCTTTTACCTGTCAACACCGAAATCATGATGACACCCAACTACACCACCTAATAATCCACAACAACAAACAAATTCATCAACATAAAAGAAATACGAAAAACTAAACACACAAAAAAAAACACTGAAAACTGAGAAAGCATTCAGAAGCAACATATGATCACTTTTCGTCTAAAACAACTAATTAGTGTTAATTAAAGCAATATAGTAATGAGAGAATGGAAAAAAAATATAATAAATAATTAATTAATACTAATTAAAAACTCTTACGAAGAAGAGAAAATGGTTTTTCAAAAGAAGTAGGATGAATAAATAAAATTATTAATCTACTTTTTAATAAAAGATCAGATATAAAAAGAAAAAAAATAAAATAAAATATAGAGGAAGAGTATAAAAAGAGGAAGGTTAATTTAAAAAAGGCTAGGAGTTTAGCAGAAGACAATCGGCATTTGATTACATTAATTAAGTAAAGAAGTGGGGAGGGGGGGGAGAGGCAGACAAGTATGAATAATTAATGGATGGGATGGGAGATAATTTATTTAGATGTATTTGCGGCGGGTGGCGAGGCGAGGGAATAACTAATTAAGTGCAAGGGAATGTCTTCCCACCATTGAAGGGGGAATGGAGGAGTGGTGAGGACCCGGGGAACATTAGGGGGGCACATGTGGAGTGTTCTAGTGTGTATGTGTTTAATACAGCAACGTTACACGTCTGGTGGTAACATATACGTATTCACAGACTAGACGATCTACATCTCCGCCAGCATGATACTGCTCAAGACTCGAATAACATTAAAGCCACTGCTCATGATCGAAAAACATTACATACACGGCTCAGGACCCGAATAACATTACAGTCACTACTCAAGACCCGAATAACAATACAGTCACAGCTCAAGACCCGAATAACATTACAGCCACTGGTCAAGACCCGAATAACAATACAGCCACAGCTCAAGACCCGAATAACATTACAGGCACTGCTCAAGACCCGAATAACAATACAGCCACTACTCAAGACCCGAATAACATTACAGGCGCTGCTCAAGACCCCGAATAACATTACAGACACTGCTCAAAGACCCGAATAACATTACAGTCACTGCTCAAGACCCGAATAACATTACAGGCACTGCTCAAGACCCGAATAACATTACAAGCACTGCTCAAGACCCGAATAACAATACAGCCACTACTCAAGACCCGAATAACATTACAGACACTGCTCAAGACCCGAATAACATTACAGACACTGCTCAAGACCCGAATAACATTACAGTCACTACTCAAGACCCGAATAACAATACAGCCACAGCTCAAGACCCGAATAGCATTACAGCCACTGGTCAAGACCCGAATAACAATACAGCCACAGCTCAAGACCCGAATAACATTACAGACACTGCTCAAGACCCGAATAACATTACAGGCACTGCTCAAGACCCGAATAACATTACAGTCACTGCTCAAGACTAACATACAAAACTCAGAACCAGTCCAGATACGAGCACGTTGCCACTGAACTAACTTGACTCGCCATATAGGCATAAAAAATTAACATGGGAGTCCAAGCTAAATGCCACGGACCCACAAAATACTATTCTTCCTCGTGGTCCACGTCGTCAAAATTTTATTCTTCCTCGTGGACCACGTCCTCAAAATATTATTCATCCTCGTGGAACCCTGGCGTCCATGTGGACCACGTCCTCAAAATACTACTCTTCCGCATGAAGCCCTGGGGTCCATGTGGGCCACGTCCTCAAAACACTATTCATCTTCATGGACCCCTTGGGGGTCATCCACGTGAACCACTTCCTCAAAACACTATTGGTCCATATGGACCACGTCCTCAAAACACTATTCTTCCTGTCCTCCACGTGAACCACATCCTCAAATCACTCTTGGTCCATATGGACCACGTCCTCAAAACACTATTATTCTTCATGGACCTCTTGGGGGTCCTCCATGTGAACTACGTCCTCAAAACACTCTTGGTCCATATGGACCACGTCCTCAAAACACTATTCTTTCTGGTGGACCCCTGGGGTCCATGTGAACCATGTCCTCAAAACACTATTCTTCCTCATGGACCCCTTGGGGGTCCTCCACGTGAACCACATCCTCAAATCACTCTTGGTCCATATGGACCACGTCCTCAAAACACTCTTGGTCCATATGGACCACGTCCTCAAAACACTATTCTTCTTCATGGACCTCTTGGGGGTCCTCCATGTGAACTACGTCCTCAAAACACTCTTGGTCCATATGGATCACGTCCTCAAAACACTATTCTTCCTGGTGGACCCCTGGGGTCCATGTGAACCATGTCCTCAAAACACTATTCTTCCTCATGGACCCCTTGGGGGTCCTCCACGTGAACCACATCCTCAAATCACTCTTGGTCCATATGGACCACGTCCTCAAAACACTCTTGGTCCATATGGACCACGTCCTCAAAACACTATTCTTCTTCATGGACCTCTTGGGGGTCCTCCATGTGAACTACGTCCTCAAAACACTCTTGGTCCATATGGATCACGTCCTCAAAACACTATTCTTCCTGGTGGACCCCTGGGGTCCATGTGAACCATGTCCTCAAAACACTATTCTTCCTCATGGACCCCTTGGGGGTTCATGTAGATCATTGTGAAGACGACATTCCTAAAGCCATTGCCTCGCCTTCTTCAAAGTCAAAGCTCAACAGGTGTGCCCCGCCACACCTAAGGAGTATTATCCTTCTGAATTGATTCAAGACTCACAGCTCTAGCGTGTTTGCTTTGATGTTTCTCATTAATCCCTTCATCAATCCCATTGTATTCTAAAAATACTCCCGTTTGAATTACTGTTTCTCACCCTACTACAAGCCGATAGAGGCATGCATTATTCCCCAGTAAATCACTCCATTTCCTCTCGCGTCCTAATATTTCATCTAGTTCCCTTCCTAAATCCCTCGCCATTCATTCTCTAGATAATTGTTATCAAATAAATCAGCTTTAGCAAAACCATCTATCTTATGCTTCCTGTTTGTCCACAATCAACAGCTGACCCTATTCAAAACTTTATTTCGAATTAGTACAGCCGAGGTGGCTAGGTGGCAATGTGCTCGCCTCTGGACTGGTGTGAGTGCCCGGGATTCAATACTACCTATGGCCCGCGATTTATTCACTCTGGAGGTGACAATACATACTATAATGTAATGTTAAAAATAAAAAAAGTCAAAAATATGGAGACAAAAGTCTAAAGATATAGAGGTAGCCAAGCCTAAAGATATGGAGACCAAGAAGCCAAAAATATGAAGACAAAAGTCTAAAGATATGGAGATAAAGAAGCCAAAGATATGAAGACAGCCAAGCCTAAACACATGGAGACAGCTAAATCTAAAGATTGAAGTCAAAAATATGGAGACAAGAATCATAAAATAAGGAGACAAAAGTCTAAAGATATGGAGGCAGATAAATATAGGTTAGGTTAGGTTGCAGTGGCAGTCCCACAAGGGAAACACTTAGGCCGAGCATTGGCCCTTTGTGATACCATACAATGAAGATTGATTCTACAGTGGGACTCCTAAACTTTGCCCTAACTCAGGTGTATTTAGAGTAGGAATCTTTAACGAGTACTTGACATCATACAGGCTCGGGACAGTTTAACGTCCTTCTCTGAGGGACGACGCGCTCAGATTTATTCACCTCCCGCGTGAATAAGTCGAAGGCCAGGTGGGGATTGAACCCCGGTCCTATCAGTTCAAGAGGCGAGCACGTAACCACTGAGCTAGCTTTACCCCTTGTCTCAGATAAATATAAGTACTCGTATAACTATATTTTTTACATAAAACTGATCAGTTCGTTCCTGGTATAAGGGGGCATGGCTAGCTCAGTGGTTACGTGCTCACCTCTGAACTGATAGGACCGGGGTTCAATCCTCACCTGGCCCTCGATTTATTCACGCGGGAGGTGAATAAATCTGAGCACATCGTCCTTCGGAGAAGGACATTAAACCGTCGGTCGCGAGCCTGTACGATGTCAGGTACTCGTTAAAGATCCCTACTCTAAATACATTTGAGTTAGGCAAAATTTAGGACTCCCACTGTAGAATCAATCTTCATTGTGTGGTATCACAAAGGGCCAATGCTTGGCCTAAGTGTGTTCCCTTGTGGGACTAGCACTGCAACCTATACTATGTAAAATATTCTTTTAAGGTCCATACAGTGATGAAATAGAATAAGGTAATATATATATATATATATATATATATATCTGTTCAAATCATTAAGCTAGTGACCACTGATGACCGTAGTTTGACATTAAGAGCGTCTGAGGAGGCCCACATATGGTTATTGGGGGCCCGATCAGATCCCGGTTAAAATCAGAAGCGTTAACTTTTATTTGTTTTTCCTTTTATTTTTAACTTATATATTCATATTCATATATATATATTTTTTTTATTATTTTATTATTATATATTTTTTTTCCTTTTTTTATTATATATATTTTTTATTTTATTTATTTATTTATTTTTTTTATTATTTCCTTTTTTATAATTTTTAATTTATAATTTTTAATTTTATAATTTTATCTATTGTTTTTGCTTTCTCCGTTCTCCGACGTTTAGTGCCTAGCTCCTTTTTTACGCTAGTGCTGCTCTCTTCGGTTGACTCTTTATTTCTTCATTCGCGCTCCGTTCTTCGACGTGGGGAGATCTCTCTCACTTCGTCCTCTCTACTAGTCTACTCTCCTGATGACGAACAACAGTTCGAAATATTGAATTCTGTAAGTTTTCTTTGTATTCTCTTTTCTGTGTCGTGCTTTGTGTAATTTAAATTTTTTATATATATATATATATATATATATATATATATATATGTGTGTGTGTGTGTGTGTGTGTGTTATTTCTCTATGTGAGTTGTAGATTGTTTTGATAAATGTATTATAGTCTTACTCTAATTTTAACTAAGATCTTTCAACCGTAACAAGCGGTCTTCGTCAGAGTCAAAAACCCAACTGAACTGAACCCATCAGTTCAGTTGGGTTTTTGACTCTGACGAAGACCGCTTGTTACGGTTGAAAGATCTTAGTCTTGTTTTCCCATTCTTATTGTGGTTTAATCATTGATATATATATATATATATATATATATATATTATCCCAGAATGATAATGAAATATGGTATTGTGGGGATAGTTATTATTAAAGTTGGTGCCAAATAACAAATGAGACATACTTTGCAACCATGAAGTAGTGATGTGAAATGTGAAAGGTTATAGTTGTGTTTATTGCGAGAAATGAGAGGAAGTGTAATGGGAGATGTTAAGTAATGCTGTGTCTTGGTATGAGGTATTGAATGAAAGAAGAAGGTAAGTGAATGGAGACGAGTCGGCGGTGGCGGGTAGTGTTTTGTTATTGTTTGGTGACGCAAGAGCAAGTGTGATAAGAGGGGTAGGAAGGAAGGTATGCAAATGGAGATGGGAAGTGGATAAGATAGCGCGCGCTGACTGACACACATTGGGAGGTCGATGCCCCCCCCTCCTCCTCCTCGACAAGTTCATTACCGGAGAACAAAGACTGACCTCTGTGGTATACATAATGCATAAGGAGACAGACGGCCTTGACTTGTCTTCATCACCGCCATAGATCACACGCCTGTATGTCCTGCACGGTACTACTGACCTACCGTCATCAACCGACAACACACATCATCATTACATCAAATCATCAAACTTAGTCCCTTCAAAAACACACAGCATATCCAATCACTGATTCGTGACACGCTTGTTTGACACTCAGCCTACCTGAAAGCTATACTCACATTCTAAACAATCTAGTACAGGAATACTACAGTATATATTGAATCAAGTTTCAGCGAGTTTCTTCTTCTTACATGACAGCATATAGTGTATCAAGTTTCAGATTAACAGCTTTAGCTTCCTATATTACAGTACATTTAGTATATCAAGTTATAGCTAAAGAGTTTCGTCTTTGTATATCACAAGAATGTGGTGTATCAAATTACAGCTAAACAGTTTGCACTATATCAGGTTTCAGCGGAACAGTCTGCAGTATATCAAGTTTCAGCGGAACAGTTTATGGTGTACCAAGTTACAACTAAAGAGTTTCGTCTTCGTACAACACAAGAATGTAGTATATCAAGTTACAGATAAAGAGTTTCGTCTTCGTATAACACAAGAATGTAGTGTATCAAGTTACAGTTTAACAGCTTTAACTACATTTAGTATATCAAGTTATAGATAAAGAGTTTCGTCTTTGTATATCACAGGTATGTAGTGTATCAAGTTAGCGAAACTGTTTCTTCTTATATTGAAGAATATAGTGTATCAAGTTTCAACTAAAACCTTTACTTTCCTATATTACAGTACATGTAGTATATCACGTCATGCTAAACAGTTTCGTCTTTGTATATCACAAGTATGTAGTGTATCAAGTTAGCGAAACTATTTCTTCTTATATTAAAGAATATAGTGTATCAAGTTTCAACTAAAACCTTTACTTTCCTATATTACAGTACATGTAGTATATCACGTCATGCTAAACAGTTTCGTCTTTGTATATCACAAGTATGTAGTGTATCAAGTTAGCGAAACTGTTTCTTCTTATATTGAAGAATATAGTGTATCAAGTTTCAACTAAAACCTTTACTTTCCTATATTACAGTACATGTAGTATATCACGTCATGCTAAACAGTTTCGTCTTTGTATATCACAAGTATGTAGTGTATCAAGTTAGCGAAACTGTTTCTTCTTATATTGAAGAATATAGTGTATCAAGTTTCAACTAAAACTTTTACTTTCCTTATATTACAGTACATGTAGTATATCACGTCATGCTAAACAGTTTCGTCTTTGTATATCACAAGTATGTAGTGTATCAAGTTAGCGAAACTGTTTCTTCTTATATTGCAGAATATAGTGTATCAAGTTTCAACTAAAACTTTTACTTTCCTATATTACAGTACATGTAGTATATCATGTCATGCTAAACAGTTTCGTCTTTGTATATCACAAGTATGTAGTGTATCAAGTTAGCGAAACTGTTTCTTCTTATATTGAAGAATATAGTGTATCAAGTTTCAACTAAAACCTTTACTTTCCTATATTACAGTACATGTAGTATATCACGTCATGCTAAACAGTTTCGTCTTTGTATATCACAAGTATGTAGTGTATCAAGTTAGCGAAACTGTTTCTTCTTATATTGCGAATATAGTGTATCAAGTTTCAACTAAAACTTACTTTCCTATATTACAGTACATGTAGTATATCAGTATGCTAAACAGTTTCGTCTTTGTATATCACAAGATGTAGTTATCAAGTTACGAAACGTTTCTCTTCTATAATTCACAGAATGTAGTGTATCAAGTTACATTTAAACTTTAGCTTTTAAACGTACATTGTAGTATATCAAGTCTATAGCTAAAAGTTTCGTCTTTGTATATCACAAGGTATGTAGTGTATCAAGTTAGCGAAACTGTTTCTTCTTATATTGAAGAATATAGTGTATCAAGTTTCAACTAAAACCTTTACTTTCCTATATTACAGTACATGTAGTATATCACGTCATGCTAAACAGTTTCGTCTTTGTATATCACAAGTATGTAGTGTATCAAGTTAGCGAAACTGTTTCTTCTTATATTAGAAGAATATAGTGTATCAAGTTTCAACTAAAACCTTTACTTTCCTATATTACAGTACATGTAGTATATCACGTCATGCTAAACAGTTTCGTCTTTGTATATCACAAGTATGTAGTGTATCAAGTTAGCGAAACTGTTTCTTCTTATATTGAAGAATATAGTGTATCAAGTTTCAACTAAAACCTTTACTTTCCTATATATTACAGTACATGTAGTATATCACGTCATGCTAAACAGTTTCGTCTTTGTATATCACAAGTATGTAGTGTATCAAGTTAGCGAAACTGTTTCTTCTTATATTGCAGAATATAGTGTATCAAGTTTCAACTAAAACTTTTACTTTCCTATATTACAGTACATGTAGTATATCACGTCATGCTAAACAGTTTCGTCTTTGTATATCACAAGTATGTAGTGTATCAAGTTAGCGAAACTGTTTCTTCTTATATTGCAGAATATAGTGTATCAAGTTTCAACTAAAACTTTTACTTTCCTATATTACAGTACATGTAGTATATCACGTCATGCTAAACAGTTTCGTCTTTGTATATCACAAGTATGTAGTGTATCAAGTTAGCGAAACTGTTTCTTCTTATATTGCAGAATATAGTGTATCAAGTTTCAACTAAAACTTTTACTTTCCTATATTACAGTACATGTAGTATATCACGTCATGCTAAACAGTTTCGTCTTTGTATATCACAAGTATGTAGTGTATCAAGTTAGCGAAACTGTTTCTTCTTATATTGCAGAATATAGTGTATCAAGTTTCAACTAAAACTTTTACTTTCCTATATTACAGTACATGTAGTATATCACGTCATGCTAAACAGTTTCGTCTTTGTATATCACAAGTATGTAGTGTATCAAGTTAGCGAAACTGTTTCTTCTTATATTGCAGAATATAGTGTATCAAGTTTCAACTAAAACTTTTACTTTCCTATATTACAGTACATGTAGTATATCACGTCATGCTAAACAGTTTCGTCTTTGTATATCACAAGTATGTAGTGTATCAAGTTAGCGAAACTGTTTCTTCTTATATTGCAGAATATAGTGTATCAAGTTTCAACTAAAACTTTACTTTCCTATATTACAGTACATGTAGTATATCACGTCATGCTAAACAGTTTCGTCTTTGTATATCACAAGTATGTAGTGTATCAAGTTAGCGAAACTGTTTCTTCTTATATTGCAGAATATAGTGTATCAAGTTTCAACTAAAACTTTACTTTCCTATATTACAGTACATGTAGTATATCACGTCATGCTAAACAGTTTCGTCTTTGTATATCACAAGTATGTAGTGTATCAAGTTAGCGAAACTGTTTCTTCTTATATTGCAGAATATAGTGTATCAAGTTTCAACTAAAACTTTTACTTTCCTATATTACAGTACATGTAGTATATCACGTCATGCTAAACAGTTTCGTCTTTGTATATCACAAGTATGTAGTGTATCAAGTTAGCGAAACTGTTTCTTCTTATATTGCAGAATATAGTGTATCAAGTTTCAACTAAAACCTTTACTTTCCTATATTACATTACGTGTAGTATATCACGATCTCCTAACATTGTTTGTAAAAATAGTGGTCGAGGAAAGTTTCTATATCGATATTCATTCAACTAAAACTGTTACTTCTCTTATTGACATAGAGAAAGTTGTAATGTTTGAACAAATCATCTCTGACAATAGAAATTGTCTTTTGAGAAACAGAATTCATAACCTTCTGAATAAGAAAGTGAGAGAATCCTCCTAGAATCATCCTCTGACAAAGAAAGTGAGGAACAGAATCCTCCTCTGACAAAGAAAGTGAGAAACAGAATCCTCCTCTGATAAAGAAAGTGAGGAACAGAATCATCCTCTGACAAAGAAAGTGAGAAACAGAATCCTCCTCTGATAAAGAAAGTGAGGAACAGAATCATAAACTTTCTTCTGACATAAGAAAGTGAGGAACAGAATCACTTCCTCTGACAAAGAAAGTGAGGAACAGAATCATCTCTCTGACAAAGAAAGTGAGTTAAAGAGATTATCATCTCTCTGACTTAAAGTTAAAAGTGAGGAACAGAATCATCCTCTGACAAAGAAAGTGAGAAACAGAATCCTCCTCTGACAAAGAAAGTGAGGAACAGAATCATCCTCTGACAAAGAAAGTGAGGAACAGAATCATCCTCTGACAAAGAAAGTGAGGAACAGAATCCTCCTCTTCCTCGCTTTGGCAAGCTCTGCAAATATCACATATCTCCAGACACAACCTGGTGGCATGCTTTCCTATTAGCCAATGTCCAGGGCAAAGAGCAATCTCATTTGCTACCATATCTCTACTCCTAGAATGAAGTTCCATAGTCCTTCGGTAATTAAAGGAAAGGAGATAACAATCCATCGCTGATAATATCATACAATATGCAGAGAAGTAGGATATCCGAGCTATGGATTCATTCCGTACTGCTATGGATGCATTCTGTTCTACTACGGATGGATTCCGTACTGCAAGGATGCATATCCCAACTATGGATGCATTCTTTACTGCAATGGATACATATACTAGCTATGGATGCATCCGTACTGCTATGGATTCATATCCTAGCTACAGATGGATTCCGTACTGCTATGGATACATATCCTAGCTAAGGATGCATTTCATCCTATTATGGATGCATATCCAAGCTATAGGTACATTCCGTACTGCTATGGAAGTATATCCAAGCTGTGGATGCACTCCTTACAGCTATGGATACATATACAAGCTATTGATGCATTCTGTACTGCTATGGATCCATATCCTATCTATGGATGGATTTCGTACTACTATTGATGCATATCTAATTTATGGGTGCATTCCATACTGCTATGAATACATATCCAAGTTACGGATGCATTTCGTACTGCTTTGGATGCATATCCAAGATATGGGTACATTCCATACTGCTATGGATACATAACCTAGCTATGGATACATTCCGTACTGCTATGGATACATTCTGTATTTCTACGGATGGATTCCGAACTGCTAAGGATACATATCCAAGCTATGGATGCATTTCGTACTGCTTTGGATGCATATCCAAGATATGGGTGCATTCCATACTGCTATGGATACATAACCTAGCTATGGATCATTCCGTACTGCTATGGATACATTCTGTACTTCTACGGATGGATTCCGAACTGCTAAGGATGCATATTCTAGCTATGGATGCATTCCTTACTGTTATGGATACATAGCCAAGCTACGGATGCATTTCATACTGCTATGGATACATATCCAAGCTACGAATTCATTCCTTACTGCTGTTACATAATCCCAGGGAAACCAAGACTATAAATATTTATTTTCAGCCCTATAAACGTAAAAAGAGAAGATATACTAGGTTTTCTTGGGACAAATATTGAAGGGAATTGAAAAAAAAAAAGAGGATGGGATAAATTAAATGCAGTTAGTATATCGCCCTGGGATTATATTATACTGGACGAAAAATAGAAAAAAAAAGTAGGGAGGGGGGAGAGAAATGGGGGACGAAGAAGTCTGGGAAGGAATAAGATTTGTTAAGTTATAACAGCATTAGAGAGCTGCAGACGGGGAATTTTTTTGTTGGGAGTCTCGAGTCCCCCTAGCGAGGCTGAAGCAGGGAGATAAGCCGTGACGTCACCTCCCCCCCCCCACCACCACCATGGCCTCTAATCAAGTAACGTGGTCGGCATTCCTGGCGGAAAGCGCTGGCGCACTGGGCAGGCAGCAGTGAGGGGGACGACACCATGCCCACGCTACAGTCATCACGGCGAACAAGCCATGCAGCCAGCCAGCAAGCACGCCATGGTATTATAGTGAGGCTGAGGCACTGCCTCTGCGCAGGATTCCCAGTCTAGGCTTGTGCCATTATTCAGCCATGGCTTTTGCACAACATGACCATGCAGTACTATGACTCAGACATTGTTTTAACGCAACAGGGCCAAGTTAGAACAGTGTGTCTTGTTTGTAACTTTAGAGCACTTTAGACCTACCTCTAACTACTTTGGTGGTGCATGGTCAATATTGTATCATGACTCAACATTGCTTAAAGGAACATAGCCAATACAGTTTTGTGATTTGGTCATTCCTTTACTGTAACTTGGTTAGTGCCGTAAGGTAACCATTCCTTTATCACACTTGACCAACCCAGTATGTTGGCCATTATTGGTTCAACATGGTCACGTCAGTGCCATCATTCCTTTAGTGAAACATGGTGAACGTAGAGTACAGAGATTCGGCCATGTTACTTATCATTTTATCATTACTTTACAGGAACATAGACAACCCAGTTCCCTGACATAGTCATTGCTTTGGTGTAACATGACCATGCAGTACGGTGGCTCAAACATTGCATTTGGCCAAGTTAGAACCATGACTTCTTTATTACTTTTGATCAACATGGCCAAACTAAGTACCATTAGTCGAAATTTCTTAAAAGGAACATGGCGAAGACAGTTTTGTGATTTGGCCATTGCTTTATAACAACTTTGGCGCACATTACAAACCTAGTGACGTAACTTTGGTCATTCCTTTGACTTATCATCTTTACTTTAGAGTAACATGGCCAACACAGTGCCCTGATATAGCCATAGCTTTGTTATAACATGACTAAAGAAAGTGTCATGTCATGGACAAGTTAGTACCACGATCGGTCATTGCTTTGGTGAAACATGGTTAACATAGTACCGAAACTCGGCTATTGTTTAGAATGTAACATGGGCAATAAAACACTGCCTATGGGCAATTTCATCTCTACTTTAGAGTAACATGGCCACCACAGTGCCCTGATATAGCCATTGCTTTGTTATAACATGGCTAAAGAAAGTGGCATGACTCGGCCATTACTTTGACTCAACATGGTCAAGTTATCATCATGAATCAACCATTGCTTTGGCGTACATGACCAACCTAGTGCCGAGAGTCTCTGCTACTATTTTGGCTCAACCAGAAAAGCTTATATCATGATTGCCTTTGCTTTGATGAAACATTGACCTGAAAGTGCCGTGATTTAGTCATTCCTTTCAAGAAACATAGTCAAGATAAGTACGATGACTGGGTCATTCATTTGTTCAATGTAAAAACAAGAACCTGTACCATAAGGAACATGTCGACTACAGCACTACATTTTGACAAAGAGCTGAAATAAAGACATGATTGCAGAGACAGGTCAAAGTCTCTCAGGAGGAATGGTCTAAGAATGTGATAGTAAACCTATGACACGCAGGCTCATTTCTTGTGACATGCATCTCCAAACATAAAAATGTTAAAATTCAAATATTTGTTTGTCATAACAACCAAAGTTGGTTATTAATTATAATATTATTACTTACATATATAAAAAGGAATAATTTAATTCTGAAACCAAACGTGCATGCACAAATGTATATATATATATATATATATATAAATGATCAAACCACAATAAGAAATGGGAAAACAAGACTAAGATCTTTCAACCGTAACAAGCGGTCTTCGTCAGAGTCAAAAACCCAACTGAGTGAAGTTGGGTTTTTGACTCTGACGAAGACCGCTTGTTACGGTTGAAAGATCTTAGTCTTGTTTTCCCATTTCTTATTGTGGTTTGATCATTGATTGTTATTTCACGTGTTTATGTGAAATCTTTATATATATATATATATATATATATATATTGGTATACTTTGGGAGCAGACCTTCTTTTAAACATACCTCATAAAAGATCTTGCCAACATTAAGTTTAGTATGTTTCCTACATACCTTTTCAAGGTTTCGAATGCTACCTTTCCATCTCTGTGGTACCATATAAATTAACTCACCGATTTTTTTATCTTTCATTGTATTTTTCATATTACATTTCCGACGTTTCGGTCTACGTTGACCATTTTCAAGGATTCTATATACAATGTTTTTTTAAACAATTCTAATAAATACTTATTTACAATGACAATTACCTCACTTCTATCAAACATAACTAATAATAAAATATTCTTTTAAAAAACACTACCTTAATAAACATGAGTAACAGGTTTGCTACAAAATTCCCTACATAAACATTTACACAACATTATTTAAATCACTATATAGTTATTTTTCACGAATGTAACTTTAAAATTCTGGAAAAACAACAGGACTGATCATTAATGTTCGGCTTACTTACGCAGACTTACGATGCATCTCGCAGCCGGAGGACCGAAAGAACACACAGCCGAACATTAATGATCAGTCCTGTTGTTTTTCCAGAATTTTAAAGTTACATTCGTGAAAAATAACTATATAGTGATTTAAATAATGTTGTGTAAATGTTTATGTAGGGAATTTTGTAGCAAACCTGTTACTCATGTTTATTAAGGTAGTGTTTTTTAAAAGAATATTTTATTATTAGTTAAGTTTGATAGAAGTGAGGTAATTGTCATTGTAAATAAGTATTTATTAGAATTGTTTAAAAAAACCTTGTATATAGAATCCTTGAAAATGGTCAACGTAGACCGAAACGTCGGAAATGTAATATGAAAAATACAATGAAAGATAAAAAAATCGGTGAGTTAATTTATATGGTACCACAGAGATGGAAAGGTAGCATTCGAAACCTTGAAAAGGTATGTAGGAAACATACTAAACTTAATGTTGGCAAGATCTTTAATGAGGTATATATATATATTATATATATATATATATATGTTTCATTAAAGTACACAGCAGCCTCTGCGTTAACGACTATAAAGTTGGTCTGCTCCACTTTACGAACAACCTTGCGGTGAGCTTAATGGAGCAGACCAGTTTTAAAGTCGTTAACAGTAAAGTCGTTATATATATATAAATTAATAATCAATAATAACTCTTGATATAATATTATGAATTAAATACCACAATAAACAAATATATATTAATTAAAATGCTCTAAGGCCTTTCGTTACAATATCATCATCAGAGAGCTAAATGAAAAAAAAACAAAAAATATAATAACAAGTTAACCTGGTTGATTGAAGCCTTCAGGATTGCTGGCATCCCTGTCTGAATTTAATGTTCCTAAAATTGAAGGAGTCTTGATCTCCTTACTTATTTCTTGTGTTAATATTTCATCTAGTTTGTAAAGTCCCGGACATTGTTTATTAAATTTAAATAAAAGTTCTTTATAGAATCACTAATGAACAATTTAATTTAATTAATTTAATTGTTCAATTAAATATAATGATCAATACAAAATGAATATTTTGTACCAAAGGATTCTCCGAAATATTAGGGCATCTAGAGATACCACCTAAATTCAATAGTAATAAAAAAATATATTTTTTTCAAATTATTTTAACCAGGGTTTTTATTTTCGGGGGAGGGATTATAGTCCAAAAGTCCCGAAAATCACGCTAGGGCTTATTTTCGGGGAAGGGATTATAGTCCAAAAGTCCCGAAAATCACTCTAGGGCTTATTTTCGGGGAAGGGATTATAGTCCAAAAGTCCCGAAAATCACACTAGGGCTTATTTTCAGGGGATGTCCTTATTTTCGGAAAAAGACGGTATGACGTATTATACAAGAAATAAGTTCTAAACACAATAAAAACCAAATTTTTGTTTCTTATATTTTTCCGGCGCGTCGTCTGGAGTCCGAGCTGTCGTTAAACGTGTAAGTCGTTAAGTAAAGACAAGGTATATTTGGTATCAAAAATTTTTGGTTTTGTTGTATTTATATACATCAAAATGTATTTGTGTAATACATTTTACACATATTTGTGAATACATTTGTGTATATATATACACCAATAAATATATATATTTGTGTTGTATATAAAAATGGTAGCATTAAACAAGTAATCAAACTTAGAAAAATAATTAATATTCCTGTTTTGTTTTGACTTTACTTTTACGTTGTGTGACACGCCAAAAAAAAAATTATGTTTTAATTTATCAAAATTTTGACACGCCGACTTGAAAAGGTTTGTCATCACAGGTCTAAGAGGATGGTACCAGTTATTCCACAGTCATCAGTCTTACTCCACCTCTAAATAACCATCTCTTACAGGTCATTATTAATTAATTTTATGTTCTGTGACACGTCAAAATAAAAATTTCTGGATTTTTCAAAAACTTTGACACGCCAAATTGAACAGGTTGTTGTTACTTTTATGTTATGTGACACGCCAAAAAAAATTTGACACGTCGAATTGAAAAGGTTCTTACTTTTATGTTGTGTGAAACGCCAAAAAAAAATTATGTTTCAATTTATCAAAATTTTGACACGCCGAATTGAATAGGTTGTTGTTATTTGTATGTTGTGTGACACGCCAAAAAGAAATGAAAAATTGACACGCCGAATTGAAAAGGTTCTTACTTTTATGTTATGTGAAACGCCAAAAAAAAAATTATGTTTCAATTTATCAAAATTTTGACACGCCGACTTGAAAAGGTTCGTCATCACAGGTCTAAGAGGATGGTACCAGTTTATTCCATAGTTATCACACTTGCAAGTCATTATTATTCCTTAGCTGTGCGTGACGTAAAGAAAAGCCTCGGTTTAGAAACAGACAAGTCATTCCTTTTAGCGCTTTTCTCTTCCATAGTATACACGATGACACCCATGGAATATTATTGACGCGTTGTCTATATATCCGTGACAAGTTGACACGGCTGTATAGGCGAATCACAGACACAACACATGCTTTATTTAGAATTCAATAAACTAACCCAAACAGACACAACTCCAGCCTCTCAGGGTCTACAGTCATTAAGAATACTGTTTACGAGACCTCAACCTCTACGTCATAGACTTTATGGCAACCTGTCTCCCTCAACTTCTTCCTTACATCTATATAATGCAAGGGTGTACAAACTTGCTCTAGAGCAACGGTACTTCATCTATATATATATATATACTTTTTCGTTGGAAATACGATCCAAAATGGACAAATATAGTTCAATATAGAAAAAGAAACATAGGGAAATCAAAAGAACACACTTACAGTATCTAATTTTCGGTTTGAACCGTCTTCAAACATTAAATATTATAGTATGAAAAGAAAAGTTTGGGCCAGTTGATTTTTTTATTCCCCGAGGAGCTGAGAAGAGAGCCTGTAGGACATTAGAGAAACTATCTAAAAAGGTAACCAAGCATGAAATTGGCATACAATTTTTAGAAACATGTTTGCAAGAAGGATTGCTACCAACCTTCACTAATAAATATATATAGGTGTGTTCTTTAATCGGGGTTCGGTCAATTTTCCAGGATAAAAAATCAAACTCTCGTTGCAAACGTTTCGGTTTTATTTAAAACCTTTTTCATAGGCAGAAGTAAGAATTTTTTAACTAAGAAAATGAAAATTTACATTATTTAAAGGAACAACAATGTTAACTGGACAAAACCTTCGACTAGACTTTTTGTCTAGTCTAGTCAAACGAGAGTTTGATTTTTTATCCTGGAAAATTGACCGAACCCCGATTAAAGAACACTCCTATTCTATCTAACGGTCGATATATTATTGAATCTGTTATATATATATATATATATATATATATATAAAGATTTCAGATAAGCACATGAAATAACAATCAATGATCAAACCACAGTATGAAATGGGGAAACAAGACTAAGATCTTTCAACCGTAAGAGGTGGTCTTCGTCAGACTCCGTTGGGTTTTTAACTCTGACGAAGATATTACGGTTGAAAGATCTTAGTCTTGTTTTCCCATTTCATACTGTGCTTTGATCATTGATTGTTATTTCATGTGCTTATGTGAAATCTTTTTATTTAGCACTCTCAATGAAGAATCAACAGGTAATGTGACTCTTTCATTACTAAAAATGGGTGCCAAATAATTAATGAGCCACAATTTCCACCTCCTAGAACATAACGAAAAGGTAAACGAACGTCTTAGAAGTGTGGGCATTAAAAAAAAACAAACAAGTGTACAGAAACGCGTAAAATTAAAAAAAAAAAAATCTGCTTTCTTTTTGATCACAATTGATAAATATCGAGATGAAAAAGGTTATTTATAGATGAATAATGAAAGTAGAACATGATGACTTTGCTAATTTAAGGACGTGAGTTGAAAGATAAATAAAAAGTTTTTGTTTTGGCTCGAAGTTAGTTGTTTGAAGAAGGGTGGGGGGAAGGTAGAACATGGCATGTAGAGAACATCTGATTTGTGAATGAATGAGTTAGGATGATAATCAAGTTAGGAAGACGGTGGTGGTGGGGGGGCCCTTTGTAAGGTCTAGTCGAGATAATTAGCCGCAGGTCAAGGGCGCGCACTCTCTCTCATCACGCAGTCATTATGATAATGTCAGTGCACAGTGGCAGGTCAAAACCGATTCAAATCAATTATTTATTCTTCCCCCCCCCCCCCCCCCCGACTCCAATTACTCCCTCCCATTAATTATGTGAATTACTTGCCAGTCTTTCACATGGCCTAAACCTGAATCGCCTTTACTTTATCTGTCTTTAACCTCTCCACATACTACTACATACCAGACTCTGCCACATTCTTACTTACATCACATTGTACTTTCCTCTCAGTGCCACATTCATAGTGTCATAAGAAACATGATTGTTTCTTCTCTGTACCACATTCTACCTTACGACACATTGTTCTTTCCTCTTCGTGCCACATTCTTACTTACGACACATTGTTCTCTCTTCTTAGTGCCACATTCATAGTGCCTTACGACACATGATTGTATCCTCTCAGTGCCACATTCATAGTGTCATAAGTAACATGATTGTTTCTTCTCTGTACCACATTCTACCTTACGACACATTGTTCTTTCCTCTTCATGCCACATTCTTACTTACGACACATTGTTCTCTCTTCTTAGTGCCACATTCATAGTGCCTTACGACACATGATTGTATCCTCTCAGTGCCACATTCATAGTGTCATAAGTAACATGATTGTTTCTTCTCTGTACCACATTCTACCTTACGACACATTGTTCTTTCCTCTTCATGCCACATTCTTACTTACGACACATTGTTCTCTCTTCTTAGTGCCACATTCATAGTGTCATACGACACACGGTTCTTTCCTTTAGTGCCACATTCGTAGTAACTTACAACACGTGGTTCTTCCCTCTTCGTGACACGTTCTTACTTACGACACATTGTTCTTTCCTCTTCGTGCCACATTCTTACTTATGGCACATTGTTCTTTCCTCTTAGTGCCACATTCTTACTTACGGCACATTGTTCTTTCCTCTTAGTTCCACACGATAGATGGTTATTTCCTTTTAGTGCCACATTCTTACTTACAGCACATTGTTCTTTCCTCTTACTTACTGCAAATACTTCTTTCCTCTTAGTGCAACATTCATAGTGCCATACGATATATGGTCTTTCCTTTTAGTGCCACATTCATAGTAACTTACAAATACGTGCTTCTTTCCTCTTACTTACGGTACATTCTTCTTTCCTCTTAGTGCCACATTCATAGTGTCATACGACACAGGGTTCTTTCCTTTCAGTGCCACATTCGTAGTAACTTACAACACGCGGTTCTTTCCTCTTCGTGACACATTCTTACTTACGGCACATTGTTCTTTCCTTTTAGTGCCACATTCTTACTTACAGCACATTGTTCTTTCCTCTTACTTACTGCACATACTTCTTTCCTCTTAGTGCCACATTCATAGTGCCATACGATATATGGTCTTTCCTATTAGTGCCACATTCATAGTAACTCACAAATACGTGCTTCTTTCCTCTTCGTGCCACATTCTTACTTACGTCACATTGTTCTTTCCTCTTAGTGCCACATTCTTATTTACAACACATTGTTCTTTCCTCTTACTTACTGCACATACTTCTTTCCTCTTAGTGCCACATTCATAGTGTCATACGACACAGGGTTCTTTCCTTTTAGTGCCACATTCGTAGTAACTTACAACACGTGGTTTTTTCCTCTTCATGACACATTCTTACTTACGACACATTGTTCTTTCCTCTTCGTGCCACATTCTTACTTACGGAACATTGTTCCTTCCTCTTACTTACGGCAAATACTTCTTTCCTCTTAGAGCAACATTCATAGTGCCATACGATACATGGTTCTTTCCTCTTAGTGCCACACGATAGATGGTTCTTTCCTTTTAGTGCCACATTCATAGTAACTTACAACACGAGGATCTTTCCTCTTAGTGCCACATTCTTACTTATGACACATTGTTCTTTCCTCTTAGTGCCACATTCATAGTACCATACAACACGTGGTTCTTTCCTCTTCGCTCCACATTTTAACTTTCGCACACTGTTCTTTCCTCTTAGTGCCACATTCTTACTTATAGCACATTATTCTTTCCTCGTACTTACGGTACATTGTTTTTTCCTCTTAGGTGCCACATTCATACCGCCATACGATACAAGGTTCTTTCCTTTTAGTGCCACATTCTTACTTATAGCACATTATTCTTTCCTCTTACTTACGGTACATTGTTTTTTCCTCTTAGTGCCACATTCATAGCGCCATACGATACAAGGTTCTTTCCTTTTAGTGCCACATTCTTACTTATAGGACATTATTCTTTCCTCTTACTTACGGTACATTCTTCTTTCCTCTTAGTGCCACATTCATAGCGCCATACGATACAAGGTTCTTTCCTTTTAGTGCCACATTCTTACTTATAGGACATTATTCTTTCCTCTTACTTACGGTACATTCTTCTTTCCTCTTAGAGCCACATTCATAGCGCCATACGATACAAGGTTCTTTCCTTTTAGTGCCACATTCTTACTTATAGGACATTATTCTTTCCTCTTACTTACGGTACATTCTTCTTTCCTCTTAGTGCCACATTCATAGCGCCATACGATACAAGGTTCTTTCCTTTTAGTGCCACATTCTTACTTATAGGACATTATTCTTTCCTCTTACTTACGGTACATTCTTCTTTCCTCTTAGAGCCACATTCATAGCGCCATACGATACAAGGTTCTTTCCTTTTAGTGCCACATTCTTACTTATAGGACATTATTCTTTCCTCTTACTTACGGTACATTCTTCTTTCCTCTTAGTGGCACATTGATAGCGCCATACGATACAAGGTTCTTTCCTTTTAGTGCCACATTCTTACTTATAGGACATTATTCTTTCCTCTTACTTACGGTACATTCTTCTTTCCTCTGAGTGCCACATTCATAGCGCCATACGATACAAGGTTCTTTCCTTTTAGTGCCACATTCATACTTACGACGCATTGTTCTTTCCTCTTAGTGCCACATTAATAACAACTCAAAACCTTTTTCCTTTCAGTTCCACAATCTCACTTAACTAAGACCCTTTCCTTTCTCTCACTCTCTGTGCCACATTCTTACTTATGACACATAGTTCTTTCCTCTTAGTGCCACATTAATAACAACTCAAAACCTTTTTCCTTTCAGTTCCACAATCTCACTTAACTAAGACCCTTTCCTTTCTCTCACTCTCAGTGCCACATTCTTACTTATGACACATTGTTCTTTCCTCTTAGTGCCACATTCTTACTTACGACGCATTGTTCTTTCCTCTTAGTGCCACATTCTTACTTATGACACATTGTTCTTTCCTCTTAGTGCCACATTAATAACAACTCAAAACCTTTTTCCTTTCAGTTCCACAATCTCACTTAACTAAGACCCTTTCCTTTCTCTCACTCTCTGTGCCACATTCTTACTTACGACACATAGTTCTTTCCTCTTAGTGCCACATTAATAACAACTCAAAACCTTTTTCCTTTCAGTTCCACAATCTCACTTAACTAAGACCCTTTCCTTTCTCTCACTCTCTGTGCCACATTCTTACTTATGACACATAGTTCTTTCCTCTTAGTGCCACATTAATAACAACTCAAAACCTTTTTCCTTTCAGTTCCACAATCTCACTTAACTAAGACCCTTTCCTTTCTCTCACTCTCTGTGCCACATTCTTACTTATGACACATAGTTCTTTCCTCTTAGTGCCACATTAATAACAACTCAAAACCTTTTTCCTTTCAGTTCCACAATCTCACTTAACTAAGACCCTTTCCTTTCTCTCACTCTCTGTGCCACATTCTTACTTATGACACATAGTTCTTTCCTCTTAGTGCCACATTAATAACAACTCAAAACCTTTTTCCTTTCAGTTCCACAATCTCACTTAACTAAGACCCTTTCCTTTCTCTCACTCTCTGTGCCACATTCTTACTTATGACACATAGTTCTTTCCTCTTAGTGCCACATTAATAACAACTCAATACCTTTTTCCTTTCAGTTCCACAATCTCACTTAACTAAGACCCTTTCCTTTCTCTCACTCTCTGTGCCACATTCTTACTTATGACACATAGTTCTTTCCTCTTAGTGCCACATTAATAACAACTCAAAACCTTTTTCCTTTCAGTTCCACAATCTCACTTAACTAAGACCCTTTCCTTTCTCTCACTCTCTGTGCCACATTCTTACTTATGACACATAGTTCTTTCCTCTTAGTGCCACATTAATAACAACTCAAAACCTTTTTCCTTTCAGTTCCACAATCTCACTTAACTAAGACCCTTTCCTTTCTCTCACTCTCTGTGCCACATTCTTACTTATGACACATAGTTCTTTCCTCTTAGTGCCACATTAATAACAACTCAAAACCTTTTTCCTTTCAGTTCCACAATCTCACTTAACTAAGACCCTTTCCTTTCTCTCACTCTCTGTGCCACATTCTTACTTATGACACATAGTTCTTTCCTCTTAGTGCCACATTAATAACAACTCAAAACCTTTTTCCTTTCAGTTCCACAATCTCACTTAACTAAGACCCTTTCCTTTCTCTCACTCTCTGTGCCACATTCTTACTTACGACACATAGTTCTTTCCTCTTAGTGCCACATTCTTACTTACGACGCATTGTTCTTTCCTCTTAGTGCCACATTCTTACTTATGACACATTGTTCTTTCCTCTTAGTGCCACATTAATAACAACTCAAAACCTTTTTCCTTTCAGTTCCACAATCTCACTTAACTAAGACCCTTTCCTTTCTCTCACTCTCTGTGCCACATACTTACTTACGACACATAGATCTTTCCTCTTAGTGCCACATTAATAACAACTCAAAACCTTTTTCCTTTCAGTTCCACAATCTCACTTAACTAAGACCCTTTCCTTTCTCTCACTCTCTGTGCCACATTCTTACTTATGACACATAGTTCTTTCCTCTTAGTGCCACATTAATAACAACTCAAAACCTTTTTCCTTTCAGTTCCACAATCTCACTTAACTAAGACCCTTTCCTTTCTCTCACTCTCTGTGCCACATTCTTACTTATGACACATAGTTCTTTCCTCTTAGTGCCACATTAATAACAACTCAAAACCTTTTTCCTTTCAGTTCCACAATCTCACTTAACTAAGACCCTTTCCTTTCTCTCACTCTCTGTGCCACATTCTTACTTATGACACATAGTTCTTTCCTCTTAGTGCCACATTAATAACAACTCAAAACCTTTTCCTTTCAGTTCCACAATCTCACTTAACTAAGACCCTTTCCTTTCTCTCACTCTCTGTGCCACATTCTTACTTATGACACATAGTTCTTTCCTCTTAGTGCCACATTAATAACAACTCAAAACCTTTTTCCTTTCAGTTCCACAATCTCACTTAACTAAGACCCTTTCCTTTCTCTCACTCTCTGTGCCACATTCTTACTTATGACACATAGTTCTTTCCTCTTAGTGCCACATTAATAACAACTCAAAACCTTTTTCCTTTCAGTTCCACAATCTCACTTAACTAAGACCCTTTCCTTTCTCTCACTCTCTGTGCCACATTCTTACTTATGACACATAGTTCTTTCCTCTTAGTGCCACATTAATAACAACTCAAAACCTTTTTCCTTTCAGTTCCACAATCTCACTTAACTAAGACCCTTTCCTTTCTCTCACTCTCTGTGCCACATTCTTACTTATGACACATAGTTCTTTCCTCTTAGTGCCACATTAATAACAACTCAAAACCTTTTTCCTTTCAGTTCCACAATCTCACTTAACTAAGACCCTTTCCTTTCTCTCACTCTCTGTGCCACATTCTTACTTACGACACATAGTTCTTTCCTCTTAGTGCCACATTAATAACAACTCAAAACCTTTTTCCTTTCAGTTCCACAATCTCACTTAACTAAGACCCTTTCCTTTCTCTCACTCTCTGTGCCACAGTCTTACTTACGACGCATTGTTCTTTCCTCTTAGTGCCACATTAATAACAACTCAAAACCTTTTTCCTTTCAGTTCCACAATCTCACTTAACTAAGACCCTTTCCTTTCTCTCACTCTCTGTGCCACATTCTCAATTACAATAAAATAATAAACATTATTTCATTTTTTTTTATTACTAAGGTCATAGTATCAGTTGCGCAATGCAGATTCCACAAAAGAAAACTAACTCTATTGGAATTGCACATAAGAAATCCTTGACCTTACCGTCTGTCAGATGATAAGACGATGAGTTCATAATATCAACCCTGATAAGGCAGCCATAACAATCAATACACAATATGCGTGGAATCAGCGACACCAAATAACTCAATCTACTACTCTAGATCAGCGCTTCTTAAACTTTTTTACTTCAGGGCGCACTTATGAAACCAAACAAAAACTTTGGGGCGCACCTATGAAACCAAACCAAAACTTTGGGGCGCACCTATGAAACCAAACCAAAACTTTGGAGCGCACCTATGAAACCAAACCAAAACTTTGGAGCGCACCTATGAAACCAAACCAAAACGTTGGGGCGCATCACTGATTTTAATATAGAAAATTTAGTCCTGTGATTTGATAACAGGAAAATGATTGGAAAATAAAAATGTATAGTTTTTTTTAAGAAAAAGAAAGAAAGAGAGAGAGAGAGAGAGAGAGAGAGAGAGAGAGAGAGAGAGAGAGAGAGAGAGAGAGAGAGAGAGAGAGAGAGAGAGAGAGAGACAGAAAGAGTGAGAGAGAGGGAGGGCTAGTAAAAATGATTTAAATCCCCGAGTAAAGGCACAGATGAAGTATTATCCATTCATGCTTAAAGATTAAAGAAATTTACCTTCCAGTTCAGAATATGAAGTAGCCGAGACTTGACTCAGACTTGAAAACCCCATACTTGGTGTTTTCTCAAATAAATTAAAATGGTGCAAAACTAAAATATAAATCTATTATATACACTTAATCTTCCATTATCTTGGGGCGCACCTGGCTACCTTCCAGGGCGCACCAGTGCGGGCGCACCGTTTGAGAAGCACTGCTCTAGATGATATGGTTATAGGT
This sequence comes from Hermatobates lingyangjiaoensis, assembly GCA_026182355.1. Taxonomy (NCBI): domain Eukaryota; kingdom Metazoa; phylum Arthropoda; class Insecta; order Hemiptera; family Hermatobatidae; genus Hermatobates; species Hermatobates lingyangjiaoensis. Next base: position 433,754 of record JAPFBL010000247.1, read on the forward strand.
GGTTACGTGGTCACCTCGGACATTTTGTAGTAATCTAAAGTGGCTAAAGGGCAGCACGTTAAAACTAGTAGGCCTGATTTGATTTTGGTGGTCATATCGCCGAAAGGCTTAGGAACACATAAAAAGTCAAAACAGGCTACAGGTGGTTAGAGGCGACGTAGTATCGTGTGGGCCCACCTCCGCGTGGTCACCTCAGGCACTTTGGAGTAATCTAAAGTGGCTAAAGGGCAGCACGTTAAAACTAGTCGGCCTGATTTGATTTTGGTGGTCATATGGTCGAAAGGCTTAGGAACACATAAAAAGTCAAAACAGGTTACAGGTGGTTAGAGGCGACGTAGTATCGTGCGGGTCCGCCTCCGCGTGGTCACCTCGGGCACTTTGGAGTAATCTAAACTGGCTAAAGGGCAGCACGTTAAACTAGTCGACCTGATTTGATTTTGGTGGTTATATGGCCGAAAGGCTTAGGAACACATAAAAAGTCAAAACAGGCTACAAGTGGTTAGAGGCGACGTAGTATCGTGTGGGCCCACCTCCGCGTGGTCACCTCGGGCACTTCGGAGTAATCTAAAGTGGCTAAAGGGCAGCACGTTAAACTAGTCGGCCTGATTTGATTTTTTGGTGGTTATATGGCCGAAAGGCTTAGGAGCACATATAAAGTCAAAACAGGCTACAGGTGGTTAGAGGTGACGTAGTATCGTTCGGGTCCGCCTCCGCGTGGTCACCTCGGGCACTTTGGAGTAATCTAAAGTGGCTAAAGGGCAGCACGTTAAACTAGTCGGCCTGATTTGATTTTTTGGTGGTTATACTCGTATGGCCGAAAGGCTTAGGAGCACATATAAAGTCAAAACAGGTCACAGGTGGTTACATATGGTCTTCATTAATAATCCTTCTGCCTCTCTATATCTTAATGATCAAATTCCAGGGTGTCCAAAATTTCTTAAACTGTTCCTAGAATCACAAAGAATAAAAAATGAATAAAGAAAAAAAAATAAATTAAAAAATAAAAAAAAGGTTTCTTTCCTCTAAATTAGTCACTGGACCAACCCGTCAGTACCACATCCTTGGGTATGTCTTGAATTCTTTTCATTGAATTTTATTATTTCACTCTAATTTTGTAACTGATTAGATATAATTTGTATTATAGTGTCTTCCTGATGATGAACACAAAGTGTTCGAAACGCGTTGAATAAAACTTCATTTGTGTGGAGACTTTTTTTTTGTTATCCATTTTACCACAGAATGAGTAAATACCACACAATTACGGATTGCACAACTAATGATTTAACACATACAAAGTATATTAATAACACTTCAAAACGAAAAGTAAATTAACGTGAATAACTTCTTGGGTGGATTTGCTGGTTTTATATATATATATATATATATAGCTTTCACATAAACACGTGAAATAACAATCAATGATCAAACCACAATAAGGAATGGGAAAACAAGACTAAGATTGTCAGAGTCTTCGTCAGAGTTTTTGACTCTGACGAAGACCGCCTGTTACGTTTGAAAGATCTTAGTCTTGTTTTCCCATTTCTTATTGTGGTTTGATCATTGATATATATATATATATATATATATACAAAGTGAAGACAGTAAGGGTTGTTTTTCCTTCAAGTTTTACGATAAGCTAGGTCGTTAATCCTGTGGGGTGAGTGGCCTCTCGGCCTGAGTTGCTACCTGCTAGGGTTTCTGGATGCCCTTGATGTGAATTAAACAGCTTCATTGTACTAGCAAGTAGTTTTACGAGCAGCCATTCATAAGAATGTTTGTCTCATACGAAAAGTACGAGCGACCGTCTCCTTCCCTCACGCCTTTAAAAAGTATGCCAATTTTCATTTCGTTCTTTCTCTATTTAACTTCTCTAGTTTTTCTAAACAAGGTTTTCAACACTTCTGGTAAAATGTACGTTAATTCACCGAATGATTTATTCCATAATAGTAATTAAGCTACAATAATACACTATAAATCTAACAACAAAAACTACAAAATAAAAAATATAAAAAAAACAACAAAAACAGTAGATCACAGCTCTATTAACTGATTAGTTGTGCAATCCGTAATTGTGTGGTATTTACTCATTCTGAGGTAAAATAGATAAACAAACAAAAGTCTCCACACAAATGAAGTTTTATTCAACAACAACAACGCGTTACGAATACTTTCTGTTCAACATCAGGAAGACACTGCAATACAAATTATATCTAATCAGTTACAAAATTAGAGTGAAATAATAAAATTCAATTAAGAGAATTCAAGATATACCCAAGGATGTGGTGCTGACGGATTGGTCCAGTAAAAACAATAGGCAGGAAATAGATCCGCTGCGAAAGAGTGGGGATAGGCATTTAGGAGATAAGGTGACAAAGGTGTCGGGTATGCTTGAAAACCGTTAACTGAAATACAGAAGGCCAGAACCACTAATTGTTTTAATTTATTCTTTGTGATTCTAGGAACAGTTTAAGAAATTTTCGACACTCTGGAATTGGATCATTAAAGACATAGAGAGGCAGAAGGATTATTAATGAAGAGGCTTTGTTTACTTCTGATTAATCAAGTTTGTCTATTAACTGATTAAGCAGAACCATCTCCCTTAACATAATATTAAATTTATGGAATCAGAATGAGTGTGCATGTTTTCATAGTATTTATATAGACAAAAATGTTTAAGAGCTGAAAACACGAGACACCACAAGTCGTATTTACAATTGATAATATAACTTACTATATTATTTCTGTTAAGAACACGATAGACAGTACAAGTTAATGCTGACGTAGTCTTCTCTACAACTCTTATTGATATAAAAGACAAAGATAGAGGGATATTAATCATGAAAGGCAAAAAGAGCAAGTGTGTGAAATGACCTCAAGGCATGCTATTGTCTCGATTGAGACACAGAGAACTGCTGTCTCGCTCAACACAAACACTGGGTTTATCAGAAAAGTTGTGCTGAAAAGGCATATATATATGCACTGAGAGACAAAAGCACACGTGTTAGCTTACCAACACACACAGGCCCTTTGTAAAACCACACAATCAACACTGATTCTACAGTGGGAGTCCTAAATTTAGCCTAACTCAAGTGTATTTAGATTTGGGGGGGGGGGGGGGGGGGGATCAAAGAGTGCATGACAGCATACAGGTTCGGAATCGACAGTCCGAACATCAGTATTCTTAAAGGACGTAAAACATACATTACAGAAACTGTAATTTCTGTCAGTTTCGTATTTTTATTTTAAAAATATCCAGGTATTATTCAGTGCCTGATACTGCAGTAGGTTAGGTTGCAGTGGTAGTCCCACAAGAGAATACACGTAGGTCGATCATTGGCACTTTGTGAAACCACACAATGAAGATTGATTCTACACTGGCTAACTCAAGTGTATTTAGAATGGGGGGGGGGGGGGGGGGCATTAACGAGTACCTGATAGCATACAGGTTCGAACCGATAGTCCGAACATCAGTATTTTTAAAGAACATAAAACATACATTACAGAAACTAAAATTTCTGTCCGTTTCGTATTTTCATTTTAAAAATATCCAGGTATTATTAAGTGCCTGATACTGCAGTAGGTTAGGTTGCAGTGGTAGTCCCACAAGAAAACACACGTAGGCCGAGCATTGGTCCTTACTGATACCACAGAATGAAGATTGATTCTACAGTGGGAGTCCTACATTTTGCCTAACTCAAATGTATTTAGAGTAGCGATCTTGAACGAGTATCTGACATCGTACATGCTCGGGACCGACAGTTTAACGTCCTTCTCCGAGGGACGACGTGCTCAGATTTATTCACCTCCCGCGTGAATAAATCGAGGACCAGGTTGGGGGATCGAACCCCGGTTCTATCAGTTCAGAGGTGAGCACTTCTCAAATCATATTGTGGCTTCACCTTAATAAGTATTATGCAAAAAAAAAAACACAATAAAACACAAGATGGAAATTAATGCAACAAAAAGCTCAAAAATCAAAGATAAATACGCGTTTTGATTCATAATAAGCATTATTTATATTTCCCTGTCTATGTATAATATCCTTATCAAGATTTCAGAGCTTCCTTTCAAATATTAGTTAATCCAAAATCCACAACTTCCTAAACATTTAACTCTGAACAATACTTTCGCGGTTGGCGACCTACACACATCAGGTTAGGATACATTGGTAGACTTACGGGAGAACATTGACCTTTTGTGATAGCATAGAATGAACTGATTTTAAAATGAGAGTCGGAAATTTTGACTAACTTAAAAGTTTTTAAAGTAGGGGGGATCTTTAACGAGTACCTGGCATCGTACAGGCCATACGGTACGGTTCTCCAAGCCGTCCTCTCTAAGGTACGACGTGTACTCAGATATTACACCCTTCCACGTGAATAATTTGAGGGCTAGAGTGAGTATTGAACTCCGGAACTAACAGTCCAGAAGAAAGCACGCAAGCCACTGAGCTACCCTGGCTTAGATTTATCAAATATTACACCCTTCCACGTGAATAATTCGAGGGTCAGAGTGAGTATTGAACTCCGGATCTAACAGTCCAGAGGTGAGTACGCAAGCCACTGAGCTACCCTGTCTCCCTACCCTACACGCATTACAATACATCTCAACACCTAAAACCACAGTCATTTTAATCAAAATCGGGCGGACAGATTTCTACCGAATCACCAAAACTAATTCATTTCAGATATTAGATACTTCAATATTGCTGATCGGCTAACACTAAACCAAATACTAAAATAGATGCACTCTCACTCACTCACTCACTCACTCTCTCTCATATAGACAGAAACCAATATTTGCAAACTCATGATTGTGTATTTCCATTCAAAACTGGACGAAATGCTAACTAAAACACAATACTTTTATGATTTACATTATTAGTATGTAACTAAACTTCGAAACTCTTGCGATCGAAGATGGACAACGTCCGAAAGCGCTCCAACTCCAGGATCATCTTACGAGGTACGACGGTTTCTCATACTAATAATGTAAATCATAATAACCTCAGTGGTATTAACAACATGCATGTACATATTCAATACTTTTATACTTCTGTACTTAACATGGAAGGTAAACGAAAATAAAACTCTGGAGTGGTATACACTCAACTTAACTACATATAAGTAAATAATAACAAAGATTTCACAATAAATACGTGAAATAATAATCAATAAACAAACCACAATAAGAAATGGGAAAAACAAGACTAAAATCTTTAAACCGTAACAAGCGGCCTTCGTCAGAGTCAACAACTCAACTGAGTCAGTTAGGTTTTTGACTCTGACGAAGACCGCTTGTTTTCCACATTTCTTATTGCGGTTTCAACATTTATAAGTAAATGAACACAAAACATATTGGCAATCAAATCATTTACTTAACACTTGATACAACTATCCATGATGCAAGAAAAATATTAGTTGTCACTGAAATAAATTACTAATAAAACCCCAATTAAATGCAATGAAAGGAGTAAGGATGTAATTAGCTTTAAATTAACTGCAATCACCATAAATAATTATGTCACTGCTAATTATGCACTAAATACGCCATAATTACCTTTATATATGAGTCATGCCACTTAATTACACCTTACTGATAGTTATATTAATATTCAAAACATCATTACTTCTTACAAAACTGCACTTTTCTCTCAAATCAGTCCATTATATATTCAGCTCTACATCCATTCAGCCAAGGATATTGTCATCATCGGGGTTATTTTTATATATAAACTAAAAAAAGTTTTTCGCAACCAGAATCTAAAATAAAGAACAGATTTATAATAAAAATGTAATTTGTGATAATCGATAAAAAAAAGTTCACACACAAACATATAGTCAACCTCTAAAGAACAGGAAGAAACCAGAAAATCAGATGTTTCAACCGAAACAAGCGGCATTTCATCAGAGTCCAACCGATAACATGCTGTATATAAAAAGATTTCATATAAACACGTGAAACAACAATCAATGATCAAACCACAATAAGAAATGGAAAAACAAGACTAAGATCTTTCAACCGTAACAAGCGGTCTTCGTCAGAGTCAAAAACCCAACCTCAGTTGGGACTCTGACGAAGACCGCTTGTTACGGTTGAAAGATTATACTGTATATGTACAGTACTTTTTAAAACCTTTAAAAAGGTTTTAAATAAAAACAGAAACGTTGGCAATGAGAGTTTAATTTGAACCTGAAGAACTGACCGAGTCCCGATAAACTTTAGTTTTGTTTCTATTCCACGGTCGATACTTTTATAAAATTTATATATATATATATATATATCAATGGTCAAACCACAATAAGAAAATGGGAAAGCAAGACTAAGATCTTTCAACCGTAACAAGCGGTCTTCGTCAGAGTCAAAAACCCAACTGAACCAACGTCAGTTGTACAAGCGGTGTAACAAGAAGACCCCTTGTTACGGTTGAAAGATCTTAGTCTTGCTTTCCCATTTTCTTATTGTGGTTTGATCATTGATTGTTATTTCACGTGTTTATGTGAAATCTTTATATATATATATATATATATATATATCATCATTAAATGCATAAGGAATCATTAGTTCTTCAGATTCAAATAAAAATTCCTAAAGCCGACGTTTCGATTGTTATGTAAAACATTTTTTTTTTATAGTCAGAAATATAAAGTTTTTGAAACAGAAAAACTGAACTATTACATTAGATTTTTTATTTAAAAAAAAAAATAAAAAGAAAAAACACTTTATAATTCCAGTAAAACTGTTTCGTTTGAATAAAGAGGTAACATCCTGGTGATGAATCAACCGAGATATAATAAAGAAATAGAAAAACACTGAACAGCAGTAAAGTAATATGTGTGTAACAGTCTGTAAGCGTGTGGGAGTTATGAAAGAGAAATTATTTTTATAAGTAATTTAAAAAAATAAATCTTTTTTTCTTTAGAAAATACTTGAAAAAAACAAGTATTGTTTCTTAATATTTTTTTAACCAATATGGTTTTCCTCCAGCTGAACAGTGCGGCCGTTATATAATTACTTACAAACGGGTATTAGTTTCACGAAAGAAAACTAAAAAAAAAAAACTTTTTTTTTTAAAATTTACAATGCGTTCACATTGTAATCAGCTGCTGCGCAATACTTCTGAATTATTTTGCTACTAAGTAAATATCACGTATTACTAGGTGTCAGTAAGTAATGTCAGCTGGTATATTAGTTTGTCACGTGAAAAGAGTAGTTTACTTTGGTGTAGGGTCTTCTACTAGTAGCCAGTTAAATGTTGTGAAAGGTCAACAGGAGTACGAGCTTGACCAATGTTTCCATGTACTTAGTATACGTTGTATTCAGCAGTTCAAAACTATAGGCACACTACTGCTGAATTATTCTGCTACTATTTGTAAGAAGGTTAGTTTAAGTAGTTTCAAGTAGTATATAGGTCCTATCATATAGGTCAATAGTATGGTTTATGCTATTGACGGACTATGGTCAGTTGTCGTGAAAGAAAGGTCAACAGAGGTACGACTTTGACCAATAGTTCGGTGCACCAAAGTGCACGTCGTAATTAGCAGTCCTTATGCGAGGCATACTACTGCTGAATTATTCTGCTACTATACGTCGTATCAGTGAGATTTGTGAAGTAGTACATCAAGTCTTGTTATGTAAGGAGCAGTATTATGATCTCATGTTCTTATAGGTCAATAGTTATACAATTGACAATACCACTAGTAATCAGGTATCCTGAATGACTACTGCAGAATTATTCTGCTACTATACGTCGTATCAGTGAGTTTTGTGAAGTAGTACATCAAGTCTGTTATGTAAGGAGCAGTATTATGGTCCCATGGTCTTATAGGTCAATAGTTATACAATTGACAATGCCACTAGTAATCAGGTATCCTGAATGACTACTGCAGAATTATTCTGCTACTATTTGTAAGGAGATCAGTAAGTAACGTCAACTACCACATTAGTCCGTCAAGAAAGAGTCATTTTTGTGATTATATGGTCTTATAGGTCAATAGTTATACAATTGACAATGCCACTAGTAATCAGGTATCCTGAATGACTACTGCAGAATTATTCTGCTACTATTTGTAAGGAGATCAGTAAGTAACGTCAACTACTACATTAGTCCGTCAAGAAAGAGTCATTTTTGTGATTATATGGTCTTATAGGTCAATAGTTATACAATGGACAATGCCACGAGTAATCAGGTATCCTGAATGACTACTGCAGAATTATTCTGCTACTATTTGTAAGGAGATCAGTAAGTAACGTCAACTACTACATTAGTCCGTCAAGAAAGAGTCATTTTTGTGATTATATGGTCTTATAGGTCAATAGTTATACAATTGACAATGCCACTAGTAATCAGGTATCCTGAATGACTACTGCAGAATTATTCTGCTACTATTTGTAAGGAGATCAGTAAGTAACGTCAACTACTACATTAGTCCGTCAAGAAAGAGTCATTTTTGTGATTATATGGTCTTATAGGTCATAGTCATACAATGGACAATGCCACGAGTAATCAGGTATCCTGAATGACTACTGCAGAATTATTCTGCTACTATTTATAAGGAGGTCAGTAAGTAACGTCAACTACTACATTAGTCCATCAAGAAAGAGTCATTTTTGTGATTATATGGTCTTATAGGTCATAGTCATACAATGGACAATGCCACGAGTAATCAGGTATCCTGAATGACTACTGCAGAATTATTCTGCTACTATTTGTAAGGAGATCAGTAAGTAACGTCAACTACTACATTAGTCCGTCAAGAAAGAGTCATTTTTGTGATTATATGGTCTTATAGGTCAATAGTTATACAATTGACAATGCCACTAGTAATCAGGTATCCTGAATGACTACTGCAGAATTATTCTGCTACTATTTGTAAGGAGGTCAGTAAGTAACGTCAACTACTACATTAGTCCGTCAAGAAAGAGTCATTTTTGTGATTATATGGTCTTATAGGTCAATAGTTATACAATTGACAATGCCACTAGTAATCAGGTATCCTGAATGACTACTGCAGAATTATTCTGCTACTATTTGTAAGGAGGTCAGTAAGTAACGTCAACTACTACATTAGTCCGTCAAGAAAGAGTCATTATATGGTCTTATAGGTCATAGTCATACAATGGACAATGCCACGAGTAATCAGGTATCCTGAATGAAGGTCAGAAGGGACTACATTGACCTACGAAAATAACCATACACTATCACCGTAATTAGCAGTTCCTCACCAAAGGCTTAATAATACTGCTGAATTATTGTGCTACTTATATAAGGTCAGTTTACGTATTTTCATCTACTGCATTAGTGCATGTGAAAGAGTCGTTTACGTTGGAGTAAGGTCACATAGGTCTAAGACATGGTCTGTGCTACTAGTAGTCAGATGCAATAAAGAAGGTCAACAAGTGGTACGAGTTTGACCAATATGTCAATACAAATTAGTACATGTCGAATTAGCAGTTCTGAAATAGAGGCTCCTACTACTGAATTATTTTACCACTATATGTAAGGTCAATCCGTGATGTTTACTGGATAGATTAGACTGTCATGTGAAGTAGTCGCCATGATAAGTGACCTAAGACCATGATAAATGTAACGCCCCATGCTACCACTAATCAGCTGTCGTCAAAAAGGTAAAGTGAACAGGTCAGGATCTATTCATGTTTTAAAGTATTATGAAAGGTCAAGTGTTTAGGTTAAAAACATGGAGATTGGGACTAGTAGGGATTTACCTTTATTGGTGATTTAATTTAAAACGATGCAATGACCAATGGACTCAAATGATGTTGCAATATCCACATTTCTTGTGTATGCAATACCAAGGAATTAAATGTCTATCACTAAAGGAATTAAGCTTATATGATATGACCTCAAAAAATCAAAACGTAAGACACTGGGCTACTCTGAGAGCTTATATTAATTCAAAAAGTCCTGAGACGAGCACGTAAGCCACTGGGCTACTCTGAGAGCTTATATTAATTCAAAAAGTCCTGAGACGAGCACGTAAGCCACTGGGCTACTCTGAGAGCTTATATTAATTCAAAAAGTCCTGAGACGAGCACGTAAGCCACTGGGCTACTCTGAGAGCTTATATTAATTCAAAAAGTCCTGAGACGAGCACGTAAGCCACTGGGCTACTCTGAGAGCTTATATTACTAAAAAGCCAGATCGAGAACGTAAGACACGGGGCTACTCTGAGAGCTTATATTACTTCAAAAGGTCCTGAGACGAGCACGTAAGCCACTGGGCTACTCTGAGAGCTTATATAACTAAAAAGCCCAGATTGAGAACGTAAGACACGGGGCTACTCTGAGAGCTTATATTACTTTAAAAGTCCTGAGACGAGCATGTAAGCCACTGGGCTACTCTGAGAGCTTATATTACTTCAAAAGGTCCTGAGACGAGAATGTAAGCCACTGGGCTACTCTGAGAGATTATATTACTTCAAAAGTTCCTGAGACGAGCATGTAAGCCACTGGGCTACTCTGAGAGCATATATTACTAAAAAGTCCAGATCGAGAACGTAAGCCACTGGGCTACTCTGAGAGCTTATATTACTTTAAAAGTCCTGAGACGAGCACGTAAGCCACTGGGCTACTCTGAGAGCTTATATTACTTCAAAAGGTCCTGAGACGAGAATGTAAGCCACTGGGCTACTCTGAGAGATTATATTACTTCAAAAGTTCCTGAGACGAGCACGTAAGCCACTGGGCTACTCTGAGAGCTTATATAATATGTCCTCACTCACAAAGAAAGCTTATAGAAAAATAAATTCCCAATAATAAACGAAGTTATATCTAATCTCACGATCTCAAAAACGCTATAAGAATAGTCTTAAATATTCAGTCATATAGTTTCAGCTGTAGTTCATGCGCTGTGAGTCACTCAGTTATACAACTGTTCTGTATATTTAATACATATACAGACACCTGTGCACATACAAACATCAAGTCAATATACAAATGGCTTCTGGGTCTTCCCAAGTCCTGAAAACCATTCACAACTGGACACACTGGCACAAATCTCAACAACACAAAGCCAATCTCAAGTGTAGCCAATCACTCAACAAACAGTGTAGCCAAAATCACTAGTCAACAAAATGGAGGAACAAAATAATATAAAATAAAATTATAAAGCAACAAAGAAATGAACTTCAATTTACGCGTTTATTCTATTTTTCTCGTTGAAGACGGCAAAAATTATCGCGAAACTTTTATGTTTGTTTTTTTTGAGTGTTGTATTACATAATAACATTTTACTATTGCTTGTCAATGACATCGTGAAAAGACAGAGAGTAGAGTCATTCATAATAATTATCCCATTAATGATATGCAGAGATAATAAAAAAACTGTTGACGCAATATCACTAATTAATTACTTTTTTTTTTAATAATTGTCATTAAAGATAATTATCAATTAGAAGCACCAGTATTAGATAACAGAATTGAAAATGTTTTGGGGAGGCCAAAACAAACATGCAAAGATGATAAGAATTGGAAAATAAACGAATACTTTTTGAAAGTAAAACAAGAGAAAAGTTAATCCGTTGTTTGTCCTTACTGATGGCGGAGTGTACTCATATGACAGACAAGTCTGTGTTGTGTGACTAGGGTAATTACTCTCTTCTACATGTCATCCTCGGCTATGACATTACAGGCCAATTAAAATAATTGATCCCTTCACAGAAATGGACCCTTTGGAGAGCAAAAACAGAATCGCTCCAATTATATTGATTTTAATTGCATTCATGCACAAGTGGAAATCACTTTAAATTTATTATAAAAGCAGACGCATAAACAATGGAGCTTCATTAACTGTATCATCTAATACAGATAAAATCACTGTATCACGGTGACAAGCGAGTAGTAACATATTACTATATCAATGATCAAACCACAATAAGAAATGGGAAAACAAGACTAAGATCTTTCAACCGTAACAAGCGGTCTTCGTCAGAGTCAAAAACCCTTCGTCAGAGTCAGTTGGGTTTTTAACTCTGGCGAAGACCACTTGTTACGGTTGAAAGATCTTAGTCTTGTTTTCCCATTTCTTATTGTGGTTTGATCATTGATTGTTGTTTCACGTGTTTATGTGAAATCTTTTTATATTACTATATATTTCATTATGTCAATGAAAGTCTATAATGTAATCGGCATTGCAAAGGAATCTATTAAAAATCACAACTCTGCAACCTGAAATGCGCTAACAACTATTTATACATGCGTACAGTTAGGAGGAAAACTCCAAAAATATGTTATGTAGAACACAAAACATGAATATACTTTAAAGCTCTTTCGCAACGGATCTGTTTCTTACTAGTTGTTTTCACTGGACCAACCCGTCAGTACCACATCCTTGGGTATGTCTTGAATTCTCTTAATTGAAATTTATTATTTTACTCTAATTTTGTCACTTATAAGATATAATTTGTATTATAGTGTCTTCCTGATGATGAACACAAAGTGTTCGAAACGCGTTGAATAAAACTTCATTTGTGTGGAGACTTTTGTTGGTTTATCCATTTTACCTCTGACTGTATATGTATATTAAATGAATAATTGGGGTAGTAATGGAGTGATTAAGCGCCTCTAATAGCCTCTTAACACTCAACTCTGACTTTCGGTCTTCACGAGGCTACCCTGTTAACCTGCTATATGCAGGGACAAACGAAAGAGGAGGAGAAGGTGATCAGGGGCTGGGCCTGACCACCTTCGTTTCACATCCTTCCTAATCCCCAAATCCCCTCCTTTAATCCCAGCCACAATCTAAGGTGTTATGCAATCCGTGCCGAAGGATGGATGATACAGGGGTTACTGTATTATGAACGGAACCTGAAGTGTACCAGGCGACCCCCTTGAGTAAATAGCCCTACTCCGGTATGCGGTGCTCTGCCGGAGTGGACAATATACCACCGATAGAGATACATTGATTTTCTCCTGTATGATACTAAGGAGAAGGAAGTCCGAAGACCATCCTCCGGAAGCGCAGAGGGTCCAAAAGCGCTAACTAGTGGGAGCTAACCTCCCACAAGTGCACCTAAGGACCCGAAGAAGACCATCCCAAAGAAGGAGAAAGGAAGTTACTTTCTCCCCAACCGTAGGGAGCCTGAATGGGCATTATCAATGATGGTTTATGCACATTCTGCAAAAACGAGGAAGAAACACCGTTGCACCTGCTGACTGACTATAAGGCAACTTTACTGCACAGAGCCAGGTGCTTCAGGACACTCAACAAACCATAGAAAAACTTTTACCGCTGGAACCAGCAAAAGTGCTGAGCTTCTTGGAGACGTTAAAGCTAACGGCTGGGATACTTTAGTACAGAAGAGGGGAAGTACAATAGTTTTTAAGACGCAGTACTATAGTCACCCTCAAATAAAAAAAAAAAAAAAAAGATTAATTTATAGCAGTAAATGTTAAAGTAAAAATGGCAGGGAACAAAATTAAACACATACTATACCCAACATTTCCAACCAACAGTTTGGGAGAAATGTACCCGGCCCGACAATATGAACAGTATAATAATAATATGCATTGTTTTTAGCGAACAACAAAAAGAAGCTCTTATGAATTTCTTATAATCACGAAAATAATATATTTGTTTATTACTGTTATATATAAATTAGGTTAGTTTTCAATGGAAGTTTTACAAGAGAGAACAAATCGGCGAAAGGACTGATTTTTTTCTGAAACCACACAATGATCATTCTACTCTGATAGTCATAAATTTTGACCAACACAAGTTTATTTAGAGTACGGATATTTAACGAGTACCTAAGACTGTACAGGCTTGGGACCGACAGCTTAACGTCCTCTCCAAGGGACAACATCCTCAAATTTGTTCACCCTCCGCGTCAGTAAATCGACTTCCAGAATGGGTATCAAACCCTATACGAGTATATGGTAGAAGTGCCCTCTCCAGTTGTTAGGAAAAGATTTCCTCGAATATATGTACTGAAAGAAGGACTGCTTCCAACTTTTACGAATATATATATATATATATATATATATATATATATATGTAGTTCAATATAGACAAAGAAACATGGAGAAATCAAAAGAACATACTTACAGTCTCTAATTTTCGGTTTGAACCGTCTTCAGGAGAGATAAGAGAGGGAAACCAAGCGCACTGGTTCAGAGACGGTTGGAGACCCGTTTTGGATCGTATTTCCAACGAAAAAGTGTATATATATATATATAACGAAGGAAACACACAGAAAGACACAGACATAACTCACATCGATATTTCGATGTGAGTTATGTCTGTATCTTTCTGTGTGTTACCTTCGTTTTGAATTTATTTTATTTAAGAAGTCCGCTGGACCGTTTCTTTTAATTGTTATATATATATATAAAATAAATTCAAAACGAAGGAAACACACAGACATAACTCACATCGATATTTCAACCATCGTCGTCATCAGGAGGTGTGAAGAGCGAAGAGTCCCGCAGGAAGGCAGGGCGGTGACTCATATTATATATATATATATATATATATATATATATATATATATATATATATGATGTAATTTTTTGAGGGATGAGGTCCAATGATTTTAAACTAGTCCTTTGCCGACGTTTCGACATATATTTATGTCATCTTCAGGGCTACAACATGATTGTTTTACAAGTAGCACTACTATTACAACTATAATCAGTTATTTCGACTATGGATTATTTTGTTATACATTGACATAAGGATATTGTTATAATTATTCTATTGCTTTAGAATTATTGCATAAGTAAAGAGATCACTATTTGATTACCTTGGAAATCTGTTTATGTTGCAGCATACCTATTTACTACTGTTACATGATGACTACTATTTGTTTGTTGGGAGGTTTCTTTACGGTTATGTTCCCTTTTGCTTGTTGAGTACCCAGTGTTTTTTTTTATATTATTTACTGGGTCTGCCTAATCTTCATGTGTTAGTCCCTATGGTTTGTTTTCTTGTATTGTGTAACAATGCAGATGACACCATTAGCGTAGATTGGTGGAGAAAACCCCATAAAAGTGACAGGTATCTGAATTACAAATCACACCACCCAATTAATCAAAAAAATAAACACAGCTATCGCGTTAAAACATAGAGCCCTCAGCCTCAGTGACTCCAAATTCCATAGTAAAAATATAACTCTAGTAAAATCCATATTGCTTAAAAATAATTTTCCTAAAGGTCTAATACATAAAATTATTACACACAGTTGCAACACACACACACACACACACACACACACATCATAATGATAATGGAGACTACAGACAACGAAATAACAATATAACAACAAATTCAAACAGTCGCAGACATAAACACAATGGACATACAGACAACACAGTCAGACTCTCAGAACAGTAACACAAACCCAGGCACAAACAACATAAAATATATTAGTCTTACGTATGTAAAAGGCCTCTCGGAAAGATTAAAAAAAACGTTAAAAGACACTATACATTGCAAAATTGCACACAAAAACAACAAAACATTAAATAGTTTAGTTTTTAACTTAGTTTTTAAATAAATAGTTAAGTTTTCTCTAAACTTAAATCTACAACCTCTACATTACAGAACAGTAATATAGTCTACCAAATTAACTGCAACGACTGCAAAATATATAGGAAAAACCAGCCAAGACTTAGCAAACGGATTCCTAATACGAAAATATCAGAGTATGAAAGCCAGCGAGCATGTTAGCCATTGGGCTACCATGGCCACTATACACACAAGTTACATTAAATACACTCGAGGATATCGCCACTAGCAGGTAATTAGGTCAACTTGCTATAACCTTCCAGCAGTATAATAGCAACAGTGAATGTGAAAGTTTGAAACTGTGTTATTAAAAATAATTACAATTAAATAAAAATATGCCGACTAATAAATAACGACTAAGCAAGTACTGCCGCGTCATCCTCATTGATATGACACTGGATTGAATCAAATCTCATTGTCAATTAACTTGAATGACAATATAATTAGCAAACAAATTACAGAAAACAATCTCTCCCGATAATTATCTCAATAACGTCATGTAATGCCCGTTCTAAAACAGAAGTATCAAACAAGTTTATCAAATAAATTCGCTCAAATGCAGTTGTTTGCGTTTGCTAACATGTTTTACAACAAATCTTTCTATATGCCCCATATCGACTTTCTACAGCTCCTGTAATTAACGAGAATTTCTTTGTACGAATATTTGGAAGAATATATTGATGTAAACATTTTTTTCTCAGCCATGACAATTAACAAGTCCGCACTAAGATCACGGCTTAGTGATGAACACTTGACAAGCTTCATTAAGACTGCTTTCTGCTAATCAGCTGAAGCCTAATATCGATGATGACTTTGTTGATTAGAAACACCACAACATGACTAATCAAAACAAAATCTGACTGATAATGTAATCACAGTTATTAATTAACATCACAGTTACCATATAATTAACATGATCATTAAGTAATTAACTTAATTTAATTAACATTATTATATAATTTCACCGTTATAATTAACATACTCATTAGTTAATTAGCTTAATTACTTAATATTATTATATAATTAACATCAATCACAGTTATTATTAATTACAAGCTATGAATAATAAACGGATTACCGAAAATACTAAAGTTTTATTTTTCTAATCATGTTTGTACTGTTTTTATTCGATCGAATAATACTTATAAAAAGACAGTTAATAAGTTTATTACGCTTACGTTTTGATATATAATGACAGCTAATGAATTAATAAATTGGATTAACTAAAATACTGAGTTTCTTGTTTTCCCCTATTATTTTGTTACTGTTTTCATTCGATTTAACAACATTTATAAAAACCTGTTACTATACTGTTTGCATAGGCCTACTTATTATCATTATTATAATACTGTCTTTGGGGTAATGTAAAAGTCCTCATCCGACGTTTGAGTTACCGTAAATGTCCTCATTTGGCCTTTGGGTTACTCTAAATGTCCTCATTTGGCCTTCAGATTACTTTAAAAGTCCTCATTTCTCCTTCAGGTTACTGTAAAAGGTAAAAGTTCTCATTCGAGCTTTAAGTTACTGTAAAAGTCCTCATAAGGGCCTTGAGTTACTGTAAATGCCCTCATTTGGCCTTTGGGTCACTGTAAATGTCCTCATTTAGCCTTTGAATTACAGTAAAAGTCCACATCCGGCTTTGGCTTACTGTAAAAGTCCTCATCTGAGCTTTAAGTAACTGTAAATGCCCTCATTTGGCCTTTGGGTTACTGTAAATGTCCTCATTTAGCCTTTGAATTACTGTAAAAGTCCTCATAAGGGCCTTGAGTTACTATAAATGCCCTCATTTGGCCTTTGGGTTACTGTAAATATCCTCACTAGCCTTTGGATTACTGTAATAGTCTTCATTCGACTATCGAGAGAATTTAACTTTTAAGATCACTATTCGAGAAAGAAGGTCATCAAAAACCATACGCAAAACAAAAAAAAAAAATTATTCGGATCACCACAACTGCAAACTCTAAAGGCTTCGCAATTCTCACCAATACAAACCAACACTGAATAGAAGATATGCAAATAAAAGATTTATTATTCAGTTTTAGTTTAAACATTGAATGGACTTCGTTATTCACAATCACACTGTCTAAACAGCTTTAGTCTGACATTATAGATCTAGAAGGTATCATCACTTGTTTGAATTCTAAAGAACTCTATACGCTCTAGCAGAATGATTAATAACTAACCAAGTGTACTCATGAATATCACAGCTGGCAAGTGCAAAACCACAACTATAATAATTCTACAACCTCATATGTATGATTGAGTAAATGTTACACATAATAATATCAACTGCCTCGTAAGAAAGAAACTGACAAATAACAACCATAGACATTCGTCATGGTAACAATAAAATTATTAAAAACCTTAAACGATACAAAAATGCTTAATAATACAGAATGAAAGAAAAAACTGAGTTCTGGAGAACTGAGTTCACCATAATGAGAGTAAAATATAAAGTAACATGAGAGAGACGTGCACACCATAGCCTGAAATGTCTTATCAGTAATTATAAGAACAACCAACTAGTCTAGTTAACATTCGACAAAAGGTTCTGTTAAGGCACAGATATAATGCTTCCATGGGTAAATCATGACGAAATCTACCATAGAAAAGACAGTAACATGAGAGGACCAGAGTGACGTGCACAGCATAGCCTGAAATGTCTTATCAGTAAATATAAGAACAACCAACTAGTCTAGTTAACATTCGACAAAAGGTTCTGTTAAGGCACAGATATAATGCTTCCATGGGTAAATCATGACGAAATCTACCATAGAAAAGACAGTAACATGAGAGGACCAGAGTGACGTGCACAGCATAGCCTGAAATGTCTTATCAGTAAATATAAGAACAACCAACTAGTCTAGTTAACATTCGACAAAAGGTTCTGTTAAGGCACAGATATAATGCTTCCATGGGTAAATCATGACGAAATCTAGCATAAAAAACACAGTAACATGAGATGGCCAGAGTAACTTGACAAAACATAGCCTGAAATGTCTTATCAGTAATTATAAGAACAACCAACTAGTCTAGTAAACATTCTACAAAAGGTTCTGTTAAGGCACAGATATCATGTTACCATGGGTAAATCATGACAAAATCTAGCATAGAAAACACAGTAACATGAGATGGCCAGAGTAACTTGACAAAGCATATCCTGAAATGTCTTATCAGTAATTATAAGAACAAACAACTAGTCTAGTAAACATTCGACAAAAGGTTCTGTTAAGGCTCAGATATCATGTTACCATGGGTAAATCATGACGAAATCTAGCATAGAAAACACAGTAACATGAGATGACCAGAGTGACGTGACACAGCATATCCTGAAATGTCTTATCAGTAATTATAAGAACAACCAACTAGTCTAGTAAACATTCTACAAGAGACAGATATCATAATTGCATGGGTAAATCATGACGAAATCTACCATAGAAAACACAGTAACATGAGATGGACTTGAGTGAACTGCACACACATAGCCTGAAATGTCTTATCAGTAATTATAAGAACAACCAACTAGTCTAGTAAACATTCTACAAGAGACAGATATCATAATTGCATGGGTAAATCATGACGAAATCTACCATAGAAAAGACAGTAACATGAGAGGACTTGAGTGACGTGCACACCATAGCCTGAAATGTTTTATCAGTAAATATAAGAACAACCAACTAGTCTAGTTAACATTCTACAAGAGACAGATATCATAATTGCATGGGTAAATCATGACGAAATCTACCATAGAAAAGACAGTAACATGAGAGGACTTGAGTGACGTTGCACACCATAGCCTGAAATGTTTTATCAGTAATATAAGAACAACCAACTAGTCTTGTTAACATTCTACAAGAGACAGATATCATAATTGCATGGGTAAATCATGACGAAATCTACCATAGAAAAGACAGTAACATGAGAGGACTTGAGTGACGTGCACACCATAGCCTGAAATGTTTTATCAGTAAATATAAGAACAACCAACTAGTCTTGTAACATTCTACAAGAGACAGATAATCATAATTTGCATGGGTAAATCATGACGAAATCTACCATAGAAAAGACAGTAACATGAGAGGACTTGAGTGACGTGCACACCATAGCCTGAAATGTTTTATCAGTAAATTAAAGAACAACCAACTAGTCTAGTTAACATTCTACAAGAGACAGATATCATAATTGCATGGGTAAATCATGACGAAATCTACCATAGAAAAGACAGTAACATGAGAGGACTTGAGTGACGTGCACACCATAGCCTGAAATGTTTTATCAGTAAATATAAGAACAACCAACTAGTCTTGTTAACATTCTACAAGAGACAGATATCATAATTGCATGGGTAAATCATGACGAAATCTACCATAGAAAAGACAGTAACATGAGAGGACTTGAGTGACGTGCACACCATAGCCTGAAATGTTTTATCAGTAAATATAAGAACAACCAACTAGTCTTGTTAACATTCTACAAGAGACAGATATCATAATTGCATGGGTAAATCATGACGAAATCTACCATAGAAAAGACAGTAACATGAGAGGACTTGAGTGACGTGCACACCATAGCCTGAAATGTTTTATCAGTAAATATAAGAACAACCAACTAGTCTTGTTAACATTCTACAAGAGACAGATATCATAATTGCATGGGTAAATCATGACGAAATCTACCATAGAAAAGACAGTAACATGAGAGGACTTGAGTGACGTGCACACCATAGCCTGAAATGTTTTATCAGTAAATATAAGAACAACCAACTAGTCTTGTTAACATTCTACAAGAGACAGATATCATAATTGCATGGGTAAATCATGACGAAATCTACCATAGAAAAGACAGTAACATGAGAGGACTTGAGTGACGTGCACACCATAGCCTGAAATGTTTTATCAGTAAATATAAGAACAACCAACTAGTCTAGTTAACATTCTACAAGAGACAGATATCATAATTGCATGGGTAAATCATGACGAAATCTACCATAGAAAAGACAGTAACATGAGAGGACTTGAGTGACGTGCACACCATAGCCTGAAATGTTTTATCAGTAAATATAAGAACAACCAACTAGTCTAGTTAACATTCGACAAGAGGACAGATATCATAATTGCATGGGTAAATCATGACGAAATCTACCATAGAAAAGACAGTAACATGAGAGGACTTGAGTGACGTGCACACCATAGCCTGAAATGTCTTATCAGTAAATATAAGAACAACCAACTAGTCTAGTTAACATTCTACAAGAGACAGATATCATAATTGCATGGGTAAATCATGACGAAATCTACCATAGAAAAGACAGTAACATGAGAGGACTTGAGTGACGTGCACACCATAGCCTGAAATGTCTTATCAGTAAATATAAGAACAACCAACTAGTCTAGTTAACATTCGACAAAAGTTCTGTTAAGGCACAGATATAATAATTCCATGGGTAAATCATGACGAAATCTACCATAGAAAAGACAGTAACATGAGAGGACTTGAGTGACGTGCACACCATAGCCTGAAATGTCTTTATCAGTAAATATAAGAACAACCAACTAGTCTAGTTAACATTCTACAAGAGCACAGATATCATAATCTTCATGGGTAAATCATGACGAAATCTACCATAGAAAAGACAGTAACATGAGAGGACTTGAGTGACGTGCACACCATAGCCTGAAATGTCTTATCAGTAAATATAAGAACAACCAACTAGTCTAGTTAACATTCGACAAAAGTTCTGTTAAGGACAGATATAATGCTTCCATGGGTAAATCATGACGAAATCTACCATAGAAAAGACAGTAACATGAGAGGACTTGAGTGACGTGCACAGCATAGCCTGAAATGTCTTATCAGTAAATATAAGAACAACCAACTAGTCTAGTTAACATTCGACAAAAGGTTCTGTTAAGGCACAGATATAATGCTTCCATGGGTAAATCATGACGAAATCTACCATAGAAAAGACAGTAACATGAGAGGACTTGAGTGACGTGCACAGCATAGCCTGAAATGTCTTATCAGTAAATATAAGAACAACCAACTAGTCTAGTTAACATTCGACAAAAGGTTCTGTTAAGGCACAGATATAATGCTTCCATGGGTAAATCATGACGAAATCTACCATAGAAAAGACAGTAACATGAGAGGACTTGAGTGACTGCACACCATAGCCTGAAATGTCTTATCAGTAAATATAAGAACAACCAACTAGTCTAGTTAACATTCGACAAAAGGTTCTGTTAAGGCACAGATATAATGCTTCCATGGGTAAATCATGACGAAATCTACCATAGAAAAGACAGTAACATGAGAGGACTTGAGTGACGTGCACAGCATAGCCTGAAATGTCTTATCAGTAAATATAAGAACAACCAACTAGTCTAGTTAACATTCGACAAAAGGTTCTGTTAAGGCACAGATATAATGCTTCCATGGGTAAATCATGACGAAATCTACCATAGAAAAGACAGTAACATGAGAGGACTTGAGTGACGTGCACACCATAGCCTGAAATGTCTTATCAGTAAATATAAGAACAACCAACTAGTCTAGTTAACATTCGACAAAAGGTTCTGTTAAGGCACAGATATAATGCTTCCATGGGTAAATCATGACGAAATCTACCATAGAAAAGACAGTAACATGAGAGGACTTGAGTGACGTGCACACCATAGCCTGAAATGTCTTATCAGTAAATATAAGAACAACCAACTAGTCTAGTAAACATTCTACAAAAGGTTCTGTTAAGGTACAGATATCATGCTTCCATGGGTAAATCATGACGAAATCTACCATAGAAAACACAGTAACATTACAGGGCTAGAGTGACGTGCACAGCATAGCCTGAAATGTCTTATCAGTAAATATAAGAACAACCAACTAGTCTAGTAAACATTCACAAGTTCGTTAAAGGCACAGATATCATGCTTCCATGGGTAAATCATGACGAAATCTACCATAGAAAAGACAGTAACATGAGAGGACTTGAGTGACGTGCACACCATAGCCTGAAATGTTTTATCAGTAAATATAAGAACAACCAACTAGTCTTGTTAACATTCTACAAGACACAGATGTCATTCTTGCATGGGTAAATCATGACGAAATCTACCATAAAAAACACAGTAACATTACAGGGCTAGAGTGACGTGCACAGCATAGCCTGAAATGTCTTATCAGTAATTATAAGAACCACCAACTAGTCTAGTAAACATTCTACAAAAGTATCTGTTAAGGTACAGATATCATGTTACCATGGGTACATCATGACGAAATCTACCATAGAAAACACAGTAACATTACAGGGCTAGAGTGATGTACACAGCATAGCCTGAAATGTCTTATCAGTAAATATAAGAACAACCAACTAGTCTAGTAAACATTCTACAAAAGGTTCTGTTAAGGTACAGATATCATGCTTCATGGGTAAATCATGACGAAATCTACCATAGAAAACACAGTAATATTACAGGGCTAGAGTGACGTGCACACCATAGCCTGAAATGTCTTATCAGTAAATATAAGAACAACCAACTAGTCTAGTAAACATTCTACAAGAGACAGATATCATGCTTGCATGGGTAAATCATGACGAAATCTACCATAGAAGAGACAGTAACATGAGAGGACTAGAGCGACGTGCACACCATAGCCTGAAATGTCTTATCAGTAAATATAAGAACAACCAACTAGTCTAGTTAACATTCGACAAAGGTTCGTTAGGCACAGATATAATGCTTGCATGGGTAAATCATGACGAAATCTACCATAGAAAAGACAGTAACATGAGAGGACCAGAGTGACGTGCACAGCATAGCCTGAAATGTCTTATCAGTAAATATAAGAACAACCAACTAGTCTAGTTAACATTCGACAAAAGGTTCTGTTAAGGCACAGATATAATGCTTCCATGGGTAAATCATGACGAAATCTACCATAGAAAAGACAGTAACATGAGAGGACCAGAGTGACGTGCACAGCATAGCCTGAAATGTCTTATCAGTAATTATAAGAACAACCAACTAGTCTAGTTAACATTCTACAAAAGGTTCTGTTAAGGTACAGATATAATGCTTCCATGGGTAAATCATAGAAAACACAGCAACATGAGAGGACTAGAGCGACGTGCACACCATAGCCTGAAATGTCTTATCAGTAAATATAAGAACAACCAACTAGTCTAGTAAACATTCTACAAGAGACAGATATCATAAGCTTGCATGGGTAAATCATGACGAAATCTACCATAGAAAAGACAGTAACATGAGAGGACTAGAGTGACGTGCACAGCATAGCCTGAAATGTCTTATCAGTAATATAAGAACAACCAACTAGTCTAGTTAACATTCGACAAAAGGTATCTGTTAAGGCACAGATATCATGTTACCATGAGTAAATCATGACGAAATCTACCATAGAAAAGACAGTAACATGAGAGGACTAGAGTGACGTGCACACCATAGCCTGAAATGTCTTATCAGTAAATATAAGAACAACCAACTAGTCTAGTTAACATTCGACAAAAGGTTCTGTTAAGGCACAGATATAATGCTTCCATGGGTAAATCATGACGAAATCTACCATAGAAAAGACAGTAACATGAGAGGACTAGAGTGACGTGCACACCATAGCCTGAAATGTCTTATCAGTAATTATAAGAACAACCAACTAGTCTAGTTAACATTCGACAACAGGCTCTATTTAAGGCACAGATATAATGCTTCCATGGGTAAATCATGACGAAATCTACCATAGAAAACACAGTAACATTACAGGGCTAGAGTGACGTGCACAGCATAGCCTGAAATGTCTTATCAGTAATTATAAGAACCACCAACTAGTCTAGTAAACATTCTACAAAAGTATCTGTTAAGGTACAGATATAATGCTTGCATGGGTAAACCATGATTAAATCTACCATAGAAAAGACAGTAACATGAGAGGACTAGAGTGACGTGCACACCATAGCCTGAAATGTCTTATCAGTAATTATAAGAACCACCAACTAGTCTAGTAAACATTCTACAAAAGTATCTGTTAAGGTACAGATATCATGTTACCATGGGTAAATCATGACGAAATCTACCATAGAAAACACAGTAACATGAGAGGACCAGAGTGACGTGCACAGCATAGCCTGAAATGTCTTATCAGTAATTATAAGAACAACCAACTAGTCTAGTTAACATTCGACAACAGGCACTGTTTAAGGCACAGATATAATGCTTCCATGGGTAAATCATGACGAAATCTACCATAGAAAAGACAGTAACATGAGAGGACCAGAGTGACGTGCACAGCATAGCCTGAAATGTCTTATCAGTAATTATAAGAACAACCAACTAGTCTAGTTAACATTCTACAAAAGGTTCTGTTAAGGTACAGATATAATGCTTCCATGGGTAAATCATAGAAAACACAGTAACATGAGAGGACCAGAGTGACGGGCACAGCATAGCCTGAAATGTCTTATCAGTAATTATAAGAACAACCAACTAGTCTAGTTAACATTCGACAAAAGGTTCTGTTAAGGCACAGATATAATGCTTCCATGGGTAAATCATGACGAAATCTACCATAGAAAAGACAGTAACATGAGAGGACCAGAGTGACGTGCACAGCATAGCCTGAAATGTCTTATCAGTAATTATAAGAACAACCAACTAGTCTAGTTAACATTCGACAAAAGGTTCTGTTAAGGCACAGATATAATGCTTCCATGGGTAAATCATGACGAAATCTACCATAGAAAAGACAGTAACATGAGAGGACCAGAGTGACGTGCACAGCATAGCCTGAAATGTCTTATCAGTAATTATAAGAACAACCAACTAGTCTAGTTAACATTCGACAAAAGGTTCTGTTAAGGCACAGATATAATGCTTCCATGGGTAAATCATGACGAAATCTACCATAGAAAAGACAGTGACATGAGAGGACCAGAGTGACGTGCACAGCATAGCCTGAAATGTCTTATCAGTAATTATAAGAACAACCAACTAGTCTAGTTAACATTCGACAAAAGGTTCTGTTAAGGCACAGATATAATGCTTCCATGGGTAAATCATGACGAAATCTACCATAGAAAAGACAGTAGACATGAGAGGACCAGAGTGACGTGCACAGCATAGCCTGAAATGTCTTATCAGTAATTATAAGAACAACCAACTAGTCTAGTTAACATTCGACAAAAGGTTCTGTTAAGGCACAGATATAATGCTTCCATGGGTAAATCATGACGAAATCTACCATAGAAAAGACAGTAACATGAGAGGACCAGAGTGACGTGCACAGCATAGCCTGAAATGTCTTATCAGTAAATATAAGAACAACCAACTAGTCTAGTTAACATTCGACAAAAGGTTCTGTTAAGGCACAGATATAATGCTTCCATGGGTAAATCATGACGAAATCTACCATAGAAAAGACAGTAACATGAGAGGACTTGAGTGACGTGCACAGCATAGCCTGAAATGTCTTATCAGTAATTATAAGAACCACCAACTAGTCTAGTTAACATTCGACAAAAGGTTCTGTTAAGGCACAGATATAATGCTTCCATGGGTAAATCATGACGAAATCTACCATAGAAAAGACAGTAACATGAGAGGACTTGAGTGACTGCACACCATAGCCTGAAATGTCTTATCAGTAATTATAAGAACAACCAACTAGTCTAGTTAACATTCGACAAAAGGTTCTGTTAAGGCACAGATATAATGCTTCCATGGGTAAATCATGACGAAATCTACCATAGAAAACACAGTAACATGAGAGGACCAGAGTGACGGGCACAGCATAGCCTGAAATGTCTTATCAGTAAATATAAGAACAACCAACTAGTCTAGTTAACATTCGACAAAAGGTTCTGTTAAGGCACAGATATAATGCTTCCATGGGTAAATCATGACGAAATCTACCATAGAAAAGACAGTGACATGAGAGGACCAGAGTGACGTGCACAGCATAGCCTGAAATGTCTTATCAGTAATTATATGAACAACAAACTATTCTAGTTAATATTCTTCAGTAGGTTCTGTAAAGGCACAGATATCATGCTTTTATGGTTAAATCATGAGGAATATAAGAAACCGACAGTATTGATTGCATCGATGAATAACAGATGAAACAACAATAGTATCTGCTCAAGATACCTACAATAACTATCTTAATCATGAATAACAGAGAGAAGAACAACAGTATCTGTTCAAGATACCAAAACTAACGATCTTAATCATGAATAACAGAGAGAACAACAGTATCTGTTGAAGATACCAAAACTAACGAGTTTAATCATGAATAACAGAGAAAACAACAACAGTATCTGTTCAAGATAACAAAACTAACGATTTTACTCATGAATAACAGAGAAAACAACAACAGTATCTGTTCAAGATACCAAAACTAACGATTTTAATCATGAATAACAGATGAAACAACAATAGTATCTGCTCAAGATACCAACAATAACGATTTTAATCATGAATAACAGAGAAAACAACAACAGTATCTGTTGAAGATACCAAAACTAACGATTTTAATCATGAATAACAGAGAAAACAACAACAGTATCTGTTGAAGATACCAAAACTAACGATTTTAATCATGAATAACAGAGAAAACAACAACAACATCCGTTCAATTAAAATATACTGGTTATATTTATAAATATTAAGTTAAAAAAATAAACTAGAAAACAACAGACTACGGTCACGAGAGAGAATACTTTAAACAACAAATATTACAAATAAAAAAATGTTTAAAAAAAACAACGGTATCTGATCAAAACACAATAAACCGATTATATTAATAAATTTTATAAAAAATAATATGGAAAATAACAGTGTCTGCTCGAGACAGAATATACCGAAATTACAAATAAAGATTATTAAATAAATACCATAGACAACAACAAACCTCTTCAAGGTACTCAATATACTGATTTTGTTAATGAAGACTATTTTAAAGTACCATAGAAAAAACATCAATTCAAAATACAGAATTTTTCGATTATATCAATAATGTTTTTTAAAAAATACCATAGAAATCAAGTCTCTTTTCAAGATATAGAATATAGATTTTGTTGACAAATCTTAAGAGAATATACCGATTTGATTAATGAAGGCTAGCATAGCTAGATTATTAGAAGTAGCATAGAAAAAACATCTCCCTTCAAAACACGGAATATACCGATTGTGTTATTAAATGTTATAACAAAAATACCATAGGAATAAACAGTCTCTCTTCATTAGAAAATATACCGATTGTGTTATAACAAATACCATATTATACCAAAAATACCGTAGAAATCAACAGTGTCTCTTCATTAGAGAATATACCGATTGTGTTATAACAAAATACCATATTATAACAAAAATACCGTAGAAATCAACTGTCTCTCTTCATGAGAGAATATACAATTGTGTTATAACAGATATCATATTATAACAAAAATACCGTAGAAATCAACAGTCTCTCTTTATTAGAAAATATATACATTGTGTTATAACAAATACCATATTATAACAAAAATACCGTAGAAATCAAGTCTCTCTTCATTAGAGAATATACCGATTGTGTTATAACAAAATACCATATTATAACAAAAATACCGTAGAAATCAACAGTGTCTCTTCATTAGAGAATATACCGATTGTGTTATAACAAAATACCATATTATAACAAAAATACCGTAGAAATCAACTGTCTCTCTTCATGAGAGAATATACCGATTTGATTAATGAAGGCTAGCATAGCTAGATTATTAGAAGTAGGATAGAATAAACATCTCCCTTCAAAACACGGAATATACCGATTGTGTTATTAAATGTTATAACAAAAATACCATAGGAATAAACAGTCTCTCTTCATTAGAAAATATACCGATTGTGTTATAACAAATACCATATTATAACAAAAATACCGTAGAAATCAACAGTCTCTCTTCATTAGAGAATATACCGATTGTGTTATAACAAATACCATATTATAACAAAAATACCGTAGAAATCAACAGTGTCTCTTCATTAGAGAATATACCGATTGTGTTATAACAAAATACCATATTATAACAAAAATACCGTAGAAATCAACTGTCTCTCTTCATGAGAGAATATACCGATTGTGTTATAACAGATACCATATTATAACAAAAATACCGTAGAAATCAACAGTCTCTCTTCATGAGAGAATATACCGATTGTGTTATAACAAATACCATATTATAACAAAAATACCGTAGAAATCAACAGTCTCTCTTCATGAGAGAATATGCCAATTGTTTTATAAAAAATACCATATTATAACAAAAATACCGTAGAAATCAACAGTCTCTCTTCATGAGAGAATATACCGATTGTGTTATAACAAATACCATATTATAACAAAAATACCGTAGAAATCAACAGTATCTCTTCATTAGAGAATATACCGATTGTGTTATAACAAAATACCATATTATAACAAAAATACCGTAGAAATCAACAGTCTCTCTTTATTAGAGAATATACATTGTGTTATAACAAATACCATATTATAACAAAAATACCGTAGAAATCAACAGTCTCTCTTCATGAGAGAATATGCCAATTGCTTTATAACAAATACCATATTATAACAAAAATACCGTAGAAATCAACAGTCTCTCTTCATGAGAGAATATGCCAATTGTTTTATAACAAATACCATATTATAACAAAAATACCGTAGAAATCAACAGTCTCTCTTCATGAGAGAATATGCCAATTGTTTTATAACAAATACCATATTATAACAAAAATACCGTAGAAATCAACAGTCTCTCTTCATGAGAGAATATACCGACTGTGTTATAACAAATACCACAGAAAACAATAGCCTCTCTTCAAGACATGGAATACACACAGATGTCATAAAAAATACCATAGAAAAAGGTCTCTCTTCATAACACAGAATATACCGAATTTGTTAATAAATGTAAAAAAAAAATGCTATAGAAACCAGTATGTCTTTAAACCACAGAAGATACAGATTTCATTAATAAACAATTATTAAAAGAAAATACCATGAAAAACAACAGTTGTCTATGTTGAAGACAGAATATATTGATTTCAAATTTTATGATATTAAAAATATTCCAAAACCATGTTACAACACTAACTGTTTTTCTCAAAGGAATCAATGATTGCCAAAAACTTGTTTAAGATAAAGAAAGAACTAGTAAAGTGGAGTCAGTCAAACACAGAAAACTACAAACCAATAGTACCATCAGAAAAGAAATTGGAAACTGTCAAGCAATGCCATATACACTTAGAGAAGTATATGAAGGCACTCACTTATATTTTAGCAAAATCACATGATATTTTACAAGTACTAAGGGCAGAGTACTTGTACTGTCAACACTGAAACGTAATAAAATAGATCTGATATAGAATTATAGATCTGATATAGTTTAAAAAAATAAAATAAACGAAAATAATTGAATTATAAGAGTGTTATGTGATGAAGTAGTCACAAAAACTTCCACAACAGTAGTATTTCAGAGGTTTAACACAATTTAAGCACTCATTCCCTAGGTATATCATTCTTTCCTACTAAGCAAGTATGACATCCTAATCAAATAAGAAAATGACTGAGTAGTGCAATCTAATGATATAAACAAACTATAACCAAAAAGCAGCACAATCAATCAAATAAAAGAATAAAGATAGAAACATTAATTTAAATACATAATCAGAAGTTAATCAAGAAAACTAAATGACAACACATTCCTTCACAACTAATGTACAAAAGTTTATTTTGAAACTAAATTTTTGAAAAAAACTAACCTTTTTAACAAGTAGAAAACAAATGTGAACTTTGAGTTAGATCCCTAAGTTTTAAAACAGGGATTAGGTTTTCTGCCCACTCCTTCATTTTCTCTCAGCAAATTATTTCAAAAATACATCTTAAAAATCACGGAACTTTTCTTTTTAAAATAATATCCATCTAACATTCATTCTTTATGGACTGTTAAATGAGGAAAACAGTAGCATTTGTTTTTCTACACAAAAAATGTTTACTTTTACAAAACTAGAAATCATTTTACACATAAAATATTGTGAGCCAACAAATACTTAATATCCCAGCTGTTCATCTAAGGAACCCCACTGATAAAAGAAAAAAAAGATACTTTAGTTTCACCAAGCATAACTTCATTGATTTTCACGAGTTTTTGGAATCATCAAATATTAAATTCATATTATTTAAATGAAGATTATAACGATTAAATTCTTAAAGGTTTCCATTATTTTGCAGATTTTCTACAAGTCGGTGCAGGCACTTGAACGTTTTTCTTTGTTAATTGTTATTTATTGAAAAATTAGTAAAGAACATTTGTATAAAAAAAAAATGAAGAAAACAATTTGAAACCAGACATTAACGGCGGAAAATATTAGCAGATTATTATATTACTCGTAAATTTACTATAAAGGAGGACAAATTTTTTTTCACCTGATCATAATAAACTATACAATATTTTATTTTATATACCTTAAACCAACAACAGTGGTAAGCCAAGTTATATAAGCACTTCTGTTAATAGCAATTTCCTTCTTACTAAAACAATTTACACGTTTAATAAATTAGTTATAAATTAAAAATAAACTAAAAATCTCTCCAATCACATTTTATAAATTTTCCTTCTGGTCCTTTTGTCGTTTAGCTTTATCATATTAGGGCTACTGTACTTTAAAAAGTGCCAGCATCACAAAATTAATTAGATAATTTTGCAATTATCTTAAATTAATCAAAATTCATGACTGGTATATTTTTCATTTTATTTTTGATTAGAAACTAGAACACTACTAAGAAACTTACATTGACAATATCATTGAAACGAATAAGAGGTGAAATATGAATTCACTTTAGCAGGAATAGATATATTTCTATCTAGGAGATTTTATTTTGTTTATCTAGTATGCCCTAAACATACAAATTTCTTAATAGTTAATATTCCTCCAATTTTAATATTTTTAATAAGTAAACGTTTTTAATACATAATAAAATATATGTTTAAGGTGTAGTTTGTTCAATCACACGTTTAACTCACTTTCACATCCTACCCACAAAGTCACAGCTTGTTCAATAACGAAGAAAATTATGAAAAACGATTGGAATTTTTAATTATTAGAACAAATATGAAAGTAATATTAATATTTTCATTATATAGTTCTCAGCAAAATATGCACTATACAGATAATTCGGAGATCTTTATAATTTATTAAGTAATTATTATGATAGCAATCGTAATGTATTTTAATGCTTGGAAAATTAAATTTTCAGAAAAATATACCCAAAATACACATCAATAAAGGATTATTACGATCATTCAGTTAGTAAAATTTTAATGTGAATTATAATCACAAATTTATGAAACCAACGGTTAGCTTGCAAATATGCAAAATTAATCTTCCATAGAAAGTCCATTTTAAAATATAAATTTATGAAAGTCTTACTACTTTTATATTGAATGATGCAGGTAGTTCTAGCAGTAAGACCGCATAAAATGGACAAATAAAGTAGAATACAGGTATTTCATAAGGCAACACCTTCAATAGTAAAAACAAGGTTTATAATAATAAAAAATAATAGTTAAGAAATGAGAAAAAAAGACTTACTGGGGGAGGCTGAGTCCTGAAGGGACCGGCTTGTGTAGAGTAGGGTCCCATGGGTCGGGGGGCCCAATTTTGATTAAAAGTCATTGCTGAGGGGGGCTGATCAGCACTTTTGGGCATTCCATATTCACTATAACTGTTAGGGTATCTATTATGAACACTGTTTGACGATTGGAGCAGCTGGTTCAATGTTGGTGTAGTTCCCGTTGGAGAAGAAGAAATATTTTGCCCCGCTGGCATAAACCTTTGCTGTTGGGAATGGGGAGGAAATGCAGCACCAGGTACTGGGCCTCCACTAGGAGGTCGAGCAGGAACAGGCAGAGGCTTTGAACCGGGATATGGGTGCCTCATGCCAGGGGAAAAATGTGCATATGAATTACTCTGGTGGTGCATTGACTCACCCATATGCATTGGATTTCCTGTATCTGGATGCATAAAAACACCCCTTTGAGAAAAGGGCACTCCATACCCTTGCATATTCTGTCCACTTTCAGGAGGGCACTTTCCATAATTAACGTCACTCACACTAGTCTCAGAATTATGTGAATAAGATTTATCCGAACTATTCACTTTACTATTA
The DNA here is from genome assembly GCA_026182355.1 of Hermatobates lingyangjiaoensis. Lineage (NCBI taxonomy): Eukaryota > Metazoa > Arthropoda > Insecta > Hemiptera > Hermatobatidae > Hermatobates > Hermatobates lingyangjiaoensis. The sequence continues at coordinate 466,494 of JAPFBL010000247.1, forward strand.
TTTTCGTCGGAATTACTAGTATTTTGATCCGTACTGTTGACCGGAGGAACCGATTCTTGACGATATTGACTCATGTCGACAGAAATATTCTGGGCAGGCTTCATACCTTTACCACCTACATTCGATCCTACACTCGCACGGGCACTATTTTTTTCTGTTCCATTCTGCAAACTAATATTTGCCGATAATGGAGACTGTTCCTGATGTACAATTTCCCGATTCACGTCATTTTGCTGGGGTTCAGCTTGCGTTGCAGCCATGTTAGGCAGAGCCTCTATCGCTGCCAACACCCCGCCACGGCAAACACATCTAGATTTTACTTACGTTATACCGAATAAGTTCCAACGCCACTTCACTAAAGACCATTTTATTCCCATCACTTAAACACGCACATGTTTCTAACCCAACTACCACCAGTTATTAGAAAAGCACCAATATAATTCCGACACATTTCGGATCACCACTAAACATTATTTCGCATTTCTACATCAATAGCAGGATAGCGCGAAAGGAGGTTAGGCCAGAAGGTTACTATATTCATCCGCGACAATAACATTGACTTTTCCTTCTCACACACTAAATAAAAAGATAAATAATATTACTTCTCTATTTATTTATTATACCGCAGCTGTCATAATGGAATATATCGCCAAATATATAACTTTTTTCTTCCCTTTAAGTACAAGTTGGAACTATTTGAATGTTGCTGCATTAGTCAAAACAAACTTACATATTAAAATAAAAGTGTTTAAAAACCTGTAACATGTAAGAATTTATATTTTTATCAAATTATTAATCCTAAATTATGTCAATAATTTTTTAATATTGCTGAATATAATTTGTTGTTATTATTAAGATCTCGTACCTTGCCTATCTAACCAGTACTCTTTCATCAATATCTTCACAGATGGCACCACATGACGATATAGGCCGAATGGTTGGAAGTTTACCATGTGGAAGGTTTCAAATTTATTAACTAAATATTCTTTTCATGCTGCTAACATTGTACAAGTTTTTCGATGATCGTACTGCTATAACAGTTATTAAGTAATTGAAAATGGCTTCAAGAGGAGGACCAATGGTCGCTGGAACAGATGGTATGGATTTTCTTCACAGACAAAGAGTAGCAACTCACTATCAAATAAGGTAAAATCGTTTGTTGTAATAAGAAAAATTGATGAAAAGATTGTCATAATACGATAATAAATCAGTAGTTTGATGTTTCTTCCGTTCTAAGATGTTTCTTGATATTTGGTTGGCTTTATTTAGCAACTTTCTATAAGACTAAAATATATAAAAAAAAAATTAATATTACCGAAGTACTTACAAAAATAAAATATATAGTCACTAATTAGAAAGTTTAAGATTACTTGATAATTTCATGATTTATGAGTTAATTACTGTCAATATTCAACGATATTATCCATTATTATTTTATACTTTTTCATTAGTCCTTGGACTGTCAAAGGAGTAAGTTCAAAGTGGAATCATTAATCTTTAAATTTTGGCAAACTACCAAACTAATTTAAAACCTTACCACTTTTTGACAGTTTAAAAAAAAAATCAGCATTATTTTCTGATCCATGCTTAAAGGTGGATGTCAGTCAATGCTTCAATTTAATAAAGAATGTTTTCATTGTCCAGCGTTTTGAATTAGTATATTTTTATATATGTATTTTAATCATACATAATTTTATGTACATTGATTTGAATTATGCAGCAAACTATTAGGTAACTGTGTGTTTAAGAGTAGTTAGAAAATTGTTTATAATAGAATGTTTTAACTACTAATATGTTATTTGTAGCAGTGAGAACTGTACTTCTTTTATATTGAACGATAAATTGCTAAATCTAATCTCCTAGCAGCATAGTCTTTAATATTTTCATGAAAACTGTTCAAGTCAAAAAGTGTTATTTTTATTATTGTTTACAGTTACAGACGAGGCCATCAATCTGGACTGTTCACACAGTTAATTAACTAATCAGTTAATTAGAGATTTTCAGACAATATGAAATCACTAACTTGAAAATATATTGAACAGTCCAATAGTGAAAAATTCCATATAATTTAGATTGGTTTATTTCTTTTTTCAAAAATTTGTTAAGTTTTGTGTTTATGTAATGAGTCTAGTTGTAGACATATTGGAACAGAGAGAGTTTACGAGCCCCAGAGATGAGAAATCAACAATGGCCAAAATGTTTATAAAACTAATTTGTTTTATTAATTTCAAAAATGTAAACATGGATGGATTTTGTTGTAATTGATAATTGCAGGTAAATAATGTCTTATTTATTAGACTCAAAGATGTGTTTGGTCTTCTCCCAGACCAGGGATATAGCAAGAACTAATTAAACTTTTATTGAAAGAAAGATTACTGCAATATAAGTATGAGTTGCCATTGAAGAAAAAGAAAGGACTCCAAAATCATTACTGGAGAGTAGGGAAACCCTTATAACCTCTCTGTAAACGCTGGGACTACATTAAACTTATATTGAAAGAAACATTTCTGCAATATAAGTATGAGTTGCCATTTAAGAAAAAGAAATGGCTCCAAAATCCCTACTGGAGAGTAGGGAAACCCTTATAACCTCTGTGTAAAGGTCTGTCTCTGTAAACGATGGGGCTCCTAAAGTACACTCCAGCCCATATATTTATATACATTAAATTAATTAAAAGAAAAAATCACGAAGAAACAACAGCAAAACTCTCTTCAATATTTCATCATCAGGAGTTGAAGAAGAAGAGTTCTGATTTGCTGGCAAGCAGTAAATATATATATATATATATATATACACTTTTTCGATGAAAATACGATCCCAAATGGACATATACAGTTCAATGTACATAAAGAAACATAGAGAAATTAAAAACACACACTTACAGTCTCTAATTTTTGGTTGCATCGTCTCCAGGAGAGATACGAAAGGGAAACCAAGCGCACTGGTACAGATGTGTTGGTCTCCAACCGTCTCTGTACCAGTGCGTTTGGTTTCTCTCTCTTATCTCTCCTGAAGACAGTTCAAACGAAAATTTGAGACTTTAAGTGTGTGTTTTTAATTTCTTTATGTACATTGAACTATATATATATATATATATATATTTAAAGAGACCAACCGTCGCTTCACAAGTGCGCTTGGTGTCCCTTTCTCAACTCTCCTGATGACGGTTCAACCGAAAATTAGAGTCAGTAAGTGTGTTTGTTCCTTAGTTCTGTATTTGTGATTCATCGTGAAACGTTTGTTGTTCTTTTGGATCGTTTTCCTGTTTACAATGTATATATATATATATACCTGATCAAACCACAATATGAAAACGAGAAAACAAGATTAAACAAGGTTGAAAGATCTTAGTCTTGTTTTACCATTTTCATATTGTGGTTTGATTATTGATTGTTATTTCACGTGTTTATGTGACATCCTTTTATATATACCTAAATGAATAGTCATTGATTAGTGAGGATTGATTTTTGCTGTTCATGCCAATTTGATTGGTCTCAGATTCAATGAATATTTTAGAGTTCAAAACTCTAAAAACGGTCTATGAACACAAAAAATTTATCACTCCAACAGCTTCTATATAAACCAGTGTACGACTCATAGGAGCTCGTTCACATTCAGGTATGAATCTGAACCGTTAAATTGTATTTTGAAATTATTTTTTATATATTTAATTCTATTAATTTATCAATTATTATTTAAATTTGTTTTTTTCAGTTAATCATTATTTCGTTTATTTTCTATTGAATTATATTTAGTTTTTAAGCAAAGTCTTGGTGTTTTTAATTTTTTCTGGTTTTTTTCCTTCTTCAACTATTACTAGTACAATTTTCATAATAGTAATAGAAACAATAAGCAAGTTCTACAAATTATTTTTTGTGTTTTTTAATAATATTTGCTTACAGGAAGGACTGCTACGAAAATTTACAAATATATGTGAATAATTGAAATCATCCTAGGATATTAATGATTTTGATGCAATATGATCGCCTCATCCATGATGTTTTACTTTCTTGATACTATTTCTGTTATATTTTATATTGTTTTAAATTACACAAAGCAAGACACAGAGAAAAGAATAAAAAGCACACTTACAGAATTCTCAATTTATTTCGACCTGTTGTTTGTCATCAGGAGTAGTCTAGAAGAATCCTTTTTCTTTTTTTTTTTTTTTTCTGTGTCGTGCTTTGTGTAATTTAAAGTTTCATAGTCCTTGTGGACCGTTTCTTAAATATAGTAGTATATTTTATATTGTGTCATTAGTTCTTTACTTGTGTAAGCTGTTATAGTGTGGTGTGGTATTTACTTATGATGAGAAATTTAAAAAATTACTTCTCCACGAAAAATAACTTTATGTTATAAACTAACAACGTGTTTCGAACATTTTGTGTTCTTCTTCAGGTTTATATCTACAGATGTGGTTTAGATTCAGAAGAAGTTCACTAAGTGTTCGAAAGGCGTTGTTAGTTTATAACATAAAGCTCTTTTACGTGTGGAAACGTAATTCTTGAAATTCCCCTATCGGTGTTAGTTCTGTTATATGGTAGAGAAGATAAAAGGAAATATCGAATACACTTATTAGTCTAGAGCAGAGGTTCCCAAAGTGGGTTCCGCGGAACCCAGTGGTTCCTTAACGGACTGTCTGGGGTTCTGTGAAAAACATTTTTCTAATTTTTTTTTTGTGGGTATGGATTTATTCTCTATTTCATGTGAATCATGAATCCAAATAGTGTTTATATTTACATATACTCATAAGTAGAACTGGTCAACATTTTATTCATATTTAGGATGAATCACTAGTCAGTTTTTGGAATTTCCTGCTATTGCAAAAGTAGCACTTCACACATTTCTGCCATTTCCCACTACCTACTTATGTAAAACTGGATTTTCCCTTTGAACTACCATAGAAATCAAATACCGAAGTAGACTTAATGCTGGTGGCTAACTTGAGAATCAAACTCTCAACTATAAAGCCAAAAATGATTATAAAAACAAACTCTGGTGTTAAAATTGCTAGTAATTCTGTTTTATGTTGTTATGCACTTGTGGAAAATATGAAAATTACAATCTTTTAGTTTTGAATTTGTATTTAAAACAACACATTGCAGTAATATTACCTTTTTAAATGTTTTGAAACATACATACTATATTTAAAAAGGCATATGCAAATATTTATATTATATGATTGTATGAAATCATTAGAATCTGGAATTCCCGGGAAAGTTATTGGAACCAAAAAAAGGTTCCGGGTCGAAAAAAGTTTGAAAAACTCTGGTATATAGACTGTATTATATTTTTTATTTTTTCAAGAAATTACACAAAATATTGATAAGAAAAATAATAAACTTTTCAATATCTCGTATCTAAAAACTTTTCAATACCTCGTATCTAAAAACTGTTCAATACCTCGTATCTAAAAACTTTTCAATACCTTGTATCTAAAAACTTTTCAATACCTCGTATCTAAAAACTTTTCAATATCTCGTATCTAAAAACTTTTCAATATCTCGTATCTAAAAACTCTTTAATATCTCGTATCTAAAAACTTTTTAAAACTATTTTGATTGTTGGCTGTATAATCTTTATTCAAAAAAAAACCTTTGTTTTTCTCTCTCAATAACAAATACAATTAATTCTAAGACTGGGGAATTTCAAAAACTTAGTCTTCACACAAAAAAAAAGTTTTAACTTTATTATTTCATCTTGCTTAGTAGATATTGGAGTGTAGAGTCTATTGGAGAGTAGTAGGTCTGATGTCTTTTTACTTTTATAAAATATGGTCAGCCTTATCCTGTCTTGCTCGTTGGTAGCCTGAACATATATATGATGTAATTTTTTTGAGGGTTGAGGTCCAATGTTTTTAAACTAGTCCTTTTGCCGACGTTTCGACATATATTTATGTCATCTTCAGGGCTACAACATGATTGTTTTACAATTAGCACTACTATTACTACTATATGGTAATTTATTACATTTTAATATGTACAGTAACAAAGAGGAATTTATTGATAAATCAGTTATTTCGACTATGGATTTTTTTTTCTTATATATTAACATAAGGATATTGTTATAATTATTCTATTGCTTTTACAATTATTTCATAAGTATAAAGATCACTATTTGATTACCTTGACATCTGTTTATGTTGCAGCATTCTTATTTAATACTGTTTCATGATGGTTACTATTTGTTTTCTGGGAGGTTTCTTTACGGTTATGTTCTGTTTTGCTTGTTTGAGTACCCAGTGTTTTTTTATATATATATATTTTTTTTATTTTTTACTGGGTTGCCTAATCTTCTTGTGTTAGTCCCTATGGTTTGTTTTCTTGTATTGTGTAAAAATGTTTGTGTAAATTTGGCTAAATTTTTTTATGTCTCTTCTAGAGTTGCAAGTTTTTTCCGTTTGTCCTATGTGTATTATTTCCTTTACTAGTCTCTTTTGGGTGTGTTTTTCTTTGTCTATTATAAGTGGGTTATGAAAGTCAAAGTTATGTTTTTGTGTGTTGGCATGTATTAAATAAGAATACTGCAACATAAACAGATTTCCAAGGTAATCAAATAGTGATCTCTATACTTATGCAATAATTCTAAAGCAATAGAATAATTATAACAATATCCTTATGTTAATGTATTAAAAAATAATCCATAGTCGTAAAAACTGATTTATCAATAAATTCCTCTTTGTTACTGTACATATTAAAATGTAATAAATTACCATATAGTAGTAATAGTAGTGCAATTGTAAAACATCATGTTGTAGCCCTGAAGATGACATAAATATATGTCGAAACGTCGGCAAAAGGACTAGTTTAAAATCATTGGACCTCAAATCTCAAAAAAATTACATCATATAAATATTGGGTCAAGAAAACAAATCATGATGAATATAGTTAGTTACTAGTTTTTGTATGACACGTTCCTCTTGCCTATGTTCCATACTGAAGTATCCTCTGAAAAAAAAAAATCCTATACTAAACCAAAAATAGTTTGGAAACGTTTTTTGTTCTTGTGTGGAGACGTATTTTTTTGAAATTCCATAATATTAGTAAATACCATACTATAACAGATTGCACAAGTAATGGATTAATTCTAAGGTAGTACAATCAGTTATTATGTGCTATTTATTCATTGTAGAGGTATAAAGCTAATAAAGTCAACACATATACAGGTTTAATAATGAAAACAATGCGTTTCAAAACATGTAGTGTTCTTCTTGAAGCATACTATTTTAAAAAAAAAAAAAAAAAAATACAATTGTAAACCTGAATAAGAACCCTACGTGTTTGAAACGCGTTGTTTAAACTATTAAACTTGTGTATATGTGGAAAATATTTTACTCTACAAATACAATTAAGTAAAAAAAAAATAATTCTAAAAAGCTAAACTATGATTAGATATAAATAATTCGAAATGAAAAGGACAATAAGAAATTCCAGAACTGGCAATAAATATGAATTAATCAACCTGAACCCAAATATGAGTCAGATGTCAAAATTTATAAAAAAAATAGGACTATGATTATATCTGTTGCCTAATATAGATTACAGATATTCATTAAGAAATTATAATTCTAATACAATATAGACATTAATTGTCAAAATATTAAATTTATGAAAATACAGTAAAAAAAAGGTGTAAGTTTGGGGGTCAGGTTAGCTCAGTGGTTACGTGCTCGCCTCTGAACTGATAGAACCGGGGTTCGATCCTCACCTGGCCCTCGATTTATTCACGCGGGAGGTGGTGAATAAATCTGAGCGCGTCGTCCCTCGGAGAAGGACGTTAAACCGTCGGTCCCGAGCCTGTACGATGTCAGGTACTCGTTAAAGATCCTTACTCTAAATACACTTGAGTTTGGGGCAAAATTTAGGACTCCCACTGTAGAATCAATCTTCATTGAGTGGTATCACAAAGGGCCAATGCTCGGCCTAAGTGTGTTCCCTTGTGGGACTGCCACTGCAACCTAACCTAAGGTGTAACTTTTGATAGTTAATATTAATATTATAAATTATGATAATTATATTATTGATATTCTCATAATTACTATTTTAGGTGTTATAGTATTTCATAATTCCAGTTTTGGTTTAGTTATAAGGCCAAATTCTATAAGGCTACAATTTTTCTATGTAACCTCTTCTAATTTGTCTATGTCTATAGAATTTATGAATTTTATAAATTTACCAGTTACAATAGAAATACAATAATAAAAGGCCTTACAGTATTGTATCCAATATATAATTTTTTTTTTCATTGTGGTTCTTTAATCCATCTTTTATATCAAGAGTCATTGTTATTATTAATTTTTCTTATACAAATAAATATTGATAAACATAGTATCGACCATACAGTCGAAACAAAATAAAAAAATATATCAGGACACAAAATAGATCTTCAGGTTTAAATTAAGCTATCATTGCTAAAGCTTCAGTTTTTTTTATCTAAAACCTTTTTGCAGGACTAGAAAACTAATATTAGTTTTTCTTTTTCAAGATTGTATACTTATGTAACTTCTCTTACTAACCTATTGTCAAAATTCCTTTTATATTTTCTTATTTGTAACTGTTTTACGCTTTTTATGTATGTTTGATTTTTGAATCAATATATTATTTATTATATTTCCTCTGTTTTTATAGGTATATGAAAAAGGTTGTAAATAAAAACCTTTTGTCAATAAATCAAAATGAGATATCAATTTGAACCTGAAGAACTGATAAAAAGTTTTATTATATATACAAAACTATAGTTTATCGGGACTCGGTCAGTTCTTCAGGTTCAAATTAAACTCTCATTGCCAACGTTTCGGTCTTTATTTAAAACCTTTTTCATAGGCCTACAAAAACTGAGGAAATATAAGAAATAATACAATCATTCAAAAATCAAACATACATAAAAGTGCAGTTAGTTACAATTAAGAAATTACAATAGAAATTTTGACTAAATGTTAGTGAGAAAACTTACAGAAGTATAAATTTTGAAACCAATAAACTAAGTATTACATTACAAATTATTTTACAAAGAAAAATAGTATGTGGATTTTAACAATTGTAGTCTGAATGAACACGTGACACTGAACTGAAATAACCAAACAAAGTGTCTTTTTGGTTGTCTGGTGAAATTTGGTTACCTTGTTTGGTTATTTCAGTTCAGTGTCACGTGTTCATTCAGACTACAGTTGTTGTTAAAATCCACATACTATTTTTCTTTGTAAAATAATTTGTAATGTAATACTTAGTTTATTGGTTTCAAAATTTATACATCTGTAAGTTTTCTCACCAATCTTTAGTCAAAATTTCTGTTGTAATTTCTTAATTGTAACTAATTGCACTTTTATGTATATTTGAGTTTTGAATGATTGTATTATATCTTATATTTCCTTTGTTTTTTTAGGTCTATGAAAAAGGTTTTAAATAAAGACCGAAACGTTGGCAATGAGAGTTTAATTTCAACCTGAAGAACTGACCGAGTCCCGATAAACTATAGTTTTGTTTCTATTCCACGGTCGATACTTTTTATCAATATATATATATATATATATATATATATATGAATTAAACACCACAATAAATAAATATAAATTAATTACAATGCTCTAAGGCCTTTCGTTACAACATCATCAGAGAGCTAAATGAACCAAACAAAAAATACAATATCAAGTTAACCTGATTATTATATATTATATTAAACTATATTTTTTGTTTGGTTCATTTAACTCTCTGATGATGATATTGTAACGAAAGGCCTTAGAGCAATGTAATTAATTTACATTTGTTTATTGTGGTGTTTAATTCATATATTATATCAAGAGTTATTGTTGATTATTAATTTATATATATATAAAATGTAATGAGTATAATATATTTTATATAATTTATTTTTATTGAGTATATGTATGATAGAATATGCAGGAAAATTACCCTTAAACATGTGATCCAATCAATGAAGACTAAACCATAAGAAAAAATCTGGAGTGGCCTACACTCTACTTTACTATAAGTAACTCAATGTCAAATTTCTTGAGTATATAAAACATAACGTATCATTTAAGCATAACATAAATATCTAAATGGGATATAATTATTAGCATTGCATTCGTGAGGTAGTACAGATAGTGATTGAAGGACATATCAATTAATAAGCTTATTTTTGTACATCACAAATAATTTATTATTTGCAAATAATTTCATTAGTATAACTACAGCAGGAATAACATTTTTGAAAAACCAATGTGAACATTTCTTGAAACGAAATATTATCCTACAAGAGAACATGGCTATTGTTCAAATAGCCAGTAGATTTCTTACATCGTTTACTTGACATCCTTCTACATTGAATATTAATGTAAAATTTTCAAATTTGAAACAGTAAAATACCCTTTTTTTCTCTAAAAAGCATCTTAAACAGCGAATAAAATGTTGTTTTAAGCTGATTTGTTAATTAAAGATGTACGATAATTACAGTTATTAATCTCTAAACGAAAGATTTATATTTTGAATTATCTTTTACATTTTTGGTTTTTAACAGAATTATTATACTGGGAATTTTATGGCTTCTTAGTATTTAATAAGATCATTTTCCTTCCCCTTTGTCAAATAACATATATACGAATTTTTTTTTATTGAGTGTTATCATTTACCTGCACAATATTATTCCTCTTACATCTCTTATAAGTCAATAATATATTTTCATTTTTCCATTAGAAACATCAATTTTATCTCAGTGGATTCGCTCAAAAAATTTCTAAGTCAATGTAAACAATGTAAAAAAATACAAAAAATTCGACAAGTATAGCAGGTGATCTCTTAGTCTAGGATAAACAAAGAGTTTTTATATCGTTATTGCTCTTTCCCGTAATTGAAACTTCATGATTTTTTTTTATGAATTGCTAATTTTTTGTTCCATTTTTGGTCAAATTTTCTATATTTTTTAACGAGCCGTTTAGCGTCAAAAAAACATTTTCTGAAAACACAAATCGTACTGCAACGCCCGTTTAGCGAATGTAATTTTGGAAAAAAATATCTCAACTCATTCTCCATATAATGTTCTATATATAGACATAGTTTCATTCTTGTCCGTCAAACAGTATGGCTTGTATCGCTGTCACAAGGTTTGAGATTGAATTATAAGTCAAAATTTTTACATTTTATTGAAAAAAAATATTTCCTGTTGTTTTAAAATTCTAAATATATTTTTCGTTTGTTGCATTTGAAACCTCAAAGATGATGTCAAAATTTCAAAACTCTAGGGTTATCAGTTTAGGAGAAATAAATGTTTTAAAAAAAACGGTTTTTGGCAAAAAAAGTGACTTTCCCATCATGCATAATTCTTCCCAAACAATAGGGATCTTCGTCTTTATGAGGCCCATTTTTGTGTAAAATATCAACTTGATCCATCAAAGATTCTGGACCGTAGCGTGGTAACAAGCAATGCTAACACACGCACCCACCCACACACACAGACATCATCGTAAAAACGTCATAAAACGACTTCTGGGACCTCAAAACATGTAATTCCGTCAAAATCTCGAGATCGAATTTTTTCACGATCACTATACTTTACTTATAGTAAAGTAAAAAGTAAAACAAAAGAAATAAATACTCTGAGGCCTTTCACTTTATGTCATCAAAGAGGAAACAAAGTAAGTAAGAAGTAAGATGACTAAAGTGAAAGCCTCAGAGTATTTATTTCTTTTGTTTTACTTTTTCTTTGTGGTTTATACTTTATATAATTAAAGTTTACTCTCCTTCAGAGAGAGAGAGAGAGTTAAAAGGAAGGGAGCACACAGATAGACACAACCATAAAACACTTCTATATTTAAAGATCGTCAAAATGTATGTTACCTTCGTTTTAACGCCATTTTACTTAAAAGTTTGCTATACAGTTTCATTTTTTTGCTATATATATTAATATATATATATATTTGTAAAAGTTGGAAGCAGTCCTTCATTTAAACATATATTGTTAAATAACGCCCCATATTTGGCTTTTATCTGTTTCTTACACAATTCCTCCAGTTTCCGGAATTCCTTCCTCGTCTCTTCATTAAAACTATAAAGTTTATCACCAATATTGCTAGTCGACATGTTTCGAATGTACCACATTCATCATCAGGACAATAATGAGAATAATAGTAGGATTGTTAGTTTATATATATAGAGGTGGATTACTATTGGAATGTTCACAGGACATCGCCCTGGATCACGGGGCATTATGGGGGATTAAGGCAGGGTGGTTTGACTCACCTACTACCTGGCTAATCTGATTTGGCCTGTTGGAAAATAATTTTAAAATTCGACAAGAATTATTAAGTTGGATATTTATGGCTGGCTGCTTTTCTTGAATTATTAATGCTTCTAATATTTGTAATTTAACATGGTTTCTTTCTTTAGCGATAATTTTCGTTGCATTCACCATCATTTCTCTTGTAAGTTTTGACTTATGGAGTGCTGTTGTATGGGATTTTGGCGCGCCGGCAGAAAGGTGCATTGCAATTCTTCTTGATAATGAAGTCGTGGTCATTCCTATATATGAGCTTTTACGGGCCTCGCAGCTCCCAATATTACATCAGTACTCATATATGAGATTTGTTTCTTTTGATTCTTTTACGCTAGGACTATTTTTCATTATTAAACTGCTTATTGAAGGGCTTTGGTAGTAGGTTATAATATATATATTAATATATATAAATATACTATATTGTATTAATATTAATTGTGGTTTAATCATTGATTGTTGTTTCACGTGTTTATGTGAAATCTTTATATATATATATATATATGTGTGTGTCGTTATCAGCCTTTGGAGCGATTCACTTTTTTTCCTGAAGACGAGGACATCGAAATATAGTAGTGAGTTCAGTGATTTCCTTTCTATGTGTTCTTTTTAAATTCTAGTTTATATATATATATATATTATTTGAAAATCAAAACCACATTAAGGAATCTATTTGTCGTAGTTAGAGGAAAAGTGCTGCCAACATAAGCAAGGAGTTGAAAGCAAAATACCTAAAATAATTTAATATTAATTTAAAGAATATAAATTCCATAAATAATAAAATTAAAAAATCAAAGTGAGTAATTTAAAATTAAAAATTAAAAATATATACAAAAAACTGAAATCGAAATAAAAAAAACTTAATTTTGAAACAAAATGAAAAGATAATAAAAAAAGTGAGTTGACATTTAAGATTTAGTCCAGGAGTTGTTCTAGCCCCCAAAAAGACAGATATATGACTCATCAGAAATCCTAAAGCTGATCATGGTGTTGCAATGGAAATGTGTTTAATATATATATATATATATATATATAGTTCAATATAAACAAAGAAACATAGAGAAATCAGAAGAACACACTTACAGTCTCTAATTTTCGGTTTGAACCGTCTTCAGGAGAGATAAGAGAGGGAAACCAAGCGCACTGCATCAGAGACGGTTGGTCTCCAACCGTCTCTGATCCAGTGCGCTTGGTTTCCCTCTCTTATCTCTCCTGAAGACGGTTCAAACCGAAAATTAGAGACTGTAAGTGTGTTCTTCTGATTTCTCTATGTTTCTTTGTTTATATTGAACTATATTTGTCCGTTTTGGATCGTATTTCCAACGAAAAAATGTATATATATATATATATATTAGTTCTAAAAATAATATAGTATATATATATATATATATATATATATATATATATATATATAGTTAACACATGAAAGAGAAAAAACAAATAAAGACACACACAAAAGACTCACAACGATATTTCGACAGTCGTCGTCATCGGGTAGAAGTAGTCCCTTTGAGTAGCTGAAGCTAACTCATCATATATATATATATATATATATATATATATATATACGAGTTCAAAATTCAAGAAGAGTAACACACAGAGTAAGGAAACACACTTACAGACTCAAATTTTTGGATAATCCGTCTTCAGGAGAAAAGAGAAAGGGAGACCAAGCACGTTGTAGACGCAACGGCAAGTAACCATCTACAATGTTCTTGGTCTCTCTTTCTCTTTTCTCCTGAAGACGGATTACCCGAAAATTTGAGTCTGTAAGTGTGTTTCCTTACTCTGTATGTTACTCTTCTTGAATTTTGAACTCGTATTGTATCCAGTTTGATATATATATATATATATATATATATATATATATATATATATATATATATTGAGAGAAAGGAAATGAATATAATATATTCCTGGTAGTTTGTCCACCATTGTTCTGCCTGTAGCTGTCTTCCTCATCTTTTCATCCTGATGACGGTTGAGCCGTAAATTTAACACTGTATATGTGTAGACCTATTGTACGTTCAAAGTATTTTCTATAAAAAAAAAAGACAATTGTTTCCTGTGTCCTGCTTTTCTAGACTTGTAATTCTCTTTAGTTTTGTCTTTAATTCAGTAATGGTTTAAACCAGGTGTTGGCAACCTGCGGCTCCGGAGTCGCATGCGACTCTTTCATCCTTACACTGCGGCTCCGGAGCTGCATGCGACTCTTTCATTCTTACACTGCGGCTCCGGAGTCGCATGCGACTCTTTCATCCTTACACTGCGGCTCCGGAGCCGCATGCGACTCTTTCATCCTTACACTGCGGCTCCGGAGCCCCATGCGACTCTTTCATCCTTACTCTGCGGTTCCTAGTACTTGGGAAAATAAATTACTTTAAAAAAAAATGTATGTTATTTTATTTGTATTAGTTTTTATTTAGTGTTTTAGTTATAAATTGGTAGATCTTTATGCGATCTTGAAATATTAAATTTTAAAATATTAAGAAAAAGGTATATTTTATTGTAAATCATTAGTTGTGCAATCCGTAATTGTGTGGTATTTACTCATTCTGAGGTAAAATGGATAAACCAACAAAAAACCAACAAAAGTGTTCGAAACTCGTTGAATAAAACTTCATTTGTGTGAAGACTTTTGTTGATTTATCCATTTTACCTCAGAATGAATATTTTATTTTTTTTTTGTAGCTCAAAATTAGAGTCATACTCGTGTTTAAGTCTGTATTCCCGCCCGAACGCCATCTCAACTTTCAACCCCCTCAAGGCCAGATACGGAGAAATCTAAGAAAAGAAAAATATCAGAGACATTTATACATTCTTATTATTTTTCAAAAATTCAGAATATTCAAAATGTGTTTATTAGAAATTAAATTTAATTTTTTTCTCTGTAGCACTTTGTGGATTTCATAAGCAACACTTTATAGTTCATCTTTAAAAGGGTAGTCAAAGCACTAATAAGTGTATGTTTATTTTTTTAATTTCTAATAAATGCGTTTTATCCCATTTTAGATGTCAAAAAGTATTTGCGGCTCTCAGTGGGTTTTTTTTTTTTCAAATGCGGGGAAACCGGGTTCAAATGGTTCAAAGTTTGCTGACCCCTGGTTTAGATTAAATATAATGAGTTTTCTATTATTACAAGAGGGCAATATAGTTCTTAAATATTATAGTTAACTTGCAACAAATTAAAATAATATAAAATAAACATTCATTTAGTATTTACTTATTGGATTTACTTTCCTTAATATTTTTAAAATTACAAAATAAGTAATTTATTAGAAGTAAATTTCTTTTTATAGTTAGAATAATAACCTATCATTAATAGAATAATAATATTAAATTGTTATTTTTAATTATTCCATTATTTTTATTATTATTATTAATGGAATAATTCATATTTAAGAGAACGTAATTGCAACTATTTACATAATTTTAAAATATAATATACTGTTAACAAATGTAATATTATTTTCAATATTGTCAGTTAATTTATTGCGTTGTGGATTAATTATTAATCTTAATTAATTATAATTATAGGATTAATTAATATAAACTATAGAATCTGTTTTAAATAATGATCGCCATTGATGGTCGATGTAATTATCTTAATTATCTAACTGTATTAGAGTAATTGGAAATGCATTAGATGACATTGCTGTTCTATCCTTTAGAGGTTCCAATAATAAGGCATTTAAATGAGTGTTATTAATGTGATTAGTTAGTGTTACTTGTGTAATTTGACTAGTCACACTGAGTTACCTTTGTGATGTCATTGTTAATCACAATCATGCCTTCTAAGACTCATAGTCATCCCCCGTCACAATGACTGTCACAATAACAATAATCACCTAATTACCTCATTATTACATATTTATAATAATTACTTCCAACTTTTTATTATTCTTATAATTGAATAGAACAATGCAATTTTGGTTTTGCCAGTTAATTCTATTCATTGTAATAATTTTATAGAGCATTGTACTAAATGGTCGTAACTGTAGCACTATGTAGGTTATAACAGGAGAACGGTTGCAGTTTGCAAGGTTTTTTTATCTTTAATAATGTCTTTTTTGATGATTCGACAGTGTTGTGCACTCTGTTTATATTTCAGCTATATCATCTTCATTGTTTGTCTAGTGCTTAATTTAATTGAATGACTCTCATTTATTTTTATGTTTTGTTTCAGCGCTCAGAACAAATCCAGACTCAAGTATTGTATATTCTTCCATTTTCTTCTGTTCTTTGCAATGCTTGCAAAACTGTCTGCAGATATTCTCGACAAGTTAGATATATTTGTACTCGAAATAGAAGAACTGCGTGTTCCAAAGGTAATTTAAATTCTTTTTTATTAATCTTAAATTATTATAAAAAAAAATATATAAATAAAGACTGTAATCAATGTCCTTGCGTATAATAAGGGTTTATATGTGTAACAATCAATGATCAAACCACAATAAGAAATGGGAAAACAAGACTAAGATCTTTCAACCGTAACAAGCGGTCTTCATCAGAGTCAAAAACCCAACTGAACACTAGATGCAGAAAACATCTGGTGAGGAGTTGAGAAGAGTGGGAGGGAAGAGTGGTATTTTAAAAAGGTGAAAGTGCAGGAAAGGACCTTTTTAAAATACCACTCTTCCCTCCCACTCTTCTCAACTCCTCACCAGATGTTTTCTGCATCTAGTGTTCAGTTGGGTTTTTGACTCTGACGAAGACCGCTTGTTACGGTTGAAAGATCTTAGTCTTGTTTTCCCATTTCTTATTGTGGTTTGATCATTGATTGTTGTTTCACGTGTTTATGTGAAATCTTTTTGTATATATAAATATATATATGAGTTCGAGATTAACATAGAGCAACACACAAAGTAGGGAAACACACTTACAGACTCAAATTTTCGGGTAATCCGTCTTCAGGAGTTACTTGGGTTACTTGCTGTTGCGTCTACAACGTGCTTGGTCTCCCATTCTCTTTTCTCCTGAAGACGGATTACCCGAAAATTTGAGTCTGTAAGTGTGTTTCCCTACTTTGTGTGTTGCTCTATGTTAATCTCGAACTCGTATTGTGTCCAGTTTGGATCGTATTTCGTTTTATCAGTGAATATATATATATATATTTAAAAATTCAAAAAAGGAGTTCTTGAGGATTTTGGTCTAAAGAAAATTAAACTCCTGTTTATATGCCGACGTTTCACCAAAATTGTTTGGCATTTTCAAGGCTTGTTTTTTTTCCTCAATATATTAGTATTTTACTAATTCTGTATTAGTATTAGTATACTATAGTAATATATACTAATTAGTACTAGTATAGTATTAGAATACTATAGTAATATATACTAATTAGTACTAGTATAGTATTAGTATACTATAGTAATATATACTAATTAGTACTAGTATAGTATTAGTATACTATAGCAATATATACTAATTAGTACTAGTATAGTATTAGTATACTATAGTAATATATACTAATTAGTACTAGTATAGTATTAGTATACTATAGTAATATATACTAATTAGTACTAGTATAGTATTAGTATACTATAGTAATATATACTAATTAGTACTAGTATAGTATTAGTATACTATAGTAATATATACTAATTAGTACTAGTATAGTATTAGTATATTATAGTAATATACTAATTAGTACTAGTATAGTATTAGTATACTATAAATATATACTAATTAGTACTAGTATAGTATTAGTATACTATAGTAATATATACTAATTAGTACTAGTATAGTATTAGTATACTATAGTAATATATACTAATTAGTACTAGTATAGTATTAGTATACTATAGTAATATATACTAATTAGTACTAGTATAGTATTAGTATACTATATAATATATACTAATTAGTACTAGTATAGTATTAGTATACTATAGTAATATATACTAATTAGTACTAGTATAGTATTAGTATACTATAGTAATATATACTAATTAGTACTAGTATAGTATTAGTATACTATAGTAATATATACTAATTAGTACTAGTATAGTATTAGTATAAGTTGTAGCGTTCGCCTTACATGTGTCATCATCAGGTCTACTTTGCACTTCTTGTACATATTACCATGTCGTATGATTTTGATTTTGCCTGCACTGTTTCAGCCTCTTTGGTGGGAGTATATTTGGTGTTCAAGCCTTCTCCTATCCTTTCTCGGACTCACTGCAGTCAGTAAAAACCGACTATCATCCTTAAAGAAATACATCATCGGCACCTGTCTTCTTGGACTAGCTCCCATTATATATGCGGCTGTTTATTATTTCCCCGATGTTTGGCAGTTTGTCTACAATAGAGATGAAGAAGATGTCCTTATGTGGCAGGTTGTTGATAAAGCTGTTCTTTTATCATTTTTTTTTTTTTTTTTAGGGTAAAAAGGTAGTAGTAGTAAGGCGGGTAGCTCTAAGACAGCGTTTCCCAAAGTGGGCGGTACCGCCCCCCCTAGGGACGCTGGACGTACAGGTTCCTCCCTCGCATCGAAGAGAGGTTGAGTTGGAAACACCTGCACCCCGATTAGTGGACGACTCAGATTTTGACAGGCCATGGGGACTTCGGGGAGTACCTCTGGCGCTTCCGTCGCCGCGATAGCTCTGCCTGCCTCTGCGGTGCAGCTATGGACTCTGCAGCACACATTTTGGAAACATGCGCACTGCACGAACGTATCAGGTTCAGATTCGAAATGTCAGTGGGTGCAAGAGTATCTGAAATGTATGAGGACTCCCTGAAAAAGAAGTTCCATGATGCTTTCATGGACATCATATATGCCATTGGGAGAGCCAGAAGAACCTTGGCGCTGCAGCGGGCCTGACTCCTCAGCCAAGAGTCATATTAACACCGTCTATACAATAGACGTATATTGCATAATGAGACGGACGTTCAAAGTTTTAATGTACTTTTAGGTTTAATTGAGTGATGTCAGTCGTGGATGCCCGCCTCCGCGAGGTCCACCTCGGGCATTCGGCGGCGTCCTGGCGGTTTCACCTTCGGGTGTCGCTGGTACTACGCCGAATGGCTAAAGGGCACCACGTTAAAAACATCGACCTGCTCTGCTATATTCCGTGGTATGATTTGAAAAAATCCAGGTACACGGCAATAGATCAAAACAGGTTGGTGGCGACAGTGTAGCTAATGTAGCAGCTGGCTGCTACAATACTTACACCGTCGTCCCAAACTGTTGGCGGTAACAATCAAAAACCATACAAGTAATAAAAATTAGAAATAAGGATTTCAAAAGATATGCCGCTCTTTTACCTGAGGATTAAGGGGTCAGCCCCGGTCGAAAGTAAAAGAGAGTTTTCGGTCAAAATAAAGGGAATAAAAAGATAAGCTGCTCTTTCACGTATGTCCTATGAATTAAGAGGTCAGCCTTGATCGGAAGTAAATGAGTTTTCGGTCGAGATAAGAGGAATAAAATGATCGTTACCTATATAAATAGTAGACCGCAATCTGAATTCTGTAAAGATAGATTGTGGCTGTAGATTGCATGACAGCTAGACTCTAGCTGTCTAGCAGCTAGAGAAACATTTGAAACCTCGGAAGGTAACTAACTTAAGATTTATTTTTTCTTTCTCCAAAAAAGTTAAACCTGAACAGGATAGGTTAGTTCTGATAGGCTTTTTGGCATATCTTTCCATTTTTATGGGGTAGGGGGCGCTGGCAGTCTATTCTAGAAGACAAGGGGGCACCAGCCAGAAAAAGTTTGGGAAACCCTGATCTAAGATCTGGCAAATAGGCCAGCCAAGTGGGCCCTTTTTGCCTTCCCCATGTATCCCGCCCGGATCCTACTCCTAGGAGAATCTTCCTGATCTTTCTATATAGATCAGAAGGTTTCTCCATTCCATTTCCCTTAACTTATCTATTTTTATGGTACTTGAACCTAAAATATTAAGTCTAAGGAGACTATATACAGGGCATTCAGCCACATAGTAGACGGAGGTTTCATCTTCTTTCCCACATTTTTGACAAGGGGTAAAAAGCTAATGAAATTTGGGGGGGGGGGGGGAATGTAAAATTTAAAAAAAAAATAAAAATAATAAAATCCTAACAAAAAATCTGAAATTTCGAACTAAAATTAGTTTTTTTGGGTCGTAATATTTTTATGTTTTCTTTTTTAAACCGATTTTCAACTGTAATATTTGCAAAAATAAAAATAAATTTACTTTAAATTTTTCAAAACTAGTTTTTTAATGGAGTTGAAAATTTATTACATTTATTTATTTGCATGCATAGCCGCTTAATTTAATTTGACAATTTTTTTTTTATAATTTGAGTTACACGTTTTTTGTTTTGAGAGTTTTGTGTTTTTCTTTAATGTTGACTGTACCATATATGTATACGAGTACTGTTATAAGATGTAGATCTGTGACCAATAACAACAGTCCAATTGTAATTAAATGCAAATAAATATTTTCGGGTTGTTCTGAGGTTGTGAATGTTAATGGATTGTCAACGGCGAGCGTAAGGTAGGGGGGGGGGGGGGGGGGGAGGCAAATCTTAAGATCGTGTGACTCAGTTTTGTTTTTGAACGCATTTAAAACAATGATGGAAGCCATATTACCGAGGTAGCGGACAGCATGTCTTGTCACCTATCCAAATGGTAACCACGCCCGATGTTGCTGAACATCGATAATCGAGTGGGAACCGGTGTTCGCAACATCGCTAGGGCTGTTAGCACTTGATTTTAAGAATTATATAACAAAGGGCGTCAAGGAAACTTGGTGTCACCTATCCAAATGGTAACCACGCCCGATGTTGGCTGAACATCGATGATCGAGTAGGAAGCGGTATTTACAACAATGCTATGGCTGTTAGCACTTGATTTTAAGAATTATATTACAAAGGGCGTCAAGGAAACGTGGTGTCACCCATCCAAATACTAACCACGCCCGATGTTGCTTTACATCGATGATCGAGCAGATACCGGTGTTTACAACAACGCTATAGCTCTTAGCACACACATGATTAATAGCCATATCACAATGGACTTCAAAGAAACATGTCACCCATCCAAATGTTAACCACACCCAATGTTGCTTAACTTTTGTGATCTAAGGTGATCCTGTGTATTCAACATGACTATAGTGGTTGACAATTAATAAGAATTAAAAAATGACTATATTAAAAATTAGCATTGATTGATGAACTGGCTACACATCCAGTTTACTTTTTAATCAAATTAACAGCTTTTTGGAATCGGTCACGTGGGAGATTGCCATTTACGAATCATTATTAAAAAAAAATGTTACTAATTCAAAATATGAAACAGTTAGGACAATATGTTAAACCAATTACAAGAAAAGAACAGTTAGAAACAACACACAACTCACTTCAATAATATCGACTTGGTCGATATCAGGAGAAGAAGAAGATCTCTGCTCAGCCTTTTAAACAGCAATTCACAACAAACTGATTCGCAGTTTGCTATCCAAGCATTCCTTCTCTAGATGACGACGAAGTCGAAATATTGAAGTGAGTTGTGTGTTGTTTCTACGTGTTCTTTTCTTGTAATTGGTTTAACATATTGTCCTAACGGTTTCATATTTTGAATTAATAACTTTTTTTTTAATAATGATTCGTAAATGGCAATCTCCCACGTGACCGATTCCAAAAAGCTGTTAATTTGATTAAAAAGTAAACTGGATGTGTAGCCAGTTCATCAATCAATGCTGCTTTTTAATATAGTCATTTTTTAATTCTTATTAATTGTGAACCACTATAGTCATGTTGAATACACAGGATCACCTTAGATCACAAAAGTTAAGCAACATTGGGTATGGTTAACATTTGGATGGGTGATATGTTTCTTTGAAGACCATATATAATTATATATGGGAAAACAAGACTAAGATCTTACAACCGTAACAAGCGGTCTTCGTCAGAGTCAAAAACCCAACCGGGGTTTTTGACTTTGGGTTCAGTTGGGTTTTTGACTTTGACGAAGACCGCTTGTTACGGTTGCAAGATCTTAGTCTTGTTTTCCCATTTCTTATTGTGGTTTGATCATTGATTGTTGTTTCACGTGTTTATGTGAAATCTTTTTATAATTATATATATATATATATATATATATATATATATTAGTGTATTTGGGGAGCAGGCCTTCATCTATACAAGTTTTGTTAAAACTTATGCCTATTTCCAATTTCACTCTTTTTCGGGTTAATTTTTCCATTCTTCTGAGTTCTGGCTTCCAAGAGTCCGGGACTAGATATATCAGTTCTCCATAATTTTTATTTTTGTACACCAACATGTTTCGGTCCACATCGACCATTTTCAAGGTTATTTTTACACAATTAAACTATACATACTAAATAACAATAAAAACTTAACATTGATACTGATCTATTAAAATACATTACTAAATAAACACGCAAGGTTAACCGTCATAATCATTGGAAGGTTGTAACAGGTTTCCGCAGGGTGAGGTTTCCCCAGGATTCTGGTTACCTTCCTACAGCCGTTTGTGCTTGGGAAGGTATTGGACTGTCTTCGTTCACTCTCAGTGACTGGTTTTTCTTCAGGTTTCCGTCGAACAGCTTTAAAATTCTAGTGAATCCCCACCCTGGCTGTTAATGGTAGGCTGGTTTTGGAGGATGAAAATAGCCTCCAAAATTTGCAGCCTGGTGTGGTCGTATTCTTGCTGCAAAATCATGGTATTGTCAGTAAGCATTTCCCTCGTTAGTTGTAACCCATGTGCTTTCGCGACATGCTCCTTAGGGCCTCCAGAGGCAAGATGCATTGTAAGCCTTCTGGAAAGCGTGGTAGTGGTGGAACCCACGTATTTTGAGGATAGGGACTCACAGTTCCCTAGTTTGCAGTTAAACTCATAAATAACGTTGGTTTTCTGGAGGGGTGCTTTCTTATGTGGGTTATTATTCATAACCATTCCTGATGTGGCAAGGTTAGTATAATAAATCCTAAGTTCCAATTTGTCTTCTGGAACAATGCACGTTGTGTTGGCCCTGATAATCGATTTAACTACTCGTTCGTCCGTTTTGTATGCTTTTGAAAACTGATTTTTATAATATACCACATGCTTCACGCCATTGTTTTCCTGATTCTGTTCATGGTTGTTAGTGCCATGCAGTTTATTGAGGCAAAATTAACAAAATTAACCCGAAAAAGAGTGAAATTGGAAATAGGCATAAGTTTTAACAAAACTTGTATATATATATATATAGTAGTAGTAGTAGTTTGCTTCTCAACGCGAGTACTTCGCACTTCTTCCCGATGACGACGGATGTCGAAATATCGAAGTGAGTTCTGTAGTGTCTTTCTGTGTTCTTTTCTATGTGTTAAAGTGTATATATATATATATAAAAACTATATTGACAGAAAGAACACTCAGACATGAAACAGAGACCCACTACTATATTTCGATGTCCATTTCGATGTCCTCGTCATCAGGAAGATAGAAACGAGTCGCTCCGCAGGCAGACAACGACTGGCCAGTGGTCTTGAGGGAGCACAGAACAGTGCAGCCAACTTACGGAGGGAGACGAAGGAGGCAATGATAGATAAAGAAAAAGCAAAATAAATTATAATGAATGAGAAAACATTCGTTTTCATTCTGCGTATGAATAATCAGAGGTCGTTCGTTGGTAAACGCAGTGACCTTCCCGTTGCTACTCATGCCAGTTCTCACGGACTCAGTTTTAATGACTGTTTCCGTGTACAGGTTCTGAGACAGATAAACTGATAACAATTCGAAAGTCACTCTGAGGGCTTCAGAAGAAGCTTTTATTAGTCTTCTGGGGGGTAGATCTGCTCCTGGGCTTAACCTCAATCGTTGATTATTCCTTTTATTTATTTTAGTCTCTTAGGGTATTTTTTGTTTACTTATTTATTTATTTATTTTTTTAATTTTATTTTTATTTGGGTGTTTTCATCTGAGCTAATAGTTTTTGTTTTCATTCGTTATAATTTATTTTGCTTTTATTTCTTTATCTCCTTCCTCTCCCTCCGTAAGTTGGCTGCACTGTTCTGTGCTCCCTCAAGACCACTGGCCAGTCGTTGTCTGCCTGCGGAGCGACTCGTTTCTATCTTCCTAATGACGAGGACATCGAAATATAGTAGTGAGTTTCTGTTTCATTTCTGAGTGTTCTTTCTGTCAATATAGTTTATTTAGTTCGTGGAAACGTTTCATTTAATTGAATATATATACTCGTGTATATATATATATCAGCTCAAAAACGGAGAAAAGCAACACACAGAGAAAAAGACACACTTACAAACTCGTGTAACTATTACTAGAGTTTGTAAGTGTGTCTCTTTCTCTCTGTGTTGCTTTTCTTCGTTTTTGAGCTGATTTGCGTCCAGTTTGGATCGTTTTTTTCGAATTTTGAGTGAAATATATATAGGGTTACTTGCCGTTGCATCTACAACGTGCTTGGTCTTCCTTTCTCTTTTCTCCCGAAGACGGATTACCCGAAAATTTGAGTCTGTAAGTGTATTTCCTTACTCTGTGTGTTACTCTTCTTGAATTTTGAACTCTTATATATAGATATAATATATATATATGAACTTGCTTATCTGTTAGTATAATAGTTATGTTGTTGCAGGGCTATCCCTATGGTGTACTATGGTATATCTTCATCCTCTTGGCCACGCAAGTACACTGTTTCTCCCTGTATTTCTCTCTCAGCCTTCTAAGAGCTTGGCAATCAAGAGGTGCTAAGAAAAAGCAATAAACCAAAAAAAAAAACTGTCAAGACGACACAGTCATGAAGAAAATATAATGTCTTATTCATTAAAAAAAAAAAGAAAAAAATATTTGTTGATTCATCTCTTATAGCGGTTAAGGTTTTCAAATATTGTAATACCCTTGTTAAAGGTAAGTTTCGGGTTCCGACATATCAGTTACTGTGATAGACTAATTTACAATTTTTCACCGTAAATTACTACCATTTTTGGTGTTAATTCAGGTTTACTATTTCATTACAGTATATAAGGATCATTTTGGATTCAATTAAATGTTAATATTTCATATATATACTCCTACTTTTGAATCCTATATTATTTATATATATTATATATATATATATATATATATATATATACTTCGAATAAAATGAAAGGTCCGTGTGGACAATAAACACTTTAACACATAGAAAAGAACACAGAAAGACACTACAGAACTCACTTCGATATTTCGACATCCGTCGTCATTGGGAAGAAGTGCGAAGTACTCGCGTTGAGAAGCAAACTGCTACTCAAGTAGCAGTTGAGTAGCAGTTTGCTTCTCAACGCGAGTACTTCGCACTTCTTCCCGATGACGACGGATGTCGAAATATCGAAGTGAGTTCTGTAGTGTCTTTCTGTGTTCTTTTCTATGTGTTAAAGTGTATATATATATATAAATAAACGTAACTCTTTGGGGACTTTAATTGTGAATAAATAAACAGGTCGAGCATGTATTGGGCACATTAATTAGAAGTTTTACATATTTAGAGGGAAAAGGGATAAGTGTGAGAGAGTGAGTGAATAAATTAGGACTGTGTTAACGAATGACTGAGGCAAGAAGGAAGGAGAGGGAGAGAGAGAGAGAGAGAAATGAAGATACTGTAAGAGAGACAGTGAATTAGAGGAAAGAGTGAGGGAGTGAGTAAGAAAATGATTAAATAATGGGGAGTGTGTGAGAGGGAATGAGTCGGGGAGGATAAGACAGTTAGAGAAGTAGGAAAGAGTGAGAAAGTAAGATAAACTGTGAGTGTGAAAGAGAGAGTAAGAAAATAAGGATAAAGACAGAGAGACAATGAAATTAGAGGATTCTAAGATAAAATGGATAAACCAACAAAAGTGTCCACACAAATGAAGTTTTATTCAACGCGTTTCGAACACTTTGTGTTCATCATCAGGAAGACACTATAATACCTGTATAAGACACCATAACTATAAGACATTATAATAATTCCTGATGATGAACACAAAGTGTTTGAAATGCGTTCAATAAAACTTCATTTGTGTGGAGACTTTTGTTGGTTTATCCATTTTACCTCAGAATGAGTAAATACCACACAATTACGGATTGCACAACTAATGATTTAGAAATTAGAGGAAAGAGTTAAGATACTTTGGATGAATAACACCTGGTAATTTGATTCGTCCGTGGTTTTAAATTACTGCTAAATGTGAAATAAGCCACTCTTAAACCAGTTATACAGCAAAAAAAACACAGTTTAAATTCTTATAACTCTCCGTAAAGGTAAAAAAAAATTTGTTGCACCTATTATCAATGTTGGCCGTTTATTATAAATGTTTTTTTTTAAATTAAAAAATCTTTTAAAACACTGTTGATTGAAAAAAATTAACTAAAAGTTGTATTAATTTAGATAAACATTAATTAAAAAACTAATTAAAAAAATGTTTACTATTAAAAAGAGTAATTTAGTGTAATTATGAATTAGTCATTGTGACTCGAGCAAACTCTCTAATTGATTTAATTTAAAACTGCTTATTTATTACAGTGAGTAGGCATTTTTCAATCTAAAGGCAGCTTTTTGCGTTCAGTACTAGAAGTGTAAAACATTGCTCTCTTTTAGTGTAGTGTTAGTTGTTTAAGAATCGCTGATTTATTGTCTTGTCAATTGGACGAAGCATATCATAAAGTTACCAAGTTTTAAAGTATTTTGTTATTCAAAGACAGTCAAAAAGGCTTGATGTTATTAAATATGGTGACATTCAGTGAAACATTTTGATTGTTTTCTATTTAATAAAATTTTAAAAGTTTTTCGCCTTTTTAGACTTAAAGTAATCTAAATGGTTTTTTTTTAAAAAAAAGTTGAATTGAAATAGTGTTAATGCTATAACTATATGTTTATATTATAAAGTCATTACTCAGTATAATCCGGAGACACGCCACATTAATATATATATATATATATACATCATGATTTGTTTTCTTGACCCAATATTTATATGATGTAATTTTTTTGAGGTTTGAGATCCAATGATTTTAAACTAGTCCTTTTGCCGACGTTTCGACATATATTTATATCATCTTCAGGGCTACAACATGATTGTTTTATAATTAGCACTACTATTACTACTATTTGGTAATTTATTAAATTTTAATATGTACAGTAACAAAGAGGAATTTATTGATAAATCAGTAATTACGACTATGGATTATTTTGTTATACATTGCAATAAGGATATTGTTATAATTATTCTATTGCTTTAGAATTATTGCATAAGTATAGAAATCACTATTTGATTACCTTATATATTTCTAAAGCAATAGAATAATTATAACAATATCCTTATTGCAATGTATAACAAAATAATCCATAGTCGTAATAACTGATTTATCAATAAATTCCTCTTTCTTACTGTACATATTAAAATTTAATAAATTACCAAATAGTAGTAATAGTAGTGCTAATTGTAAAACAATCATGTTGTAGCCCTGAAGATGACATAAATATATATCGAAACGTCGGCAAAAGGACTAGTTTAAAATCATTGGACCTCAAACCTCAAAAAAATTACATCATATATATATATATATATATATATATGTTACTAAATTGAATGAACGGTCCACAATGACTGTAAAACTTTAAATTACACAAAACACGACACAGAAAAAAGAATAAAAAGCACACTTACAGAATTCTCAATATTTCTAACTGTTCGTCATCAGGAGTAAACTAGAAGAGAGGACGAAGTAAGAGAGATCTCCTCTAGTCTACTTGTGATGACGAACAATAGTTCGTATTATTGAGAATTATGTAAGTATGTTTTTATTCCTTTTTCTGTGTCGTGCTTGGTGTAATTTAAAGTTGTATATTATATATATATATATATATATATTATCAATAGGTAAACGATCCACGAAAGACAACAAACGTTTCACAGTAAATTATAGATACAGAATAAAGATACGAACACACTTACAGTCTCTAGTTTTCGGTCGAACCGCCATCAGAAGAGTTAAGATAGGAACACCAAGCACACTTGCGAAGCGATGATTGGTATATATATATGTATGTATATATTTCTAGCTCACATGTTCTTCCGTCGAATGTGTCATATAAGTTAAATAGTAATTGTTTGAAAAACTTATCTCATATATATATATATGTGTGTGTGTGTGTGTGTATGTGGTATTCGATCTATTTCACTGTTACTGTCTCAGGGTGCCGACCTCCACTTGCACCAAACCTCTCTAACTCATAGTATTTTTGTTTTTACATAGAATATTTTGTTTGATAATTTTTTGCTTATACAATGAACTATTATATAAATAAAATTATCACAATAACAAGTGATATAAATATTCAAGTAACTCACCAGAAAAAGGATTCGAGAAATACGCTCTGAGATCTTTCTTGTATCACGTCGTAAGAGAATAAGTGAATAAGCGAAAGACCTGAGATCAGGGCTGCCAGAATGTTTTTGTCAATAGTACCAACTGTTATGCTGAAAAGGTACCAGATCAGAGAGAATAGTACCAAAATGTTACAAAACTTGTCTTAAAAGTCCAATGCTATTCATGTACAATAGCCTAAAAGAACCTTCCTCACAATCACCAACAGCAGTAGATAAGTCATGAAATATAATTATTAATACTTTAACTGCATTGTGCACCATATATGGTACACACAACTAATTCTTCCACATTAGTGAATACTATATATTATGGCAGTGGTAATATAATATGTATTACTATAGCAATTAAAAGGCAAAAACAGTTAGTCTCAATTATCGAATTAACTTTTCTCGGCATTTGTATAACTGGAGCAACACACCGTAAAATAGCTTAGTTTCTTTTAACTGTGTTTCTGTTAATTCGTTAGTTATTACATCTAAAAAATTAACATTAATGTCAATTCGCTAATTGAGACAAGTAGCCTGTTTATTCTGTGGTTGATGGTACATACATATATGTGGACGTAGTACGTCTTTACATATTTAATTATGTTGGTAAGTATTGCTTATCGATTATCGATGATTTACGATAATTTCATCAAAAAATGTTATGTAGCGATAACGATAATTGATAAATCCAAAATGATCCATAGCGATAACAATAACGATAAAAATTAACGATCGATAATTATCGCCGATAATGCTCATCACTGCCTTCGGGTATGATGACGGGGTATCATATTATAACATCATACCCGAATTACTATTTTGAATATTTTGTAGTATTTATTTTCGTTATTTTTTATAAATTTAGATCAATTTTAAGAAATAGTACCAAATAATGACACTTTACATAAAAGTAGTACCAAGCTTTTAGCTCGAAGGCAAATAGTACCACATTTGATACTATAGTACCAATTCTGGCAGCCCAGCCTCAGAGTGTTTTTCTCCAGTCTTTTACAGTGAATTACTTGAAGATATATATATATAATAAATTCAATAATACTTCGACAATTTGTTAGAATAGATATATTGTATAATCGGGATTCGGTCAATTTTCTAGGTATAAAAAAGTCAAACTCTCGTTGCCTACGTTTTTGATATATTTAAAGACTTTTTTAAACAGCATAATAATGTACTTTTAAAAATGAAAAACAATATTACAATGAAAAGATTTATATATTTATTAATATGGCAAACTGTTATACCTCGTAAGATGATGTTGGAGTCGTTGAAGCGCTTTCAAACGTTATCCATCTTCGATCGCAACAAACCTACCGAGCTTTATAACAGCTTCTGTTATAAAGCTTTAATAACCTAATAATCATAATAAAACTTTATAACCTACTGAGCTTTATAACAGCTAGTGTTATGAAGTTTTGGTTTTTTTTTTTTTTTTTTTGTCGTAGGATGTGAAAAAATCTGTTTTCAGCAGATCTCTTAGCAAGACGTCTTGCTTAGGGTATGTGGGGTTGGGAGTCCCGACCCACTAAAAAACCACATCCTATTTCCTGGCAATATCCGACACGGAAACCGTTTGCACATTACTTCGTGCCGGTGCCTCAGTCCTCCTGAATAGGATTCACCTTCTTGTCCCCATTCGTTCATCTATGAATTATCGTGAGTCCTTGACTCGTGCTTTCATTTTTCTTTATGACGGAGAACCGCCTCTACCAAGTTTTGCAGCTTTTGACCAATTTTCACTTCACTCTGGAACATCTTTTGAACTATGGTCTCTGGAGTGACCTCACCCAGTGATGCTACTAATTCCTGGCGCAGCACTCCCCATTTAGCAAAGAAGAAGAAGGTATGCTCTGCATCGTCGTTTTCCCCCCGAGCTACAATGCTTACATTAAGGGCTATCAACTTTACCCATCCTGTGTAAATATTTCTCAAAAAATTCCCATGGCCAGTCAGTTATAAAGCTTTAATAACCTAATAATAATAATAATAATAATAATAAAGCTTTATAACCTACTGAGCTGTTATAAAGTTCAGTAGGTTAGTTCCGATCGAAGATGGACAACGTCCGAAAGCGCTCCAACGACACCAAGATCATCTTACGAACTATGACGGTTTGCCATATTAATAATATAAATCATACTAACCTCATTGATAATAATGATATGCAAGATTTATATACATTTAGATGATCAGATTTTAATTATAGCTGTTATTTAAATCTAATTGTATAGCACAATGAAATATATGTATTGACATTAGATAGATTTATAAAACAAATTTAATTATTACTACAGGTTTTTTTTTGTATCTTTTACAATAAATGAGGAGTAAATATATTTCTCGGTGCTATTTCTGAAATATGTTTCGTTTTTTTTTTCTTATTTTGGTTTTCGTTTGAGGTATAATTTTTGTTGTTGCAAGCTTTATTGTTAATGTTAGTTAGATGTTTCTATTGTGTGCCCAACATAAAAGTTTTGGATATTGGAGTCTTCCTTACAGCTGTTGAAAGACATTTCTTTGTTTCTTTACCCCCAAATGTGGTTTTATCTCAAAGCCCGGGTTTATTCTCTAGTTTAGTTTTTCTATCAAAGTATTATAATAAATATTTCATGACAAAACTAATGATGCATTACTCTTTATAAATACTTAGAATAGAGCTAGACTATTGACTTGTGTCCCATCCGTATTGGGTATTTTCATTAGGTCAGCTACTTTGATCATTATATTAGTTTTGCTATGACTGTTCTTATGGCATATATATATATATTTCACTGATAAAACGAAATACGATCCAAACTGGACACAATACGAGTTCGAACTCGTGTGTATATATATATATATATGAGTCATTGTCTGCCTGCGGAGCGACTCGTTTCTATCTTCCTGATGACGAGGACATCGAAATATAGCAGTGACTTTCAGTTTTATTTCTGTGTGTTCTTTGTGTCAATGTAGTTTATTTAGTTCGTGGAATCGTTTCATTTAATTGCGTATATATATATATATGTATATATATATATAAAATAAATTCAAAACGAAGGAAACACACAGAAAGACACAGACATAACTCACATCGATATTTCGACCATCGTCGTCACCTCTTCGCACCTCCTGATGACAACGATGGTCGAAATATCGATGTGAGTTACGATATGTCTGTGTCTTTCTGTGTGTTTCCTTCGTTTTGAATTTATTTTATTTAAAAAAGTCCGCTGGACCGTTTCTTTTAATTGTTTTATATATATATACCATGATAAACGAAAAACGGTCCGGCAGGACAGATAACAATTAAAATAAGCAGTGGGCCATGGCCATGCGGTCGAAATATTGAAAAGTGAGTCTTTGTTGTGTTTCAGTTTATGTGTCACTGCTTATTTTAATTGTTATCTATACATGTACATATATATGATCAAACCACAATACGAAATGGGAAACCAAGACTAAGATCTTTCAACCCAACTGACATTGGTTGGGTTTTTGACTCTGACGAAGACCACTTGTTACGGTTGAAAGATCTTAGTCTTGTTTTCCCATTTCTTATTGTGGTTTGATCATTTATATATATATATGCAATATCGGAAACCATTCAATAAGCTAACTAAGATAATCACAGAGAGAAAACACAACTCTCTACGATATTTACATACTGTCGTCTTCAGGAGGGACTTGGCTTCTAAGTTCCGTCTGAATAAGAAGTGATGGTTGTTTTGAAATAAGGATAATCAAATATGTGGAAATTTTTAATATTTATTACTAACAGCAGTAATGCATCATTCAACTGTCGTATGTTAAACTGTTATATTGCAATTCCTTTAATATATTATCTCTGCTGCCATTTACTATAATTAAATATGAAATAGTAATGTTCAATTTTGTGCTGTCTTTTATATATATATACATCATGATTTGTTTTCTTGACCCAATATTTATATGATGTAATTTTTTTTTTGAGGTTTGAGGTCCAATGATTAAAACTAGTCCTTTTGCCGACGTTTTGACATATATTTATGTCATCTTCAGGGCTACAACATGATTGTTTTACAATTAGCACTACTATTACTACTAATTGGTAATTTATTACACTTGTTACTTTACATATTAAAATGTAATAAATTACCAAATAGTAGTAATAGTAGTGCTAATTGTAAAACAATCATGTTGTAGCCATGAAGATGACATAAATATCGTTTTGACATATATTTATGTCATCTTCAGGGCTACAACATGATTGTTTTACAATTAGCACTACTATTACTACTAATTGGTAATTTATTACACTTGTTACTTTACATATTAAAATGTAATGAATTACCAAATAGTAGTAATAGTAGTGCTAATTGTAAAACAATCATGTTGTAGCCATGAAGATGACATAAATATATGTCGAAACGTCGGCAAAAGGACTAGTTTTAATCATTGGACCTCAAACCTCAAAAAAAAATTACATCATATATATATAACAAAATTTCTCATAAACTCGTGAAATAACAATCAATGATCAAACCACAATAAGAAAATGGGATAACATCAGTTGGGTTTTTGACTCTGACGAAGACCGCTTGTTACGGTTGAAAGATCTTAGTCTTGTTTTCCCATTTTCTTATTGTGTTTTGATCATTGATTATATGTGTATATATAATACATTATCTTATAATGTATTTGTTAATTATATAATATATATATATATATATATATATATATATATATATATATATGATCAAACCACAATATGAAATGGGAAAACAAGACTAAGATCTTTCAACCGTAACAGGCGGTCTTCGTCAGAGTCAAAAACCCAACTCTGATTCTGACTCTGACGAAGACCGCTTGTTACGGTTGAAAGATCTTATTTCATGTCATCTCATTTCATATTGTGGTTTGATCATTGATTGTTATTTCACGTGTTTATGTGAAATCTTTATATATATATATATATATAAATTAAGCTTCAAACCTATATAGAATAATGATTTAGATTAGAAATGTTTCAAGTATCAGTTAATTTATAAAAAGGATAACCACTAAATAAAAAAACAAGGAAAAAATTTGAAAGAATTGTAAAACAAGAAGTAGAAATTCAAAAATGGGAATATAGGAGGGAATGTTAAATTCAGTTGATAAAAGAGTTTCAGGGTTTATCAATTATACTTATGGTTTAAACACTCCAGGACAAATATAGGTCAATGAGTATTATGCTTATATTTATTAATACCAAACTGTTTCTTTGGTATGATACCAATTCATAGAGTGAGGATGAGCCAAAAAAAACGGGACCCAATTCTAATTAAACCTCATTTCTTAGTATTTTGTCCGAATGAAATGAAACTTTGGTCATAACTAGTGTACTCGTATTGTATTCAAAACATCAGGGTCTTTGGCCTTTTTTTTCTCCGTTCTACAGCATGTGTTCTAGATGGCCTCCATTTAACTCCATGCATTTCTTGAGGCGCAGCACGAAGTTGTCCATGACGCTCTTATAGACTGAATTGGTAATGGCTCTCATCTCCTCCCTGATGGCTTCCTTGAGTTCCGTGATGGTTCTGGGTTTCCCCTTGCATAGACTCTGTCCTTAAGATAGCCCCAAAGAAAAAAATCTGGGGTGCTTAGGTCCGGGCCTAAATCATTAGAATCTAGGTTTCCTGGGAAAGTTACTGAAACCAAAAATAGTTCCGCGTCGAAAAAAACTTTGATAAACTCTAGTGCAGAAAGACTTAGTATTTCTTTCTCCTTGTTCTAATCATAATATTGATTAATTTAATTCTTGCTATGGTTTAAACAAGATCAAAGAGTTGTTGATTAAATACTACACAACAGTTGTCTTAACTATTTCCGTTATAATTTCATTTTTTTTTTCGTCCCTCAAAGAGGACGTTACGTCTGTTCCAAGCCTATATGATGTCAGTTCTTCGTTAAAAATCCCTACTCTAAATATAATTGAGTTAGGCCCTCAATAGGCAATGTTCGTTCCCTTGTCGACGACTGCCTTTTCAACCTAACCTTGCCTAGTCATAGTAGAATTAGTTTTATCTCGAAATCAATATAATTTCTTCTGACTTGTCATTTTTTTTCTTAATGTCTTCCCCCCTCCCTTTTTACTTTTCTACTGCCATAAAACTTTTTGTTTTCCTCCTTCTTTCATTTTCTGGTGATTCCTTTTAATTTCCGTACAGCCCACATGTGTTCTCTTTTTAATAGCACATACGAAGCAATACAGTCTGAACTATATATTTATGTGTTTCCCAACCATAGGAATGTTCATGGTTGTTGTCTAGTAATAATAATTTATTTTTTATTTTGTTTATCGCATTTTTATTTTCCTGTTATATATATATATATATATATATATATATATATATATATATACCAATTAAAAGAAACGGTCCAGCGGACTTTTTTAAAATAAAATAAATTCAAAACGAAAGGAAACACACAGAAAGACACAGACATAACTCACATCGATATTTCGACCATCGTCGTCATCAGGTCATCAGAGTACCGCCCTGTCTTCCTGCGGGACTCTTCGCACCTCCTGATGACGACGATGGTCGAAATATCGATGTGAGTTATGTCTGTGTGTTTCCTTCGTTTTGAATTTATTTTATATATATATATATATACAGATTTATTTACCACAATGAAACTAATTTGGAAACAATACTCTTAAGGCCTTTCGTCAACACATCATCAAAGAGCAAGTGAAGTAAAAAAATAACAAATACTTGTTAACCCGGTTGATTGAAGTCTCTAGAATTGTTGGTAACCCTGAATGTGTTTAATGATGAAGAAGTCATTGTTTCCAAATTAGTTTCATTGTGGTAAATTAATCCATCAATTACATCAAATGTTATTTTGATTATTATTCATATATATATATATATAAATTGTTACTTTTGGAAAGTTCATGAAAATTTCTTCTTTTCTGTTTTTGTTTAAAAGTAGGTTTTATTTTTAATTTTCATGTGAACATCTCTTTTTGTATTTTGATTTTATTGTTGATTATATATATATTTAATTGTTATAAAAAATGTTCGATTGCCTGTAAATAAATTGTTTTGCTTTTAACAGTTGTATGTTTTTGGTGATCTTTTTATTTTATATATCATTTATTTTATTTTATGAATTACGAGTATATATCATAAAAGGAAGCAAAGCTTTTTGTATAAGTAGGATTATTATAATTTTTTTTTTCAAGTCGATGGAGAGATTTTAAATCCTGCTCTCTTTTTCTCTACTTACTTGAAGTTATCTGAGTATAAGATGAATCTTAGTGTGTCAGAGTAGCCGAGTGGTCTGCATGCTCTCGTTTCGCGATTGTAAATATACTGTTGCGCGAGTAGTATCGAGTTGCCCACCTCCGCGTGGTCCACCTTGGGCGTCGTCATGTGTACATGCGACGGCTAAAGGGCAAATCGTAAAAAGACAACCTGACTTGATTTAAAAACGATATGGCCTGAAAATGGCTTGGTGCGTATAAAGGACAACACAGGTCTGCATGCTCGCCTTTGAACTGGTAGATCCGAGGTTCTATATACAGTCTCGCTCAAGATTTATTCAGTAAAAATAAAAATCCTGAGCACAAGATTTATTCACTCGCGAGGTAACAAAAAAAAAAAAAATCTAGAGTAGCCTACACTCATATTTACTATAAATAAACTTAATATAAAACTTCTTGGGTATATAATATAAAATCTGGAGTGGCCTACACTCATCTTTACTATAAATAAACTTAATATAAAACTTCTTGGGTATATAATATAAAATTTGGAGTGGCCTACACTCAACTTTACTATAAGTAAACTTAATATAAAACTTCTTGGATATATAATATAAAATCTGGAGTGGCCTACACTCATCTTTACTATAAGTAAACTTAATATAAAACTTCTTGGGTATATAATATAAAATCTGGAGTGGCCTACACTCAACTTTACTATAAGTAAACATAATATCAAACTTCTTGGGTATATAATATATAATGCCTCATTTAAGCATAATATAATCGTCTAAATGGGAGTTGTTTGTTAGTCTTTCATTCCTGAGGTAGTACAGATAGTTTTTGATCCACTTATCAATAGATAAGCCTTTTTTTGTATGTCACACAATTAATGGATATATAATCATTAGTATAACTACAGCAGTAATAACATTGTGAAAAGCCAAAGTGAAAATTTGCTATTTACGAAATAATTTCCTACAAGAGAGCATGGCTTTTGCTCCAATAACCCGTGGATCTCTTACATAGATTATCTGACCTCCTTCTACATTTAATATTTATGACAAATTTTCCCATTTAGAACTTGAAAATATTTTAAGTATTTTAAAAACATTACAAATTTTTTGTCTGAAATGTCAAAAACATGTAAGAAAAAATGTCGTTTTCAGACAATTTTTAATTTAAGATGTAGAGTAATTACGTTTATTATTTTTTTTAAATTCTAAATAACGTTTATTATTCTTTAATGCTCTACATTTTTGGTCTTTTTTTTAAATTATTATAGTGGCAATTTTATGGCATGATAGAGTTTAAAAACTCACTTTTCTCTCCCTTAGTCAAAAATCATAAAATATCAATTTACTCTGAAGGAATGTTATTCTTTCCCACGTGCTCTACTCTGTTATAAGTTTGCTATAAATGTATATTGAAAGAAAATATGTTGGTAATTAGCCACCTTTGCATTCTTAAATCAAGTCCAAAGCCGACTTCTCTGTATAATTTTAAATTTAAAAGCTGAAAGCATGAAATTTTTAAAAATAATGGTGTGAACTATCAGACTAGAACAGTGAAAAAACTGGAAATTAGACAAAAACATAGAAGCCCTTATATAGGACGAAAAAGTTCATTCCAAAAACTTCAATATTACTCAATAATAATGTCATTCATAAACGTAAAAAAATCAGCCTCTGATATTAACTTTGTAGAATGGTGCAACATATAGATTGATTAGAATATTTTGTTAGACAAACCCATCATACGAAAATGAACCATAAAAAGATTCAGGAATTAAATATTTCATATGCTTTATCGTTATTGATTTTTTACATATAAGAATTTTATTCTTCTTACATCACATATAAATTCGTTAAATCATTTAAAAATTTTCATTATACCTCTGAACATTATATTATTTCGGTGTTATATTATGTTAGTTATATTATATTAGAAATTCACTGAAAAAAATTCTAAGTCAATGTAAAAAAATATCAAAAATTCGGCAAGTATAACAGGTAGGTGATCCCATACTCTAGGATAAACAAACAGTGTTTATAGCTTTATTCCTCGGTCTTTGTCAGAGTCAAAAACCAACTGAAACA
Source organism: Hermatobates lingyangjiaoensis (assembly GCA_026182355.1). Lineage (NCBI taxonomy): Eukaryota > Metazoa > Arthropoda > Insecta > Hemiptera > Hermatobatidae > Hermatobates > Hermatobates lingyangjiaoensis. The sequence goes on from JAPFBL010000247.1 coordinate 504,417, forward strand.
CTAGATGCAGAATAAATCTGGTGATTATTGAATCGTCTCTAATTAAATTTAATAGATCTAATATTATAAACATTAGCAATGGTCTCTTCAAACTTGATACTTTCGTCACGAGGGCAATAGCCTCTTCAAAGAGGGTTGACAGCTAGCGGATAGTTTTTTTTACTCTTTCTTACTGTACTCCTTTGTTTCCCCCAAACATCCCTTTCTGGACATTTGTCCTTTCCTGCGCTTTCACCCTTTTAAAATACCACTCTTCCCTCCCACTCTTCTCAACCCCTCACCAGATGTTCTCTGCATCTAGTGTATCAGTTGGGTTTTTGACTCTGACGAAGACCGCTTGTTACAATTGAAAGATCTTAGTCTTGTTTTCCCATTTCATATTCTGGTTTGATCATATATATATATATATATCTGCACACCATATTTCAACATTATGGTTACAGAAATATGATGCAAACAAGCACTTTTAAAAAGAGAGAGGCAAGGGAATGTATGGCTTCTCTTTTTAATTTCAACTAAGATTTTGTTGAGATTACTAAGCCATGCTGCAATAATGTGTATGGAAATTATATTATTATAATTTTATATTATATACAGAGAGCATTGAGCTACATAATATATTTTTTTTTCAATAAAATTAATAAAAAGAAGCAAAAAGGCATAGCGGAAGCTATAAACTTATATAGTTTATGTCTTTGATAAAATATCATTTTGGTTGATAGGTGACTGACAACACTGCATATGCATGAATACCCAGTTATAATTAACGAGTCGGATTAGGTTCTCTCAAGTATCCTATAGTCGGAGTCAGTCCTTTCAAATGTGCCAAAGTCGGAGTCTGTCCTGTCAAATATCACAGAGTCGGAATCAGTCCTTTCAAGTATCCCAGAGTAGGAATCTGTCCTGTTAAATATCCCAGAGTCGGAATCAGTCCTTTCAAGTATCCCAGAGTCGGAGTCTGTCCAGTCAAATATCACAGAGTCGGAATCAGTCCTTTCAAGTATCCCATAGTCGGAGTCAGTCCTGTCAAACATCCCATAGTCGGAGTCAGTTCTTTCAAGTATCCCAGAGTCGTAGTCTGTCCTGTCAAATATCACAGAGTCGGAATCAGTCCTTTCAAGTATCCCAGAGTCGGAATCAGTCCTTTCAAGTATCCCAGAGTCGGAGTCTGTCCTGTCAAATATCCCAGAGTCGGAATCAGTCCTTTCAAATATCCCAGAGTAGGAATCAATCCTTTCAAATATCCCAGAGTCGGAATCAGTCCTTTCAAGTATCCCAGAGTCGGAGTCTGTCCTGTCAAATATCCCAGAGTCGGAATCAGTCCTTTCAAGTATCCCAGAGTCGGAGTCTGTCCTGTCAAATATCACAGAGTCGGAGTCTGTCCTGTCAAATATCACAGAGTCGGAGTCTGTCCTGTCAAATATCACAGAGTCGGAGTCAGTCCTTTCAAATATCCCAGAGTCGGAGTCAGTCCTTTCAAATATCCCAGAGTCGGAGTCAGTCCTTTCAAATATCCCAGAGTCGGAATCAGTCCTTTCAAGTATCCCAGAGTAGGAATCTGTCCTGTTAAATATCCCAGAGTCGGAATCAGTCCTTTCAAGTATCCCAGAGTCGGAGTCTGTCCAGTCAAATATCCCAGAGTCGGAATCAGTCCTTTCAAGTATCCCAGAGTCGGAGTCTGTCCTGTCAAATATTACAGAGTCGGATCAGTCCTTTCAAGTATCCCAGAGTCGGAGTCTGTCCTGTCAAATATCACAGAGTCGGAATCAGTCCTTTCAAGTATCCCAGAGTCGGAATCAGTCCTATCAAGTATCCCAGAGTCGGAGTCTGTCCTGTCAAATATCCCAGAGTCGGAATCAGTCCTTTCAAGTATCCCAGAGTAGGAATCTGTCCTGTTAAATATCCCAGAGTCGGAATCAGTCCTTTCAAGTATCCCAGAGTCGGAGTCTGTCCTGTCAAATATCCCAGAGTCGGAATCAGTCCTTTCAAGTATCCCAGAGTCGGAGTCTGTCCTGTCAAATATTACAGAGTCGGATCAGTCCTTTCAAGTATCCCAGAGTCGGAGTCTGTCCTGTCAAATATCACAGAGTCGGAATCAGTCCTTTCAAGTATCCCAGAGTCGGAATCAGTCCTATCAAGTATCCCAGAGTCGGAGTCTGTCCTGTCAAATATCCCAGAGTCGGAATCAGTCCTTTCAAGTATCCCAGAGTAGGAATCTGTCCTGTTAAATATCCCAGAGTCGGAATCAGTCCTTTCAAGTATCCCAGAGTCGGAGTCTGTCCAGTCAAATATCCCAGAGTCGGAGTCTGTCCAGTCAAAGTCAGATGTTCAGACTGCCGACTCACTAGACCTACAAAAACAGGTTTTTTTTATTTATACATCTTTCTTGCACATTGATTTCGTCGTTGGATATTAGTAAATACTTTAATAGCATACTCTTTGATTGCAATCAGATAAAGGATGAAACGTCCTTTTTTTTTCCTACAGCTTTTAAGGAACATATTATGTCTCTTTTGAGTTCTGGTAGGACACTGAAGTGAAATTCTTGGCCCTATGCTCTTTAACATGTTACATCAAAAAAATTTGTTTAGTGTACTAACATTTTTTCGATCAAACGCAACATCACTTTGTACCTAAATAACATGATCTTGAAGGAACCGTTTGAACCTTTCCTTATGTCCCAAAGTGAAGGAAAGTACGATGTAAACAATGAATAAAAAAATAATCATGAAACAAAAATAAATAACTTTTTTATATACATTAAAAACAAGAAACAATAATATGCAGAGCTGTTATTCAGTTAACTCCCAACAGTGGAATGAAATGATCTACATATAAATTAAGTTTATCTTTAGAATCAGTGCATCCATCAAAAACTGGTAAGTTCATTATTCCTGTTCTGATCTCTGATAGAAAAGCCTGCTTCTTATTTGATAAACTGGAAGTAAATGTTTTTAAATCTTTCAATTCACAATTTAATTGACGTTGTTTATCAACGTAATATTTCACTGCTTTTCTTAAAGCTATATCAGCTACTTGTAAATCAGATATTGATGGAATTTCAAAGAAATGTGATTCAGCAACTTTCAATGGATCTTCAGTAGCAGTTAAAGCAATATCTTGTATTGACTTTAAAACAACGGCTCTATCGTAATAATAAGAATTTATTTTCAAAGAATTTTTCTCCCAACCATACCTAACTGGGTTAGGTTCTTCTATTTTTTCATACATATTAGTAATTGTTGAATCAGTCACAGTGTGTTGACGATTTTTATTAAAATTTAGTGAATCGTTGAGAGATGCTTTAAGAAATACTTGACAGAATCCAGCACTTTTAATACGAGCTATCTTTGCATACTCATACCTCATACTTCTGTAATACATATTATCATCAAGTATAATCAAATTGATAACTCCTTCAACTTCTGTACTGCTTTCGAATTCATCCATTAATTCTATCACTTTTTGCTTGACCTGTAGTCTTTTACTTTTCCAGGTTTCAGAGTTAAAACACTCATTACTTATCTCATTATCAAATGTTATAATTTGAACACTAAAATTAGACTTATACAAGTACTCTTTGATTTCATTTGAGAGTTTTGTTTTTCCACTTGCTGGTATCCCAATTAAGCACAATATACACTTATCACTTCTCATTTAGATCTACATTTCTGCATTAACTTACGACATATTGTAGAATTTTACTCAATAAACGAAAACAATTAGTAATGTTACACCATTACCTTCGCTTTAGAAACATCAACAAAAATTCATAATAGAACGGTAACACTGATTTAGAGATGATTCAATCCCGGGCTTTTTTTTCATGGCAACACTGTAAAGTATTGCTATTGGTAAATATTCCATAGTTTTAACAATCTGGAGTTCATTTTTTGTAAAATATTAGACGTTCTTTAGCTTTATTACTTTTCATACTAACATTAAACAGATCAGCAATATATTTTTTGCCGACAGTTTATCGGCTAATTTTCAAAATATCAGGATCAATTAGTACCTGGACAAAAAAAGTAGGGCTCCATTACTTGTATTTTCTGTAGTGCTTAAGCGTCATTAGAACATCAATAGTTAGAAGTCATTTTTTTTATCAATATGGTGTTCTGATAAATTTTATAGGATAATGGCTGATAGTGATGAGGAGTATGACAGAAAAAGAAGAGACAAGTTTCAAGCTGAACGTGGAGATTCATATAGAAGTTCTGACCGCAGGAAAGATGAGTACGTGAAGAACATGTTATCATTTCTGTTAAGTTACTTGGACTACAATGTGCTTTCTGCATAAGTTTTATTCCTTTTATTATAATTTCTAAACTACAACGTGCTTTTTGCGTATGTTTAATACCATTTATAATGTACAAAATCCTGAACTGCAAATATTTTCAATATAGGATAACTTATTTGTACCGTTTTGTGCTTGGCATTAGATTACAAATTACTTATCCATAGTTATAAAGCAATAAGTAATATAATTCATTGTTGATTGTACATCTGTTCTTTATGTTTGCCTTTCTGTTTTGTTATCAACACTATATTCAGCTGATTTTCCGTAATTTATTAGAGTAATACTATTATCTGTGGGAAAAGTTTTTATACTCGTTTTAGTTTTACCAATAATCATTGGTGTGAATGAAACAATTATTATTTATTTACGACTGTACACATAATGAATTATATCGGTTGAGAATGAGCTAGCTTTTGTAAACAGGTTGACTATCCCTATTCGTTAACTTATTAAACAGGTTTTCTTTAGTGATATCTCTCAATTATTTCTGAGTATTTCATCTGTGTTATGTAAGATAACTTATTAAGTAAGTATATGATTGTAATTTCATCTCTTAATTTTTTTTTTAATATCAGCCATTTAGGTTTGGTTTAACATATTGACTCCACCAGCTCTATTTTGTTCAACTAATTGGTTATATGCAATAGTTTTATTGTTTTAAGAACTTTTGATCCTTCTCTCAATAAGCCAAAAACAATTTTTTTATTATAATTATGTATCTAATAACCTCTATGAGAGTTACATCTTTTGAATAGTATTGGTGTATTAATTTGCAAACAAAAAAAGAGTTGCAGTTTAAAGTTTATCAGTATAAATTTATGTCACTCAGTTGATTTTTAATAAAAAAGAAGGATAATGATAATTTATACAGTTTATTACTAAATTATATTAAATAATTATAAACCTGTGAATCTAATGAGGCAGTTGGTAAATTTAAATTCATTTCAGAAATACGGATATGATTACTTATCGTGGTTATGATTCTATTGTGTTTTCTGTGAATAATGCACAGAAAAACTTAACTTTAACAACTGTAGTTTAATAGAAAATTTGGCATTCAAAATGAAGGTTATTTATTATTGATAAACTTAAGAAAGATATATGATTTTATTTCGTTTTAGTGTCAATCTCTGTTACTAGATAGTTAGATACAAGTGTTAATGTTACAATGCCAATGTGATCGCTGTTTCCACAGGGCATTGGCTCGTAGGTAAACACGCCACCAGATTAGGATTGGAGGCGAGGGGTTTTTGCAGGGCATGCCAGAACGAAGAAGAGGAAGAGACAATTCCTCACTTTCTCTGTCAATGCCCTGATTTAGGAGAGAAGCGTTGGGAGAATATTTCTTTAACAATAGTTCTTGAGAACTTAGCATCCACTGGTATCTGAGATCTGTCTAGATTTATTGTCCTCTCGAGGTGGTTCGAGTGGACCAGGGGTAAGGGAGAATAGCCCCAATTCTTCTTTGTGGTATCACAAGGGGCCCCCATTTATCCGAAAAACTTTTATAAAGGATTTATTACGATTACATATATGTTTGTATTTCGGCTATATATTGTAGTTACTTTTAAACTCAAAATTATGAAAGAATAAAAATGTTATTGAAAAAAACTTATTTAAAAAAATTAACTTCATTAAAAAAAATTATTTCAATTAACTGATGCCAATTGAACAATTAACATTGATCTATATACAATATAGTGTTTCTTAAAATCACCAAGGATAAATAAATTATGGAAGTAACAGTGAAGAAAGTAATTTATTCAAAGATTTTTATTACATTATATTATTTTATATGTTTGGTCTATTAATAACCTTGAGTAATGTGTATAAAAGATATTTACTTTAAATTAAATTCGAATTATTTTAAACTAACCTGAAAAAGTTGTAGTGTCGTGATCAGGGTTTGAACTTTGATACCTGTGAATACCGCATCCATGGCCAGTTTTAACACAATAAATCCCATTCTTATAGTAATGTATTTTAGAGAATTCTTGAGATGGTTGGTTTCCTAGCGCCTATTCACTGCCGATTGAAAGCAGTGTACTTATCTAATTTGCCGTCACCCTGACTGTCAGCATTCCAATTTGTTCCAGTAATATGATCTTTAATGGTTCCTAATTTAAATACCGCTTGGTCATTTTCTTTGGTTTCAGTAGATCCCATTTCTTGCAGTGTCTTGTTAAGTTTTGTTGTAATCACATTGTATTCTGTAGTAGGTGCACACGAGTTTTAGTATTAATGTGTGATTCATATTGAGTAAAAAGTTAGTTAATGATAGTGCTACATAGAATCATGTTAATGATGAGGTAAACATGTTTTATTATAGTTATTTATAAAACTATTTGATTATTATGTGTTAAATTGCATTGACTGTCCTACAAGGAACACTCATAAGATGGACATTGGTCCTTTGTTATACCACAATAATGAAAATTCTACATTGGGAGTCCTTTAATTTTGCATCATTGAATTATTTTTAGAGTGAGAACTCTTTAACGAGTTCCTGATGTCATACTGACGGCTTAACGTCCTCTTTTGACCTCAGTAAGCTCCGCTCTTTTTGTTTATCAGGCTCAATATATATTTTGATATTGCTGGTTTTCGCAGACAATGTTTGCCTGGCCTGTAGCTATATGGTTAGCGTCTGGATGCTTCTCTTCCCTTCTCCTTACCTTACATAACCTATTCTTTCCTATACATCAATTCCATATTAACTGTTACTCTTGTTTTTCATTTTTCATCTGAAATTCTTGATGATATCTTTCATCAAATAGCCATCAGTCTCATACTGACTATCAAGCTTATGTTTATAGCTTTCATTGATGTAGGTCGTAGAAGCCCTGAATAGGTTAAAATTAAATGATTTAATACAAAGAAATATAATCCATACTAATCAGTAAAAGAGTATCTATGAATTTACCTAAGAAAAGAAAAAAGTTTAACTATTACTATTAGTTCAGTGATGTTTCTCACTCATAGGTCAAGTTAGGTTGCAATGGCAGTCCTGCAAGGGAACGCACGTACACCCAACATCGGCTCTTTGTGATACCACACAATGAAGATTGATTCTGGATTGGGAGTCCTAAATTTTGTTTTAATTCAAGTGTATTTAGAGTAGGGATCTTTAACGAGTACCTGAACATCGTACAGGCTCGGGACCGACAGCTTAATATCCTCTCCAAGGGACGACGTGCTGAGATTTATTGACATTCGTGCCTACCAATCCAGAGGTGAACATGCTGCCTCTAGGTGATAACCTTTCCCTTTCAATTATTACCTTCTTTTTCCAAAAATAAGACACTGTCTTACTTTCTTTGTAGGTCCAAAATACCTGCTAAGGCTTATTTTCGGGTAAGAGCTTCTAGTACAATAAGTAATAGGTAATAATCAGACTTACAAGACTGAAATGCACAAACTTTGTACCTGCACAGTCACTCCATGTAGACTTTATATATTACAATTAATTTTAACACGTGCCTCTGCATTGCATGAAACGAACTGTACAGGTAAACAAGGAATTTCTCAGATATTTTGTTTCAAACAATTCTCTGTGATATTAGGGCAACTGGAGATACCTATTAAATTCAATATTATTCTTTAACGAATTATATTTTTCAAATTATTTTTGGGAGAGGGCTTATATTCTAAAAACTCCTCCCAAAATCAAGGTAGGGCTAATTTTCGAGGGATGTCTTATTTTCGGAAAAATACGGTATAATAGCTAGGTATATTTGGGTTTAATATGTAAAATGCTATTTTTCGATAGTAGATTGTAATATATATTTATTTTGTAATACACCCTATACTTTAGTCGTAAGCTTAGCCTGATGATGATCTACGAGACCAAAACATGTCGTTGTTTTATTGAAAATAATATTTAGTTAGCTCTTAAATAGTGTTAAATATAAATAGTGTTAGAATGTGTAGTTATGAAAAGGAAAGTTTGGGCCAGTTGATTTTTTTTATTTCCCGAGGAACTAAGAAGAGCCTGTAGGACATTAGAGAAACTCAAAAAAGGTAACCAAGCATGAAATTGGCATACAATTTTTAGAAACTTGGTGGCAATAAAAATTGCTACCAACCTTCACTAATATATATATATATATATATCTACAGTCTACTCTTTTATTATACTGTGGATGTGTTAAGAGTGAGATGTTGTTTTAAGTATAGTCGTGACTTGTTGTTGCAGCGACTGGAGCGGGAGACAAAGAGTCCGGAGTGAATACAGAGACAGATATCAATATCAAAACGACCTGCCTCAACCGAAACGAATGCGCTACGAACCGTAAGTAGACTATAGACTATAGACCAAAGGTCTTCAATCGGTGGGTTGACCCTCAAGGGGGTTGCGAAATGTTTGAAATTGTTTATTTTTAAATAGAAAATAAAGGACTAAATGATATAAATAATTTATTTATTATTAATGCGGCACAGTAATCTCATTAAAGTTACTATTGATCAAATTTATTTTAATTTTCCCTATTTTATTTGTTGTTAATTTTATTTTTGTTACTACTAAAAACTCGCGAATAAATTTTGGCGTCAAAAATGATTCGCTATGTAAAAAAAAGGGCTTCAGTCTTCATAGCAAACAATCTCTATATTGGAAACATGTAGCTTCCAATGTAGCTTACATTGGTAACATATCACATATGTTGGTAACATGTTTTCAGTGATGACCGTCGCATGAGGTATATGGACTATAGCGGCTATGGAGGCGGCGGCTGGGGGGGCGGTGAAGGAGGAGGCGGCAGCTTTTCAGGTGTCAGCAGTGGAAGATCAAGCGATATGGAAACTCAACCGCCTATGCTCAGCTTCAAGGCTTTTCTTCAAACTCAAGATGATAATATAACTGATGAGGAAGCCCTTTCTAAATATGCTGAGTATAAACAGGAGTTCAGACGTCAACAGCTCAACGAGTTCTTTGTGGCTCACAAAGAGGAAGAATGGTAACAATAAAATCCCACATTTGTCATCATCCGCATATATTTATGTTAGTTAGTTAATATGATCGATATATTTCACTATGTATATAATAAAAATTTCATGAAGTCCAAAATCAACATGTAAAAACAGTGTGAAAGCTTCTAAAACGTAGTACTAAGATGTTTCGGTCAGTAACAGCCCTCGGCAGAGTTTGTGGCTCTGACGAGGACTTCCTGGTCGAAAGCCCTAATTCCACTTCAGAATGTTTTATTACTGCTTATGCCTTTATATATATATATATATATATATATATTTCACTGATAAAACGAAATACGACCAAACTGGACACAATACGAGTTCGAGATTAACAAAGAACAACACACAAAGTAGGGAAACACACTTACAGACTCAAATTTTCGGGTAATCCGTCTTCAGGAGAAAAGAGAATATATATATATATATTCATCATGATTTGTTTTCTTGACCCAATATTTATATGATGTAATTTTCTTGAGGTTTGAGGTCCAATGATTAAAACTAGTCCATTTAACGACATTTCGACATATATTTATGTCATCTTCAGGGCTTGGAAATCTGTTTATGTTGCAGCATTCTTCTTTATCATGAAACAGTATTAAAGAAGAATGCTGCAACATAAACAGATTTCCAAGCCCTGAAGATGACATAAATATATGTCGAAACGTCGGCAAATGGACTAGTTTTAATCATTGGACCTCAAACCTCAAGAAAATTACATCATATATATATATAAACCAATTAAAAAAAAAGATAACAGACAGATAGACACAGGAATAACTCACTTTTATATTTCGACCATCGTCGTCATCAGGAGGCGAAGAGTCCCGCAGGAAGGCTGAGCGGGACTCTTCTCCTCCTGATGACCACCATGTCGAAATATAGAAGTGAGTTATTCCTGTATCTATCTGTGTGCTTTTTTTTCTCTAATCGGGGTTCGGTCAATTTTCCAGGATAAAAAATCAAACTCTCGTTGCCTATCAAACCTCGAGGCAACGAGAGTTTGATTTTTTATCCTGGAAAATTGACCGAACTCCGATTAGAGAACACACCTATATACATATATATATATATATATATATATAAAGATTTCACATAAACGCGTGAAATAACAGTCAATGATCAAACCACAATAAGAAATGGGAAAACAAGACTTAGATCTTTCAACCGTAACAAGCGGTCTTCATCAGAGTCACAAACCCAACTGAAACACAAGATGCAGAAAACATCTCGTGAGGAGTTGAGAAAAGTAGTATTTTAAAAGGGTGAAAGCGCAGGAAAGGACAAATGTCCAGAAAGGGATGTTTGGGGAAACAAAGGAGTACAGTAAGAAAAAGTAAAAAACTATCCGCTAGCTGTCAACCCTCTTTGAAGAGGCTATTGCCCTCGTGACGAAAGTATCAAGTTTGAAGAGACCGTTACTAATATTTATAATATTTGATCTATTAAATTTAATTAGAGACGATTCAATAATATTTCTTAACATTGATTTTTCATAGGTAATAAATTTAGCTTTTGTCCAATCAATATGATGATTTTCATTGTTTATATGCAAAAATAAGGTACTACTTTTTTCCTGTCTACTTACTTTGTATTGATGTTGTTTTACACGTTTCTTTAAAGATTTACCACTTTGACCAATATACATTTTATGGCAATTTTTGCACGGAATTTTATAAATACCACCGGACTCCAATTCCCTGGGAGAGTTTTTTATTAACATATTGCCCACGTTATTACGACTAGAAAACTCTATATTAAAATTAAGTTGTTCGGCTAGTCGTGGAAGTGGGTCCAATTACTCATGACATGGCAAAACTATAGAATTTTACAATGAACGGGGCTCTGTTGAAGTATTAGAGAAAGTTTTTTTAGCACCCTTCAAAGCTAAATCGATATAAGAGGAGAGGTATTTTAATGAAAGGGCAATTGACCTAATGTTATTAATCTCTTCATTAAGGAATTCTGGGGAGCAAACTCTTAACGCCCTCAAAAACATATTTCTAAAAACAGAAATTTTAACATTTTTTGGATGGGAAGAATGAAAGTGAACATATGCAAGTACATTTGTGGGTTTTCTATATACACTAAAGCGTAACTTTTTAGGTAACCTATGCATCAGGACATCTAAGAAGGGCAAATTACCACTTACTTCATCCATTGTGAATTTGATTGTCGGCACTAATGAATTCAATTTTGTTAGGAAATCAACTTTATTTAAAGAATTATAGGACAAATGCAAAGTATATCATCAACATATCTATACCATTTAACATGTCTAGGCAATATTGAGCTTAACATTTTACTTTCAAAGAATTCCATGTATAAATTACTTAGGAGGGGGGATAAGCAGTTACCCATTGCAAGCCCAAATTTTTGTACATAAAAATTATTTTCAAACTGAAAATGACAATCTACTATACATAACTCGATTAACTCTATTATAGTGGTAGATGGAAGGGGAAGTGAATTATCTATGAAAAATCGTATTGTTAAGAAATATTTAATAAATAATAAACATTAGTAACGGTCTCTACAAACTTGATACTTTCGTTACGAGGGCAATAGCCTCTTCTAAGAGGGTTGACAGCTAGCGGATAGTTTTTTACTCTTTCTTACTGTACTCCTTTGTTTCCCCAAATATCCCTTTCTGGACATTAGTCCTTTCCTGCGCTTTCACCCTTTTAAAATACCACTCTTCCCTCCCACTCTTCTCAATCCCTCACCAGATGTTTTTTGCATCTAGTGTTTCAGTTGGGTTTTTGACTCTGACGAAGACCGCTTGTTACGGTTGAAAGATCTTAGTCTTGTTTTCCCATTTTCATATTGTGGTTTGATCATTGATATATATACTATCAAAAGTACATATCTATAAGCCAATTTTTCGTCTATATTTTAAGGTTCCTTCAGAAAAACTTTGGTATTACATTAACACAGTTTTTTTGTTTCTTCCTTTTAAAAAAAAAAACCAAAAAGACTTTCTGATATAAGCTTATGAAAGATCTTAGATCAGAAAGAACGACTATTGTCTCTGTACCGGTCACTATTCATATACAATGCATTATTCATGAATATGTGTTGATTAACTGTGTGTTTGTTTAGTTCTATATCATTCTACTTTCACGTATAATATTTTAGTATATTTATTTCATATATATATAAAACAGAATTTATAGTTATATTTCTTTTAAGTTATTATAATTCTAGATACTAATTTGTTTTTAATATCATCTGAGTATGTTTTGTAGAATATCAGATATAGGTGTGAAAACTGTTTTTTATCCATCTTAGTGTCACTTTAATATATATCTGTGTACAGCTTTATTTATTTTGAACAGTAAATGTTGTTTTAATTGTGTTTAAATAAAGATGGTGAGCATAAGGATTAAAAAACAACTCAAATATTAAATATACAATTCAAAGAATAAATTAATTTGGTAAATAACTCTTAAAATTATGTTTATTGTGTAAAGACACAATTTTTCTTCTTCTTGGAATTTGGTCAGGGTTAATATAGTAGAATCACCTTTTCGCCAACGTTTCGTCTTTATTTTAAAACATCCTCAGGGCTATAAACTCACAAAATTTGTCATATCTACTTTACATGCTTCATAAAAAAAAATAAAAAAAAACTTAAGTAAGTTTTTTTGGAATTTTTTTATGTTGAATATAAAGTAGATATGACGAATGTCTATTGTTTTTTTGTTAGTTTATAGCCCTGAGAAAGTCTTAAAATAAAGACGAAACGTTGGTGAAAACATGATTTCATATATTAACTTTGACCAAATTCCAAGAAGAAGAAAAAGTGTTTATTAGTAATTGTGGTCAAGACAACAATACCTTATTGTTTAAATATTTAAAGTGTTCGTTTGAGTTGTGTGATTGGGTGGTGAGGGGGGGGGATGATATATCTAGTTTTGATTTCCATCATTAAGTAATTTAGACTAGAATCGTAAATTATTTAAGAAAAACTAATTTCTAATAGCTGGCGTGAAAATAGAACTATTTGATTTATATACTAGGGGATGACAACAAGTGAGTGGTATCTCATAGTAGTGACGTATCAAAGGGAGTCATATCTCTTAGTATGATACAAAAGAAATGATGTCTCATAGCAGTGACATAATTGGACTGGTAGTTTATTGTAGTGATGACTGACGAAACGAAAGGTGTGCGTCTTACAGTAGTAACGTGACAAGAAGGAATGATGGATGTCTCATAGTAGTGACCTAACAGTATAGTGATTCTCATAGTACTGCCGTAAATAAAGAAATTACCTAGTATGAACTGGTAGCCCTTGGTATTGACCTAACAATGAAATGAATGCCATAATATTGACGTCATGAAAGGGGTAACACGTTACAATAGTGACATACAAAAGGAATGATATCTCATAGTAGTGGCATAAGAAAAGAAGTGGTAGCCCTTGATATTGACCTAACAATGAAGTGAATCCCATAATAAAGACGCAATGGAATGGGTAATACGTTACAATAGTGACATACAAAAGGAATGATATCTCATAGTAGTGGCATAAGAAAAGAAGTGGTAGCCCTTGATATTGACCTAACAATGAAGTGAATCCCATAATAAAGTCGCAATGGAAGGGGTAATACGTTACAATAGTGACATACAAAAGGAATGATATCTCATAGTAGTGGCATAATTGGGCTGGTAGTCTATGGTAGTGACTACTGATGTAACGAAAGATATGACGTCTTACACTAGTGTTATGACAAAAAGGAATGATAGATGTCTCATAGTAGTAACCTAACAGTGAAGTGAATCTCATAGTACTGACGTAAATATAGAAATGGCGTAGTATGGACTGGTAGGCCTTGATATTGATTTAACAATGAAGTGAATCCCATAATAATGACGCAATTAAAGGTGACATACAAAAGGAATGATATCTCATAGTAGTGACATAATTGGGCTGGTAGTCTACGGTAGTGACTACTGATGTAACGAAAGATATGACGTCTTACACTAGTGTTATGACAAAAAGGAATGATAGATGTCTCATAGTAGTAACCTAACAGTGAAGTGAATCTCATAGTACTGACGTAAATATAGAAATGGCGTAGTATGGACTGGTAGGCCTTGATATTGATTTAACAATGAAGTGAATCCCATAATAATGACGCAATTAAAGGTGACATACAAAAGGAATGATATCTCATAGTAGTGACATAATTGGGCTGGTAGTCTACGGTAGTGACTACTGATGTAACGAAAGATATGACGTCTTACACCAGTGATATGACAAAAAGGAATGATAGATGTCTCATAGTAGTAACCTAACAGTGAAGAATCTCATAGTACTGACGTTAATATAGAAATGGCGTAGTATGGACTGGTAGGCCTTGATATTGATCTAACAATGAATTGAATCCCATAATAATGACGCAATAAAAGGTGACATACAAAAGGAATGATATCTCATAGTAGTGACATAATTGGACTGGTAGCCCTTGATAGTGACATAATCATAAAATGAATCTCATAGTATTGACATAACGCAAGGAGTGACATCTCAGAGTAGTGACATGACTCGGGTGTGTGATTTGATGCCAGTCATCGTAATTAAATGACTTGACATAAGGGCACTAAGTGTGACTCAGCGTCTCCTTTATTGTCTAATTAATTTGCATGACTTGTTTATTGTTTCTCATTAGGATTTTGCCAAGATTGGATGATGCCCCAAAGTCAGGTGTCTTTATTTCTTTTAAGCTATATTATTTTAAATGTTGTCTCTTTTTTTTTATGCATTACCTTGACCCAATGTTATATTGCAGCAGATTTCACACACACGAGCAGCCCTCAACCCTCATCTCCTGCTTTTCAAAATAAATAAATATACTATTCCTTTATTTTGTGCGAAAATGTTATAGAAAAAAAAATACGCGTTTTGGGTTAGGCTGTAAGGAAAAGTACGCGAAAAAAAAAGAAAGCCTCCCTAATCTGACCTTCAGACCAAGGGGAAAGGTTTTTCCGTCATTTTATCTAAAATGTTTTTTAAAAAAAAAAACTTGCAACTTCTTGTGTGATCTGCTTCGGATACCAGGTAAGGACCAGAAGAAGTAAATTACTTCTAAATGATTACTTGCAAAAAAAAAATTATATATATATATATATATAGTATAACTATCATTTGTGTTGTTTTTTTTTATTATTTATTATTTTTTGGCAACTATTTCACTTTCAAAAACAAATTATAACAGTATAATAATATAAAAATAACTTTATTATAATTCTAACATAGTGAAATCAGTTATTATGTGGTATTTACCCTACAATAACTTTATTATCATTGTTTGTAAAAAAATAACTGTTTACATGTTTTAATTTGTTTTGTAATGAAATAGAGTTGCAAACTGCACTGTTTTCTTTATTAGATTTTAAGTCTTTTATTATCCTTTTTTTTTTTTTCAAGAGTTTTGTTTTGTTTTTTCTTATTGTAGGTGAATACGGGGAGGAGGGATAGATGCATTCTTTTTTGTGTGTTTTAAAGGGGGGGGGGGCAGTTCTCATGTAATTAATATTTGAATATATAATTTCGTTATAGTAGCACTTTTTAATTTAAGAATCTTCATATTATATATAACGGACAGACAGACAAACTTTGTATTTTATATATACAGATTAGTTATGGGAGTAGATCACAAAAAAGGGCACTGATCGACCCCAAAAACATATAAGATCCATATGTTTCTTTGTATCTAAATGTCTCCAGTTTTATTTCTATAACGGACAGACAGACAAACTTTGTATTTTATATATACAGATTAGTTATGGGAGTAGATCACAAAAAAGGGCACTGATCGACCCAAAAACATATAAGATCCATATGTTTCTTTGTATCTAAATGTCTCCAGTTTTATTTCTATAACGGACAAACAGACAGACTTTGTATTTTATATATACAGATTAGTTATGGGAGTAGATCACAAAAAAGGGCACTGATCGACCCAAAAACATATAAGATCCATATGTTTCTTTGTATCTAAATGTCTCCAGTTTTATTTCTATAACGGACAAACAGACAGACTTTGTATTTTATATATACAGATTAGTTATGGGAGTAGATCACAAAAAAGGGCACTGATCGACCCAAAAACATATAAGATCCATATGTTTCTTTGTATCTAAATGTCTCCAGTTTTATTTCTATAACGGACAGACAGACAGACTTTGTATTTTATGTATACAGAGTGTTCTAGATGGCATACTGAACCTTTTAGATTTTTCTTGTAATTAAATAGTGCTACTAGAAACGAAATTACTTTGAATCAAACAATTTTAAATTCTTCAATTTGATCTCTAATGTTTAAAAGTTTGGATTTCGGTCAAAATAAATTCATATTATAAAATTTATTGTTATTGTAATCAAAAGATTATATAACTTCTTTCAGTTGTATTTTTTTTTTTTTTGTTTCATATTGGTGAAACATTTCGTGAAAGAGAGAGGTGTTTGAAATAGAATGGAAATTGAAAAGATTGTTTTTAGAAAATTAAGGAAAAGAGAGATGTAGAAGTATCAGTTGATAGGAAACGAAAACTGGATCGTCAGATCGATTAGAGTTTTCAGTTTTAGGACTGGTCTGTGGGAGGTAGCTGTTGGTTGTTTTGGTGAACCTGATGCAGGTTTGAGAGAACCTGAGTACTGGTAGAGACCTGAGCTCAATAAATTGTAGCTCAACACTAAACAATTGGGTAGCTCTTAACACAGTTGGGTAACTGCGTCTCACACAGTGATAGTGTCCATAATCTAGAGTGTGGAGTCCTCTAGCCCCCTCTAAACTGTTTTAACATTAAGGCGTGTACCCAGCTTTTCAGCCATAACACGAATAATAGCAGAACAGATCGATGCCTTTTTTACGTGAAAACTCTTTCGCCGCATCTCGGGGACAAAAGCTCTAGTCGAAGATAGAGGCAAAACAGCCTCCGAGATACGCCCGAGGTGGACCACACGGAGGCGAGTTTCCACGACACCACATCATGCAAAGAAAAACTACTAAAAAAAGTTATAAAGCAACAAACTCTGACTTCATCCAGAAGTCATCAAAAAGCAAATTAAAAAACTAACTTCTAGCCAAACAAAATGAAAACATGCACACTTCAGTATCATGAGCTCAAATTTTTAAGCCAATCTTGGAGGCGTTGTCCCCTTTGATCCTCTAATTCTTCTTATTCCATTTATATACATAAGAAAATCTTTTCTATATGTCGTCAGCGCACCTCTATACGTCTCTGCCACAAAGCGACCCGTAGCCATTTCATAATTGAACCTTATTCCAGCGTATCTAGGACAGACCTCTAGGATGTGCTCTACACTCTCCAGATGGTCTCCACAGCAACAGCCTGCAGCCCCCTCTAACCACCTGTAGCCACTTCTAACCACCTGTAGCCACCTCTAACCACCTGTAGCCACTATGAAGGGAGCTCGCGCATGGCAGTGATACCGAATCATATTTCTGATGATAGGCTAGGTTGCAGTCTTAGTCACACACACTTAACCACCTGTAGCCACTATGAAGGGAGCTCGCGCATGGCAGTGATACCGAATCATATTTCTGATGATAGGCTAGGTTGCAGTCTTAGTCACACACACTTAACCACCTGTAGCCACTATGAAGGGAGCTCGCGCAGGGCAGTGATACCGAATCATATTTCTGATGATAGGCTAGGTTGCAGTCTTAGTCACACACACTTAACCACCTGTAGCCACTATGAAGGGAGCTCGCACAGGGCAGTGATACTGAACCATATTTCTGATGATAGGCTAGGTTGCAGTCTTAGTCACACACACTTAACCACCTGTAGCCACTATGAAGGGAGCTCGCGCATGGCAGTGATACCGAATCATATTTCTGATGATAGGCTAGGTTGCAGTCTTAGTCACACACACTTAACCACCTGTAGCCACTATGAAGGGAGCTCGCGCAGGGCAGTGGTACCGAATCATATTTCTGATGATAGGCTAGGTTGCAGTCTTAGTCACACACACTTAACCACCTGTAGCCACTATGAAGGGAGCTCGCGCAGGGCAGTGGTACCGAATCATATTTCTGATGATAGGCTAGGTTGCAGTCTTAGTTACACACACTTAACCACCTGTAGCCACTATGAAGGGAGCTCGCGCAGGGCAGTGTTACCGAATCATATTTCTGATGATAGGCTAGGTTGCAGTCTTAGTCACACACACTTAACCACCTGTAGCCACTATGAAGGGAGCTCGCGCAGGGCAGTGTTACCGAATCATATTTCTGATGATAGGCTAGGTTGCAGTCTTAGTCACACACACTTAACCACCTGTAGCCACTATGAAGGGAGCTCGCACAGGGCAGTGATACTGAACCATATTTCTGATGATAGGCTAGGTTGCAGTCTTAGTCACACACACTTAACCACCTGTAGCCACTATGAAGGGAGCTCGCGCAGGGCAGTGTTACCGAATCATATTTCTGATGATAGGCTAGGTTGAGTCTTAGTCACACAAGGGAACACAAATAGGCCAAAGACTGGCCTTTTATAATATAACACACCGAACATTCCACACTGGGAGTCGTAAATTTTGCCTAACTCAAGTGTTTTTACAGAGTAGGGGATCTTTAACGAGGACCTGACATTGTACAGGCTCGGGACCGACGGCTTAACATCTAATCCGAGGATTGATCAGGTTTATTTTCCTCTCACTAGAATAAATCGAGGACCACCGTGGGTATTGAACCCCGAACCTACCGCTCTAGAGGCGAGCACGTTACCACTGAGCTACTGTGGTCCCATTTCTGATGACAACATCGATCTTCAACATTGGGACCTAAATCATCATATATCCAGAGACTATACGAGTAGCTCAGTCGGTATTTTTAACATTTTCCTCCTGTATCGTCTCCGTTATCTAGCGGCACAACTTTGATCTAACACATAAGAGTCAACCCCCACATATATGAGGGATTCCTTATCCTTTAGGCCGGGAAGTAATATAACTTGGTAGACACTCTTAGTTTTTTTGACTACCACAAAAGTCACCCGACGCTCGAGAAGGTTTTCCGGTTACTAGTGCACACAGTTTCTTCCTAATACGAGAGTATTAGTGTACTAGAACGTATTCTAGTATAACTACTTTGGAGTTATCATAATTAATGTCTAGTAGAACTACTTTATGTAGTCATCATAATTAATTTAATTTAATTATAACAAAATGCGTTATGTGTGATCGTTAGTCAAAAACACACTAATTGTTTTTTAACTCTATGTAGTTTTTAAATCATTAGTTGTGCAATCCGTAATTGTGTGGTATTTACTCATTCTGAGGTAAAATGGATAAACCAACAAAAGTCTCCACACAAATGAAGTTTTATTCAACGCGTTTCGAACACTTTGTGTTCATCATCAGGAAGACACTATAATACATATTATATCTAATTAGTTACAAAAATTAGAGTGAAATAATAAAATTCATTTAAGAGAATTCAAGACATACCCAAGGATGTGGTACTGACGGGTTGGTCCAGTGAAAACAACTAGTAGGAAACAGATCCGTTGCAAAAGAGTGGGGATTATTTCACTCTAATTTTTGTAACTAATTAGATATAATTTGTATTATAGTGTCTTTCTGATGATGAACACAAAGTGTTCGAAAAGCGTTGAATAAAACTTCATTTGTGTGGAGACTTTTGTTGGTTTATCCAGTTTTACCTCAGAATATGTAGTTTTTGTTTATAAAACTTCTTTCTTTGGAGACTCGATTTTTGTGTTTTTCCATGACAACATGACTGGCTGATAATCGTCTGACGCTGTTTCAGCAAGGCTGGACTATTTCAAAATTAACAATCTAAAGTGTTAGTCAGTCAGTACTTGGAGTTTTGGTAGCACATAAACTAATGAGGGTTTCAAATAACAACTATTTTGACTGATCTTTTCTACATCTCATTCCTTAATTACTTAATTCTTTAATTAAGTCACCTTTCTTATTCTTTCTCCGAAGTAATTAATCAATTTTAATTAAATAACAAAAGAATGCATCTCGTCAGAAAAAAAAGGGGATTATTAAATTAGGAAATAAAATTGTAATTATAATTGTTTCGTTTATATATAAGACTTCATAATTATAAAAAAAAAGTAATTACTATTATAATGTATATTTTTAGAGAAATCATGCTTTCTTGGATGCTAACTTTGGTAACTGAATTAATTTAATATTCTATACATTTACCTAATCATTGCTAGGATTGCAGTCAAATAGTTATTTTTATTAATTAGTATTATGAAAACATGACTAAGCTTCACCATATATTTGTACTAAACGGTTTTTTTTTTCAAACTCTTTTTCAGGTTCAAGTTAAAGTATCACCCAGAAGACTCAACAAAACGGAAAGATGAAATATTTCAGTCCTTAAAGGTTGGTCTGGGATCCTTTAATATCTACTTTAGATTCATCATAATTAATTTAATTAGGCAATAATTTCATTTAATTACTACTTTAGAGTCATTATAATTAATTTAATTAGGCAATAATTTCATTTAATAACTACTTTAGAGTCATCATAATTAATTAATTAGGCAATAATTTCATTTAATGACTACTTTAGAGTCATCATAATTAATTTAATTAGGCAATAATTTCATTTAATGACTACTTTAGAGTCATCATAATTAATTTAGCAATGAAATAATTACCCCATTTTTAGTGTAATCGGTGTAGAGTTAGTATAATTAGTTTGATTTAGGAATAATTTAATGCACTATTCTGTAATTGATTTTGTTCAATTTTTACACAATTAGTCTAGTTTTTGTGTAACCTGTTTGATTTTGATTATTTAGTGCAATTAATCAGAGTTGGTACAATTTTAAAGCATTTAATGTATTATAAGCTTATTGATAGATCAAATCAATTAATTTAAATGATATTGTCAGAGTTTCTATAACTAAAGTGTTTTAGTATATTTTAAGTTACAGTGATTTATAGAGAAATCGAATTAATTTAAAAGATCAGACAAATCTCTAAACAAATAATTGATGTAAATGACGTAGTAGAATCAGTTTAAAGCCAATGTTTTGTTTTTGTTTTCGGTATTTACTGTTATAGCTGTTAGGTTATCCTTAAGGTTATGTTGTCTGTGTTGTAACAGTTCGAAATATTGAATTCTGTACGTGTGCTTTTTATTCTTTTTTTTTGTGTGTCGTGCTTTGTGTAATTTAAAGTTTTATAATCCTTGTGAACCGTTTCTTAAAATTTAGTAAAGCACGCATTTATTCATGTTCTCATCTGACATTCAAATTTTCTGGTTTTCTCGCGACCATTCTTTGTGTAAAGACAGCTACCATTCAAAAATCCCAAGATTTCGGCTTATATAAAGATAGCTACCATTCAAAAATCCCAAGATTTCGGCTTATATAAAGATAGCTACCATTCAAAAATCCCAAGATTTCGGCTTATATAAAGATAGCTACCATTCAAAAATCCCAAGATTTCGGCTTATATAAAGATAGCTACCATTCAAAAATCCAAGATTTCGACTTATATAAGGATAGCTACCATTCAAAAATCCCAAGATTTCGACTTATATAAAGATAGCTACCATTCAAAAATCCCAAGATTTCGGCTTATATAAGGATAGCTACCATTCAAAAATCCCAAGATTTCGACTTATATAAAGATAGCTACCATTCAAAAATCCCAAGATTTCGACTTATATAAGGATAGCTACCATTCAAAAATCCCAAGATTTCGGCTTATATAAGGATAGCTACCATTCAAAAATCCCAAGATTTCGACTTATATAAAGATAGCTACCATTCAAAAATCCCAAGATTTCGGCTTATATAAAAATAGCTAGCTACCATTCAAAAATCCCAAGATTTCGGCTTATATAAAGATGTCTACCATTCAAAAATCCCAAGATTTCGGCTTATATAAAGATAGCTACTATTCAAAAATCCCAAGATTTCGGCTTATATAAAGATAGCTACCATTAAAAAATCCCAATATTCCGGCTTATATAAAGATAGCTACCATTCAAAAATCCCAATATTCCGGTTTATATAAAGATAGCTACCATTCAAAAATCCCAATATTCCGGCTTATATAAAGATAGCTACCATTCAAAAATCCCAAGATTTCGGCTTATATAAAGATAGCTACCATTCAAAAATCCCAAGATTTCGGCTTATATAAAGATAGCTACCATTCAAAAATTCCAAGATTTCGGTGTATATAAAGATAGCTATCATTCAAAAAACCCAAGATTTCGGCGTATATAAAGATAGCTACCATTCAAAAATCCCAATATTTCGGCGTATATAAAGATAGCTATCAATCAAAAATCCCAAGATTTCGGCTTATATAAAGATAGCTACCATTCAAAAATTCCAAGATTTCGATTTATATAAAGATAGCTACCATTAAAAATTCCAAGATTTCGGCTTATATAAAGATAGCTACCATTCAAAAATCCCAAGATTTTTGGCAAATTACTGAAACATATCGCAAGATTCAATGTTGAGGATGGAAATCCCAAAGGAATGGTAGGTAACCCGTGGTTCTAACATAGAGAAATGTGTTTTTCTTTTTGTTTTGCAGAGAAGATGCGATGTGTTTATGGACTTGTTGAAGAAAGGTAAGATTGATGAGGCCCGCTTGGACTCAGACCATGGAGACGCTGTGGTCAAACTGCTGGATACTGTGGTTATTTTACTTGAAGGAGGTACTGACCTGGATCTTACCATTCTTGATCAGCTTCCACCAGCAGGTTCCATCATTATTTTCTTTTCTAGATTGTATTATTTCCGAAGTAACATTCCAGAGGCCTGGGTAACTCAGTGCCTTACTTACTGTCTTATGGACTGGTAGATCCAGGGTTTGATATCCACTCTCTGGCCCTTTGATTTATTTGCGTGGAAGGTGGAGAAAAAATCTGAGCTCTTTGTCCCCCCGGAGAGTATGTTAAGCCGTCGGTCCCGAGCCTGTACGATGCCAGGCATTTGTATTTATAGAAAAAAAATATATTAGAAATGGCGTTAAGCCGTTGGTCCCGAGCCTATACCATGCCAAGCATTTGTATTTATAATAAAAAAAATATATACCAGAAATGGCGTCAAGACGTCGGTCCCGAGCCTGTACGGCACCAGACATTGGTATTTATAATAAAAAAAATATATCAGAAATGGCTTTAAGCCGTCGGTCCCGAGCCTGTACGGCACCAGGCATTTGCATTTATAGAAAAAAAAAATATCAGAAATGGCTTTAAGCCGTCGGTCCCGAGCCTATACGATGCCAGGTATGTGTATTTATAATAAAAAAAAATAAACCAGAAATGGCTTTAAGCTGTCGGTCCCGAGCCTGTACGACACCAGGCATTTATTTGTATTTATAGAAAAAAAATATATCAAAAATGGCGATAAGCCATCGGTCCCGAGCCTCTACAATGCCAGGAATTTATATTTATAGAAAAAAAAAATATTAGAAATGGCGTTAGGCCGTCGGTCCCGAGCCTATACCTTGCCAGGTATTTGTATTTATAATAAAAAAAAATATATCAGAAATGGCGTTAAGCCATCGGTCCCGAGCCTCTACAATGCCAGGAATTTATATTTATAGAAAAAAAAATATTAGAAATGGCGTTAGGCCGTCGGTCCCGAGCCTATACCTTGCCAGGTATTTGTATTTATAATAAAAAAAAATATATCAGAAATGGCGTTAAGCCATCGGTCCCGAGCCTCTACAATGCCAGGAATTTATATTTATAGAAAAAAAAAATATTAGAAATGGCGTTAGGCCGTCGGTCCCGAGCCTATACCTTGCCAGGTATTTGTATTTATAATAAAAAAAAATATATCAGAAATGGCGTTAAGCCATCGGTCCCGAGCCTCTACAATGCCAGGAATTTATATTTATAGAAAAAAAAAATATTAGAAATGGCGTTAGGCCGTCGGTCCCGAGCCTATACCTTGCCAGGTATTTGTATTTATAATAAAAAAAAATATATCAGAAATGGCGTTAAGCCATCGGTCCCGAGCCTCTACAATGCCAGGAATTTATATTTATAGAAAAAAAAAATATTAGAAATGGCGTTAGGCCGTCGGTCCGAGCCTATACCTTGCCAGGTATTTGTATTTATAATAAAAAAAATATATCAGAAATGGCGTTAAGCCATCGGTCCCGAGCCTCTACAATGCCAGGAATTTATATTTATAGAAAAAAAAAATATTAGAAATGGCGTTAGGCCGTCGGTCCCGAGCCTATACCTTGCCAGGTATTTGTATTTATAATAAAAAAAATATATCAGAAATGGCGTTAAGCCATCGGTCCCGAGCCTCTACAATGCCAGGAATTTATATTTATAGAAAAAAAAATATTAGAAATGGCGTTAGGCCGTCGGTCCCGAGCCTATACCTTGCCAGGTATTTGTATTTATAATAAAAAAAAATATATCAGAAATGGCGTTAAGCCATCGGTCCCGAGCCTCTACAATGCCAGGAATTTATATTTATAGAAAAAAAAAATATTAGAAATGGCGTTAGGCCGTCGGTCCCGAGCCTATACCTTGCCAGGTATTTGTATTTATAATAAAAAAAAAATATATCAGAAATGGCGTTAAGCCATCGGTCCCGAGCCTCTACAATGCCAGGAATTTATATTTATAGAAAAAAAAAATATTAGAAATGGCGTTAGGCCGTCGGTCCCGAGCCTATACCTTGCCAGGTATTTGTATTTATAATAAAAAAAAATATATCAGAAATGGCGTTAAGCCATCGGTCCCGAGCCTCTACAATGCCAGGAATTTATATTTATAGAAAAAAAAAATATTAGAAATGGCGTTAGGCCGTCGGTCCCGAGCCTATACCTTGCCAGGTATTTGTATTTATAATAAAAAAAATATATCAGAAATGGCGTTAAGCCATCGGTCCCGAGCCTCTACAATGCCAGGAATTTATATTTATAGAAAAAAAAAATATTAGAAATGGCGTTAGGCCGTCGGTCCCGAGCCTATACCTTGCCAGGTATTTGTATTTATAATAAAAAAAAATATATCAGAAATGGCGTTAAGCAGTCGGCCCCGAGCCTGTACGACACCAGGCATTTGTTAAAGATCCCTACTCTAAATACACGTGATTTAGGCAAAATTAGAACTCCTTACGTAGACTCCTCATTGTGTAGCATCAGAAAGGTCAAGTCGTTGGGTTATGTGTGTTTTCTTGTGGAACGGCTACTGCAATCTAACCTAAAATACGATCCCAGGATTCAATCAAGCTCTTTTAATTCTTTAATTTCCCGTAAAGTAGGTTAGGTTGCAGTGACAGTTCTTCACAAGAGAGAACACACATAGGCCATCGAATATTGATCCTTTGTTATATCACAAATGAAGATTGATTCTTCAATGCCTAACTCAAATGTATGTAGAGTAAGAATCTTTAACGATTACCTGACATCGTACAGTCTAATAGACCTATAGCTGAACATCCACTGCGAGAGACAACATGCTCAGATTTATTCACCTCTCACATGAGAAAGTCGAGTACTAGTATGGGTATTGAACCCCAGACATACCATTCCAAAGCTGGGCTGCCAGAATTGGTACTAATAGTACCAAATGTGGTACTATTTCCCTTCGAGCTAAAAGCTTGGTACTACTTTTATGTAAAGTGTCATTATTTGGTACTATTTCTTAAAATTGATCTAAATTTATAAAAAATAACAAAAATAAATACTACAAAATATTCAAAATAGTAATTCGGGTATGATGTTATAATATGATACCCCGTCATCATACCCAAAGGCAGTGATGAGCATTATCGGCGATGATTATCGATCGTTAATTTTTTATCGTTATTGTTATCGCTATGGATCATTTTGGATTTATCGATTATCGTTATCGCTACATAACATTTTTTGATGAAATTATCGTAAATCATCGATAATCGATAAACAATACCTACCTACATAATTAAATATGTAAAGACGTACTACGTCCACATATATGTATGTACCATCAACCACAAAATAAAGAGGTTACTTGTCTCAATTAGCGCATTGACATTAATGTTAATTGTTTAGATGTAATAACTAACGAATTAACAGAAACACAGTTAAAAGAAACTAAGCTATTTTATGGTATGTTGCTCCAGTTATACAAATGCCGAGAAAAGGTTAATTCGATAATTGAGACAAACTGTTTTTGCCTTTTAATTGCTATAGTAATACATATTATATTACCACTGCCATAATATATAGTATTCACTAATGTGGAAGAATTAGTTGTTTGTACCATATATGGTGCACAATGCAGTTAAAGTATTAATAATTATATTTCATGACTTAGCTACTGCTATTGGTGATTGTAAGGAAGGTTTTTTTAGGCTATTCTACATGAATAGCATTGGACTTAAGACAAGTTTTGTAACATTTGGTACTATTCTCTCTGATTTGGTACCTTTTCAGCATAACAGTTGGTACTATTGACAAAAACATTCTGGCAGCCCTGTTCCAGAGAGGAGCTCGTTGCATTGGTCTAACCTGACCCCAACAAATATACATATTACTCACTCTTAATTATTTTGTTTTTCTAGAAGGATTAATTTCTTGAACGTTTTTTTTTTAGATCAACAAGCCTCAAATGACGCATCAAAAGATTCTTCAAACAAGTAAGTCTTTTGCAACTGAAGTTCTTTTGTAATTGAATTAAATTAATTATCTAATAATTAGAGTTCTTGATTAATGCAAAATAAAATTGATATTAAAGTTTGACAGTTTTTAATTGGTGTCTTTTGTAATTGACACCAATTACATTAAGGTTCTTTTAATTAAGGTGTTTTTGTAATTGGTTTAATTATCTAATAATGACAGTTATTGATTAATGCAAAATAAAATTGATTTTAAAAATCTCACTGTTTTTAATTGGTGTCTTTTGTAATTGACACCAATTATATTAAGGTTCTTTTAATTAATGTGTTTTTGTAATTGGTTTAATTATCTAATAATGACAGTTATTGATTAATACAAAATAATATTGATTTTAAAATCTCACTAATTTTAATTGGTGTCTTTTGTAATTGACACCAGTTATATTAAGGTTCTTTTAATTAAGTTGTTTTTGTAATTGTTTTAATTATCTAATAATGACGGTTATTGATTAATGCTAAATAAAATTGATTTTAAAATCTCACAGTTTTTAATTGGTGTGATGCATGTTTAGTCATTGTACGTGACAATATGAAGTAAAATGAAATCAAAAAACTTAACTTCTTTAAACTGTTCAAGTGGAAAACGGAATAACTCCGATATTCACTGAGATTCGGATTTACAACCCCCCAACACACACACACACACAATAATCCCTCTGATGTTACATTTATGGTGTAACATTAATTTTTATATTGATTATCTTACCTAATTATTCCTCTTAGTTTAACATTTTGGAAACATCTAGAATAAATTAATGTAAACAATTTACTTTTTCTCTCTCTCTCTTTAACTTTAGATTAGATTATTGGTTTTTTTTTGTTTCTTTTTATAGGGAAGAGAAAAAAGACGAAGATGGAGAAAAGTTGGAAAACGGCGTGAGCAAAGGAGATGAAGATAGTAAAACTGAAGGAGATCAAGAAACTGTAAACAATGAAACTGAAGATGAGAAAGAAAGTTCAGGAGAAAAAAGAAAACTTTCTGGTTAGTTACGAGATTATGTTTTGTTAGAAATCTATTTCTATTGTTTGTTGGCTGTATGAAGTTTAACATTTTTTGCTTTTGGATCAGTGATATCAAAAATGTGTCTATAGCAACCCCATTTTAAACATTAAATCAAATTTTAAACTGTTTTAGAAAAAAATAAAGATGGGTCGATAAATTATATTTGTCATTTAATAAGAGATTTATATATAATAGTGTTTACAATAAACTCATGAAATAAAACTCAACGTCATCTCAGTGGAAATCTGATTTTGACGATGATTGCTTGTTATGGTTGAAAGGTTTTACTCTTTTTTTTTTTTCATTTCTTATTGTGATTTCGACGTTTATTTTTATTTCACGTGTTTATTGTGAAATCTTGTTTTATATATATATATAAATGATCAAACCACAATATGAAAAATTTGGGAACTAAGATCTTTCAACCGTAACAAGTGGTCTTCGTCAGAGTCAAAAACCCAACTGAAACACTAGATGCACGACACATCTGGTGAGGGGTTGAGAAAAGTGGTATTTTAAAAGGGTGAAAGCGCAGGTAAGGACTAATGTCCAGAAAGGGATGTTTGGGGAAACAAAAGAGTACAGTAAGAAAAAGTAAAAAACTATCCGCTAGCTGTCAACCCTCTTTGAAGAGGCTATTGCCCTCGTGACGAAGTATCAAGTTTGAAGAGACCGTTACTAATGTTTATAATACTTGATCTATTAAATTTAATTAGAGATGATTCAATAATATTTCTTAACATCATTGATTTTTCATAGGTAATAAATTTAGCTCCTGTCCATTCAATAATGATTTTCATTGTTTACATGCAAGAATAAGGCACTACTTTTTTCCTGTTTACTTACGTTGTATTGGTGTTGTTTTACACGTGTCTTGTCTTGTATTGTGGTTTGATCTTTGATTGTTATTTCACGTGTTTATGTGAATTCTTTATATATATATATATATATATATATATATATATATATATATATATATGATCAAACCACAATGTGAAATGGGGAAAAAAGACCACGATCTTTCAACCACAACAAGCGGTCCTCGTCAGAGTCAAAAACACAACTCCTCAGACGAGAACGCATGTTATATCAAATTAGGCGTTATGAATACCATTAGGCGCATGTTATATCAATTATTATAATTAGGTTTGGTTAAGTTACAGTGGCAGTCCTACAAGTTAAAACACGTAGGCCGAGCATTGGCCCTTTGTGATACCGCACAATGAAGATTGATTCTACAGTGGGAGTCCTACATTTTTCCAAAACTCAATATTTAGAGTAGGAGTCTTTAACGAGTACTTGACATCGTACAGGCTCGAGACCGACGGTTTAATGTCCTTCTCCGAGGGACGACGTGCTCCTGCGTGAATAAATCAAGGGCCAGGTGGGGATCGAACTCCGGTCCTATCAGTTCAAAGGCGAAAACGTTAACCACTGAGCTAACCTGGTCCTTGAATATTATAATTAATTAATTTTCATGAATTGCGAAATATAAAATTATCAAATTACTTGTCAAAATTAAATTTAATTAGTATATGAGGTACACTATGACATGGCATGGATCATGAAGAAGCTAACCATGATTTTTTTTTATTACAGTTGATACAGATGAAAGAGAGAGTAAGAAATCAAAAGCAGAAGATGCTGTAAAAGAAGATGACGACTCCTTTAAAATGGATACCGAGGAGAAAGATGAAGAAGATGAGGAAGAGGAAAAAGATGCAAAAGGTAATTTACTTTGCAGCTAGATTACATCAATATTTATATTAGAAATAGGTAAAACCCGTCATACCTCGTAAGATGATCCTGGAGTTGGAGCGCTTTCGGACTTTGGTCCATCTTCGATCGCAACAAACCTACTAGGAGTACCAACTGTTTAAATTCTAATTTGGAACCTTCGTATTAACCAGATGTGTGAAATTCTTAAGGTATACATAATAAACTATTACTTTAAATTACACAAAGCACGACACAGAAAAGAGAATAAAAAGAACACTTACAGAATTCAATATTTCGAACTGTTGTTCGTCATCAGGAGAGTAGACTAGAAGAGAGGACGAAATGAGAGAGATCTCCCCACGTCGAAGAACGGAGCGCGAATCATATATATAACTTTAAATTACACAAAGCACGACACAGAAAAGAGAATAAAAAGAACACTTACAGAATTCAATATTTCGAACTGCTGTTCGTCATCAGGAGAGTAGACTAGAAGAGAGGACGTGGTGAGATCTCTCTCATTTCGTCCTCTCTTCTAGTCTACTCTCCTGA
Source organism: Hermatobates lingyangjiaoensis (assembly GCA_026182355.1). NCBI lineage: Eukaryota > Metazoa > Arthropoda > Insecta > Hemiptera > Hermatobatidae > Hermatobates > Hermatobates lingyangjiaoensis. The sequence goes on from JAPFBL010000247.1 coordinate 534,647, forward strand.
TGACGAACAACAGTTCGAAATATTGAATTATGTACGTGTTCTTTTTATTCTCTTTTCTGTGTCGTGCTTTGTGTAATTTAAAGTTTTATAGTCCTTGTGGACCGTTTCTTATATTTAGTAATAAACTATTACGTTAAGAGGTCTAAAATGAATAAATTTAGAAAACACAAATACGAATGTTCTAAGATAATATTATAAAGATATTATTTTTTTCTTTGCACTTGTTTACCTTTTTTAACGCCCACCTGTGAGGTAAATTTTTCAGAATAATTGATTGTTTTACTCTTTAAAATTCAATATGTTTTTTTTTCATTTTTTATTTTAATTAATAATATTTTTTTTTTCAAAGATGAACAAGAGAAGAAAACAGATAAAGAAGAAGATGACGTAAAAGCTGGTGACAATGCGAGCGTTAAATCAGATGTAAGTATTTTTAAACTTTTTTTTTTGGATTATTAATTTTTTTTTTTTTTTTTTTTTTTTGATTTGTTTATATCTCTTGCAGAAAGATGATGTGATACCTTTGACTCCACGAGCGTTGCACAAGACTTCGTCTGTTTTCTTAAGGACTATCTCGCCAAGAATCACCAAGGAGGAGATTGAAGTTATTTGTAAAAAGTTCCCAGGGTTTTTACGCCTGTCTTTGGCTGATCCTCAACCAGAACAGCATTGGTTTCGAAGAGGTTGGGCGACTTTTAGAAGGGAAGCAGATATCAGGGAGATCTGCTGGACTCTAAATACGATGAGGGTTAGGTTTTTTCTATGTTTCTATTAGTTGATAAGTTGTCATGAATAACAGATTCAGGTGATTGACTTATATAGACTCAAGTTTAAAGACTAAGGCAATGATAGTTCAATGGTTAACGTACTCGCCTCTGGGTTGGTAGTCCGGTGTTCGATCCCCACCTGGCACTCGATTTATTCATGAGGGAGGTGAATAAATCTGAGTATGTTGTCCCTCGAAGAGGACGTTTAGCCGTCGGTCCCGAACCTGTACTGTGTACATACAGAATCTTCATATTACCGCTTGTTACGTTTGAAAGATCTTATTCTTCTTTTCCCATTTCATATTGTGGTTTGATCATTTATATATATAATTTTATATATACTTCGAATAAAATGAAAGGTCTGTGTGGACAATAAACACTTTAACACATAGAAAAGAACACAGAAAGACACTACAGAACTCACTTCGATATTTCGACATCCGTCGTCATCGGGAAGAAGTGCGAAGTACTCGCGTTGAGAAGCAAACTACTACTGGCCTCCAGAGTAACTCGTGGAACAACCGCAATGCTGCTCCCCAGCGGAGGAGAGGAAAAATAGAAATCCTTCCAATATTTATTTAGAAAACAAGATAAAAAATATATAAAATACGAAATAATAATAATAAAAAATAAATAATAATAATAATAAAATAATAATAATAATAATAAAATAAAAAATAATTAACGGTACAGGTTGAGACCAGGAGGAGAACGAGCCCCAAGGAGGCATATGAATGCCTCTTCGGAAGCTCTAAGGGTGACATGGGAATTAGACTCGGGGATTTGTTTGAGGATTTGTACCCTGAAACAATCATTGAAAGGGAGGTCATGGGAATTAGCATGGATAGCTATGGGTAGGTCTCTGCGCTGACCAACGGACGCCCTGTGATTGTTCATACGCAGGCTCAGCTTGGTTGAAGCCAAGCCAACGTAAAAAGCATCACATCGAGTACACTCCAAACGGTAAACGCAGTTACAGGAAGTTTATATATATATATATAATATATATATATATATATATATATATATAAAATTTCATTTATCAGGAATAGGTCAGTTTTTCAGGTTCAGATTAGACTTTGAAAGCCAACCGTTTAAATTCTAATTTGGAACCTTGGTATTAACCAGATATATGAAATTCCGATAGTATATATAATAAACTATTACGTTAAAGGTCTAAAATGAATAATTTTAGAAACACAAATACGAATGTTCTAAGATAATATTATAAAGACTTATACTTGACTTAGGCAAATAGACTTGAACTTAGGTAAAATAGACTTGAACTTAGGTAAAATAGACTTGAACTTACGTAAAATAGACTTGAGTTAGGCAAAAATGTAGGACTCCCAATGTAGAATCAATTCTAACATAGTGCAATCAGTTATTATGTGGTATTTACTCTTTGTAGGGTAAAAAGCTAATGAAATGGTCTCCACAAATAAAAATTTAATGGTATAAACAACGTGTTTCGAACACGTAGTGTTCTTCCTCAGGCATTAACTAAAAAATACAATGACACCAGAGAGTTATCTACAGTACAAAATAAAAATAAAATAAGGAAGAGAGTACGAACCTAAGGGTGAGTGTCTGTGGTACAATTGACAGGGAATAGAATGGACGTGGATGAGGGTATAGGTGCATCCTATTCCCAGTCAGTTGTACCATAGACACTTATCCTTAGGTTCGTACTCTCTTCCTTATTTTATTTTTATTTTGTACTAAATTTACTGTATACTATAGATAACTCTCTGGTGTCATTGTGTTTCCATAAATTGAAAATGTTCATGCAATATAATTTCTAAATTTAAGTGAAAACACGACATGTAAACTTCTAGGAAACAGTTTTTTAAAATTATTTGTTTTGATAGTTCATTTTTATGTTAAAAGTATATTCTCACCTAAGTTTCTTTTCTTGTGTATTAATTCTTTTGAATAAATATGCTATGAAACAATACATCTATTGGATTCTAAATAACTGTTCGATTAGTAATTATTTTAATTTAATTATTAAAATGTTACTCATTTGGTTATTTAGTCTAGAAATCTGATTATTATTCAAGGGTGTTGAGTTATAGGTTTATGGACCCAAGGGGGCGGTCACTCGAAAAAGTTTGGGAAACACTGCTATAGATTATATTTGTTTGTATTAAATCATTTAATTTTAACCTATTCCGCTTCTCTTGTAATATAGTTTAGATTCTTTACAACAGAGGAATGATAAAGCACATATATCAGTATATTAATGAAGTTTAAAACACAATGGAAAAAAAAACAATAGAAAAAAATGCTCTGAAGCCTTTCAAATAATATTTTTTGTATATTATCAGAGAGCAAACAAAGTAAAAACTGAAAAGTTAACATAAAACCTTTATTTAGGTTAATAATATATTTTATATAAATAATATTCCTTTTATTATTTGTTTAATCTAATCTATGAACTACCAATTGTATTAGACAATGTGTGATATTTATAATCAGTGTTAGATTATATCTTTTTTGCGTAATCTATAATTTTAATTCTGTAATAATTTCGTTTTTCTCAAAAAAAGTTAAGTGTAACGGAACTATAGAAAATTTAAATTGTTTTCGTTATATGTAATTTATTATTAGAGTTGGAATTAAATTGTTTCCCGGGTAAAGCCGGGTAGATCAGCTAGTTTTATATAAATAATATATGTATAATAATATAAACACTAATAACTTCTCGACCGTGTGACAGATATACAACTAAAAAATGATTGATCGGGATGCGGTCAGTTTCTTCCACTTTCAATTCAAACTCTCATTGCCGACGTTTCGATTTTATTTAAAATCTTTTTCCAAAGGCCTACAAACAGAGGAAAACAAGAATTTTAATACGTACATTTTTTTTAAAACACAAACAAAAGAAGTACACTATGAAAAAATTAAATACAATCTTGAGTATTAGGATAACAATGACAGAATAATAAAAAAGAGAAAAAGATGGAGTCTAACTATAAAAACAAAGTTTTTTTACTTTACTATAAGTAAAGTATAGTGATCGTGAAAAAATTCGATCTCGAGATTTTGACGGAATTACATGTTTTGAGGTCCCAGAAGTCGTTTTATGAAGTTTTTACGATGATGTCTGTGTGTGTCTGTGTGTGGGTGGGTGGGTGGGTGGGTGCGTGGGTGGGTGCGTGTGTTAGCATTGCTTGTTACCACGCTACGGTCCAGAATCTTTGATGGATCAAGTTGATATTTTACACAAAAATGGGCCCCATTTAGACGAAGATCCCTATTGTTTGGGAAGAATTATGCATGATGGGAAAGTCACTTTTTTTGCCAAAAACCGTTTTTTAAAAACATTTATTTCTCCTAAACTAATAACCCTAGAGTTTTGAAATTTTGACATTATCTTTGAGGTTTCAAATGCAACAAACGAAAAATATATTCAGAATTTTAAATCAACAGGAAATATTTTTTTTTCACTAAAATGTAAAAATTTTGACTTATAATTCAATCTCAAACCTTGTGAGAGCGATACAAGCCATACTGTTTGACGGACAAAAATGAAACTATGCCTATAAATAGAACATTATATGGAGAATGAGTTGAGATATTTTTTTCCAAAATTACATTCGCTAAACGGGGGTTACAGTACGATTTGTGTTTTCAGAAAATGTTTTTTTGACGCTAAACGGCTCGTTAAAAAATAATGAAATTTTGACCAAAAATGGAACAAAAAATTAGCAATTCATAAAAAAAAATTCATGAAGTTTCAATTACGGGAAAGAGCAATAACGATATAAAAACTCTTTGTTTATCCTAGACTAAGAGATCACCTGCTATACTTGTCGAATTTTTTGTATTTTTTTACATTGTTTATATTGACTTAGAAATTTTTTGAGCGAATCCACTGAGACAAAATTGATGTTTCTAATGGAAAAATGAAAATATATTATTGACTTATAAGAGATGTAAGAGGAATAATATTGTGCAGGTAAATGATAACACTCATTAAAAAAAAATTTGTATATATGTTATTTGACAAAGGGGAAGGAAAATGATCTTATTAAATACTAAGAAGCCATAAAATTCCCAGTATAATAATTCTGTTAAAATCCAAAAATGTAAAAGATAATTCAAAATATAAATCTTTCGTTTAGAGATTAATAACTGTAATTATCGTACATCTTTAATTAACAAATCACCTTAAAACAACATTTTCTTCGCTGTTTAAGATGTTTTTCAGAGAAAAAAAGGGTATTTTACTGTTTCAAATTTGAAAATTTTACATTAATATTCAATGTAGAAGGATGTCAAGTAAACAATGTAAGAAATCTACTGGCTATTTGAACAATAGCCATGTTCTCTTGTAGGATAATATTTCGTTTCAAGAAATGTTGACATTGGTTTTTCAAAAATGTTATTACTGCTGTAGTTATACTAATGAAATTATTTGCAAATAATAAATTATTTGTGATGTACAAAAATAAGTTTATAAAGTGATATGTCCTTCAATCACTAGCTGTACTACCTCACGAATGAAATGCTAATAATTATATCCCATTTAGATATTTATGTTATGCTTAAATGATACGTTATATTTTATATACTCAAGAAATTTGACATTGAGTTACTTATAGTAAAGTAGAGTGTAGGCCACTCCAGATTTTTTTACAATGTACTTACACAAGTAAAACATTGTAACTTACATTGTAAAAAAAAAACTTTGTTTTTATAGTTAGACTCCATCTTTTTCTCTTTTTTATTATTCTGTCATTGTTATCCTAATACTCAAGATTGTTTTTAATTTTTTCATAGTGGTACTTCTTTTGTTTGTGTTTTAAAAAAAATGTACGTATTAAAATTCTTGTTTTCCTCTGTTTGTAGGCCTTTGGAAAAAGATTTTAAATAAAATCGAAACGTCGGCAATGAGAGTTTGAATTGAAAGTGGAAGAAACTGACCGCATCCCGATCAATTATTTTTTAGTTGTATAATAATAATATATATATATATATATATATATATATATATATGTATTATAATATATATAATAATATATATTCGTTACAATGTTGACCAATAGGAGTGAAGTTTACAGGTCCATGCTTGCGGTCCCAGTTACCCTCTACTCAGCGAAGCCTCAGTCATTCTGCCAATAACTTCACTCCTATTGGTCAACATTGTAACGAATCATATTCCTTTCCCCGGACAACTCATAGAAAATAATATATATATATATAGTAATAATAATATATATTTTTAATAATATAATATATTTAGATTAATAATATCCATTACCTTTATGTTAGCTTCTCAGTTTTTACTTTTTGTGCTCTCTGATGACATATATTTAAAGGTCTCAGAGCATTTATTTCCATTGTTTGTCTTTTTTCTATTGTGGTTTAAGTTTCATTGATTGCATCACTTGTTTATTTATTGTGATTTTTCTGCACATCAGTATATTAAATATATTTTGACAACCAATCTAGTCAATCTACAGGTTGAAAGTTATTTTTTTTTTATGAATTATTCATTTTTAAAGTAATATTGTATTGACAGTTAGACTTTCAACTGTCAACATTTGTTGAATAATGATGCACTAGTGAAAGGATACGCCATGGCTAGTGCCATGAACGCTGATACGTTCATGAAAATCATGCCTTTATCAATAATAGAGGATCAGGTAAATTCGTTTTGTGTATTCAAAGTAGGTATGAGATTCCATTCAATGAATTATATGGAAAAAAAAAACTTGTTCCCTGAAGAAGGCCACATTGTCAAATAATTCTGAGGTAAAAATGGATAAACCAACAAAAGTCTCCACAAAAATGAAGTTTTATTCAACGCGTTTCGAACACTTTGTGTTCATCATCTTCCTGAATCTTCGAAACGCGTTGAATAAAACTTCATTTGTGTGGAGACTTTTGTTTGTTTATCTATTTTACCTCAGAATGAGTAAATACCACACAATTACGGATTGCATAACTAATGATTGTCAAGTAAATTATTCATTTTCATTTGACTTTAGTGATGATAATTAAAAAGAGTGTTTTTGACAGGTGAAGGACTGCGAGTTGGGCGCCATTGTGAACAGAGACCTCAGCCGGCGAGTGCGTACTGTCAGCGGTGTATCAGCTCTTAAACAAGTCGTTCTTCATGATATTAAACTATGCGCCAAGCTGATTCAAGGTCTTGACTCAAGAGCAGGACTATTTGCTGACAGTCAAAACGATCAAAAGAGTTTTGGTTTGATCTCAAGTAATCCTATTCTACAGGGAATCACTGATTTTCTTGTTGATGAAGCATCAGCAGAAGAAGAAGAACTTCTTGGTCAAACAACTGAAACTGATGATTCAAAGGAGAGAACTCAGCAGGCTCTTGTTGTAAGTGATCATATTGTCTTTTTAAATGTCATATAAAACAACTGAAACTGATGATTCAAAAGAGAGAACTCAGAGGGCTCTTGTTGTAAGTGATCATATTGTCTTTTTAAATGTCATATAAAACAACTGAAACTGATGATTCAAAGGAGAGAACTCAGCAGGCGCTTGTTGTAAGTGATCATATTGTCTTTTTAAATGTCATATAAAACATCTGAAACTGATGATTCAAAGGAGAGAACTCAGCAGGCTCTTGTTGTAAGTGATCATATTGTCTTTTTAAATGTCATATAAAACATCTGAAACTGATGATTCAAAGGAGAGAACTCAGCAGGCGCTTGTTGTAAGTGATCATATTGTCTTTTTAAATGTCATATAAAACATCTGAAACTGATGATTCAAAGGAGAGAACTCAGCAGGCTCTTGTTGTAAGTGATCATATTGTCTTTTTAAATGCCATATAAAACATCTGAAACTGATGATTCAAAGGAGAGAACTCAGCAGCCTCTTGTTGTAAGTGATCATATTTTGTCTTTTTAAATTTCTTATAAAACATCTGAAACTGATGATTCAAAGGAGAGAACTCAGCAGGCTCTTGTGGTAAGTGATCATATTGTCTTTTTAAATCTCATATAAAACAACATCTGACACTGCATTCGATATTTATAACTGTAGTTCTTAGGAGTTAGGTTAGCTCAGTGGTTAACATACTCGCTTCTGGGCTAGTTGTCCTTGCTTCGATCTCCGTCTGGCCGTCGTCAGAGGTTCAAATCTAGTTGGGATTTTGACTCTGACGAAGACCGCTTGTATTGAAGTACAGTTGAAATATCTTAATTTATGTGGTCTTGTTTTATATATATATATATAAACAACGGCAGGAAACCGTTGTGTTTCTAGCGTGCTTGGTCGCCCATTCTCTTTTCTCCTGAAGACAAATCATCCGAAAATTTGAGTTTGTAAGTGTGTCTCTTTCTCTGTGTTTTGCTTTTCTTCGTTTTTTGCTGATTTGCGTCCAGTTTGGGTCGTTTTTTCAAATTTTGAGTGATATATATATATATATATCAATGATCAAACCACAATAAGAAAATGGGAAAACAAGACTAAGATCTTTCAACCGTAAAAAGCAGTCTTCGTCAGAGTCAAAAACACAACTGACTCAGTTGGGTTTTTGACTCTGATGAAGACTGCTTGTTACGGTTGAAAGATCTTAGTCTTGTTTTCCCATTTTCTTATTGTGGTTTGATCATTGATTGTTATTTCACGTGTTTATGTGAAATCTTTATATATATAACGATCAAACTACTATAAAAAATGGGAAAAAGAGAATAAGATCTTTCAACCGTAGCTATCGGTCTCTGTTAAAGTAAAGTTAAAGTAAATGATAGATGCAGAAACATCATGGCGAGGGGTTAAGAGGAGAGATATTTTGAGAGGTACGAGTATGTTGAGAAGAGTGGTATTTTAAAAGGGTGTAAAGTATCGGAAAGGACAATAGTCCAGGGAGGGATGAATTGGGAAAGAAAGGAGTACAGTGAGAAAAAGTACTCCGAGTACGTCGTCCCTCGGAGATTACTTAAGCTGTCGGTCCCTTAGCCTGTATGATGCCAGACTAAAGTTAAAGTTGGGTTAAAGATCCCTACTGTAAATACACTTGAGTTAGGGCAAAATTTAGGACCCGCACTGTAGAATCACCGATCAAACAAAAAGCTGGTGAACTTTTGACGTTATCACCCACTAGGGGGATTGATTTAAATAATAAAAAAACAGTGTTTGAAATATGTTGTTGGTTATAACAGACTACTAAATGTTCGAAACGCGTTGCTAGTTTTAATACAACACTTAGTGTTTCAAACATGTTACTATAACAGAATAATTAGTGTTCGAAACGTGTTGTTAGTTTTAATACAACACTAAGTGTTTGAAACATGTTAGTTTTAATACTACACTAAGTGTTCGAAACGCGTTGTTAGTTTTAATACAATACTAAGTGTTTGAAACAATACACTAAGTGTTTGAAACATGTTGTTAGTTCTAACAGAACAGTAAGTGTTCGAAACGCGTTGTTAGTTTTAATACAACACTAAGTGTTTGAAACAATAGAACACTAAGTGTTTGAAACTTGTTAGTTCTAACAGAACACTAAGTGTTTGAAACTTGTTAGTTCTAACAGAACACTAAGTGTTCGAAACGCGTTGTTAGTTATAACAGAATACTAAGTCTTCGAAACATGTTGTTAGTTCTAACAGAACACTAAATGTTCGAAACGCGTTGTTAGTTTTAATACAACACTAAGTGTTTGAAACAATAGAACACTAAGTGTTTGAAACATGTTAGTTCTAACAGAACACTAAATGTTCGAAACGCGTTGTTAGTTTAATACAACACTAAGTGTTTGAAACAATAGAACACTAAGTGTTTGAAACATGTTGTTAGTTATAACAGAATTCTAAGTGTTCGAAACATGTTGTTAGTTTCAACATAAAATTCGTCCGTTTGGAGACATCAGTTTTTTTTAAATTCCCCATGATGAGTAAATTCCACGCTACAATAGTTATTTGACTTTCTTATTAACAATACATTTGCATTAATGATACTTGACAAGTTTTCTATTTAAATATTTATTCTTCTTCAAAGCTTGTTGATTATTTGTAGCATTATGCTTGAGTCGTTTTAACAACTTCCGTTGAGCAGCGGATGTTGGCAAAATTGTTTTTGATATGTTAACGTAAAATCTGATTAATTTGAAAAGAGTCTAACTGATTTACTCATTAGAATTAGTAATAATACATTCCGTCATACCTCGTAAAGTTTCTGAAAAGCTCGACCGGTTTCGGGTCCGCCTGGATCCCATCTTCAAGAGCACCTAACTGACTGTGAATATTGTTTTCCTATAACCTACCTATATATATATAGCATCTACATTGTGTAATCAGTGTTGTGTGTTGTAGTTAACTACACACACAACACTGATTACACAATGTAGATGCTATATATAGGTAGGTTATAGGAAAACAATATTCACAGTCAGTTAGGTGCTCTTGAAGATGGGATCCAGGTGGACCCGAAACCGGTCGAGCTTTTCAGAGACTTTACGAGGTATGACGGAATGTATTATTACTAATTCTAATATTACTAATCTCAGTGGAACTAATCCATTAACTATATAATTTACTCATTTTTTTAGTTTTTTTCCTCTTATTGGCAATGTGCTACTTCTAAATGCTTGAGACAGACATATTGGTTTTGCCATTGAGGCTATTCCTTTGCTCTTCTGAGTATTTTAAAGACACATGGTTTTGTTTTTTTTTTTCAGGTTCTTGATCGACTTCTTCTCTACCTGAGGATAGTTCACAGTGTTGACTTCTACAACCAAAGTCATTACCCTAATGAAGACGAGATGCCAAACAGGTGTGGCATTATGCATTTGAGAGGAACTCCAACCAACACCGAAGTAAGTATCAAGATATTCTAAGGTAATGCAATCAGTTATTATGTTTTATTTACTCATTATAGGGTAAAAAGCTAATGAAATGGTCTCCATATATAAAAAATTTATATTATTAATATGGCAAACCGTCATACATCGTACGATGATCTTGGAATCAAGATTGAATTTTGGATGTAGTTTCGTGTGTGTCCTCCTCTGCAAGGCACTTCGAGTTCTTAAGTTCTAACTTAAGTTCGAATTAGCTAAAGGGCAGCACGTAAAAAACCGCATCTACCTGGTTTGATTTTGTGATGCGACCGAAAGGTACACAGAGGTCAAAAACAGACTTAACGTCTTCTCAAAGGGAGGACTCAGATTTGTTCACTTCCTACATGAATAAATGTAGACCAGAGTGGGTATCGAACTGATGACCTGCCAGTCCAGAGGCAAGCACGCAAGCCAGTGGGCTATCCTGATCCCTCAGTTATACAAGAGGTAGTATAACAGTATTTAAGCAAACAATCATTGTTATTTCTTGTTCACCCGTGTATAATACAGATTTGGGATCGAATGTCTTTATCCATTATAGAGTAAAGAGCTAATGAAATGTTAGTCCAATCTTGACTCCAAGATCATCGTACGAGGTATGACGGTTTGCCATATTAATAATGTAAATCATACCAACCTCAGTGGTAATAATAATATGCATGCATAAAAATTTAATCGTAGAAACAACGCGTTTCGAAACACGTAGTGTTCTTCTTCAGGCATTAACTAAAAAATACAATATCATCAGACAGTTATCTATAGTACAAAATAAAAATATAATGTAAATAAAATAAGGAAGAAAGTACGAACCTATAGGTGAGTGTCTGTGGTACAACTGACTGGGAATAGGATGGACGTGGGTGAGGGTATGGGGTACATCTGTTTCATATTAGAAGGCAGGTAAATTTCTTTGTTATTTTTTTTTCTAAAGGCCAAGCCTAACCATTATGAAAAACAAAAATAACAAATAAATGTACCTGCCTTCTAATATTAAACAGATGTACACCCATACCCTCATCCACTTCCATCCTATTCCCAGTCAGTTGTACCACACACACTCACCCTTAAGTTCGTACTCTCTTCCTTATTTTTTTTTGTATTATATTTACTTTGTACTATAGATAACTCTCTGATGATATTGTATTTTTTGGTTAATGCCTGAAGAAGAACACTACGTGTTCGAAACGCTTTGTTTTATGCGATTAAATTTTTATATGTGGAAACCATTTCATTAGCTTTTTACCCTACAATTCCTAATTTTGGCTACCTCAAGTTTATTTAGAATAGGTCATCTTTAACGAAAAATTATAGTTCGAATACGAATTTTCAGAATACGAAAATTAATGAAAAATATTAAAATATAATCAATTGTAACAAGAGAGTAATAAAAATATCAAAAAATAGAAGTTGAAATTAATAAAGAAAAAAAAATAACCAAGGATGTTTCCTTTGAAGTGATTGGCTAATTTAATTCCCTCAACTTCCAGTTTGCCACACCACCCACGCCCTTGTGAATCTACGCACTACACATTAGTCTTTGTTTTAGAATTATTTATTATTTTTTTTCTTTTGTTTTTCATTTTTATTTACAACACAGTACAGTATTCAGTAAGGTCAGGATTCTCTCTCTGTTGGAAAGGTCGTTGTTTGAGCTTTAGAGGCTTTTATAAAGGCGCGTCCATTATTCGCGGATTATCGCTTTTCGCGGGTGTCTTCAGTCCCTATTACCCGCGAAAAGTGAGGGATTACTGTATTTGAAAAAAAAAAAAAATTATTGAATTTCTAAGCGGGTGATTAATTTTTTGTTGTTACTAATATATAAAATATAGATGTAGTTGGCATTAATGAAAAAATATACCATTAGTTGTGCAATCCGTAATTGTGTGGTATTTACTAATTCTGAGGTAAAATGGATAAACAGACAAAAGTCTCCACACAAATGAAGTTTTATTCAACAACAACAACAACGCGTTTCGAACACTTTGTGTTCATCATCAGGAAGACACTAAAGGATGTGGTGATGAAGTGAGTTGTTTTCACTGGACCAACCCTTCATCACCAAATCCTTTGGTGTCTTCCTGATGATGAACACAATGATGATGTTCGAAACGCGTTGTTGTTGTTGTTGTTGTTTGAAGTGAGTTGTTTTCACTGGACCAACCCTTCATCACCAAATCCTTTGGTGTCTTCCTGATGATGAACACAATGATGATGTTCGAAACGCGTTGTTGTTGTTGTTGTTGTTGTTGTTGTTGTTGTTTGAAGTGAGTTGTTTTCACTGGACCAACACTTCATCACCACATCCTTTGGTGTCTTCCTGATGATGAACACAAAGTGTTCGAAACGCGTTGTTGTTGTTGTTGTTGAATAAAACTTCATTTGTGTGGAGACTTTTGTCTGTTTATCCATTTTACCTCAGAATTAGTAAATACCACACAATTACGGATTGCACAACTAATGGTATATTTTTTCATTGATGCCAACTACATCTATATTTTATATATTAGTAACAACAAAAAATTAATCACCCGCTTGAAAACACCCAGTGAAAACAACACTGGACCAACTCGTCAGCACCACATACTTGGTGTCTTCCTGATGATGAACACAAAGTGTTCGAAACGCGTTGAATAGAAACTTCATTTGTGTGGAGACTTTTGTTTGTTTATCTATTTTACCTCAGAATGTGAAAATATATGTTGCTTTCAATACAGACGCGCTCCCCCTACTTACGTGCATTCGAGTTACGAACATTTTTGCTACGGGCATGTCGAAAACCTCAACTTGTTCCTTCATTGATGTTACGGAGGAGGAAGTAACTCTTGAAGCCCATTCCATCTCATTTTATTTGTCTTATTACGTACATGTACATACTGTGTGTCTCTCGTTCTAACATATGTCCTATTCTCTCCAGTTGTACATGTACATACTGTCTCTCTCTCTCTCTCTCTCTCTCTCTCTCTCTCTCTCTCTCTCTCTCTCTCTCTCTCTCTCCTCTCTCTCTCTCTCTCCTCTCTCTCTCTCTCTCTCTCTCTCTCTCTCTCTCTCTCTCTCTCTCTCTCTCAACATATGTAGTATTCTCTCCAGTTGTATATGTACATACTGTCTCTCTCTCTCTCTCTCCTCTCTCTCTCTCCTCTCTCCTCTCTCCTCCCTCTCTCTCAACATACGTAGTATTCTCTCCAGTTGTACATGTACATATCTTTATAGAGCATATTATTTTATTAAATGTTTATTTTTCATTACAAACCAAGCCTTTACTTATACAAGCCTTAAAAATACTTATATAAGCCTTAAACATACATCCCATACAAAATATAGCACTGAAGCAACTTACGAACGACCGTTCGGAACGTATCTCGTTCGTAAGTTGGGGAGTGTCTGTCATGTTTTTATTTGGGGTTGAAAAAAAAAAAATATGTTGTGAATAGGTCGACGCGATGTAAAGTTTAATGACCTCCTGCAAAAGCTATATTCGTACATTCATACACTTATGAACGAATTCACCTTACGAACGACCGTTCGGAACGTATCTCGTTCGTAAGTTGGGGAGTGTCTGTCATGTTTTTATTTGGGGTTGATAAAAAAAAAAAATATTTTGTGAATAGGTTGACGCGATGTAAAGTTGAATGACCTCCTATGTAAAAGTCTTTTTGTTTCTTTTAGGTGCCGCAAGACGAGATAAATGAATACACTGAAGGCTTCAGAACCAAGCTAGAGGCTCTTTTACTACCAGCCAGATCTGTTGAGGAAGCTGATATGGTTGTTCTTGGAGCAAAATCCCAGGATTCTGAAGTTGAAAAGTTTGTTGTTGCTAATACTCAAGAATTAGCCAAAGATAAATGGCTATGTCCGTTATCAGGAAAAAAATTCAAAGGGCCTGAATTTGTCAGGAAACATATTTTCAATAAGTTTTTTGCAGAACTGGAAGAAGTAAAAAAGAAGTAAGTTTTTGTCATAAATGAAATAACAGTAGAGTTGTGTTGTTTTATAAATATGCTGTTCATTCTAAAGTAAAATGGATAAACCAACAAAAGTCTCCACACAAATGAAGTGCTTAGAATCCCTCCCAAATTCTTGGATTACCCTACCTTATATGGGAACATCCTCGTTAAAAATTGGCTAATATATTAAGAAAATTTAATTTTAGAGTCAGTTACAAAACAAATGGTAATTTAAAATCCTTGTTAACCCCTAAATCAAGTTTTTATCCTAGTTCATTGAGTGGAGTATATAAGTTGTCCTCTAACAATTGTCAATGTTTTTACATTGGCATGACTGTGCGCTCCTTTGAGAAAAGAACCCGGGAACATTTTAATGAAAAAACTTCCTTTGTGTGGAGACTTTTGTTGGTTTATCCATTTTACCTTAGAATGAGTAAATACCACACAATTACGGATTGCACAACTAATGATTTAAATATGCTGTTGTTTTAAGTGTTGTATTATTCTGTTATTTTTTTGTATATACTATACGTCCATGTCTCGCTTAATACCTGCCTTCATTAGTCGAAAAACTTTTTATGGATTTAACAAACCAACATTAAACAATTGAATATTAAAATACATAAAATTATTTATATATCTTTTAATATATTTAAAATAAAAACCAATTAAAAAGAAGATAGCACACAGATAGACACAGGAATAACTCACTTCTATATTTCAACCATCGTCTCCTGATGATGACGATGGTCGAAATATAGAAGCAAGTTATTCCTGTGTGCTATCTTATTTTTAATTGGTTTTTATTTAAAAATCCGCTGGGCCGTTTCATTTAATTATTTTAATTTATTTATTATTATTTATAATAATAATTTATATGTAATTAAAAATACAAAAAACCAGCATTTAACATTTTTAGCATTTAGAATATAGCATGTTTTCAGAATTTAGAATTTCTTATTGATATCAACATTAAAATAATATATTATTAATCGTCACCTCCTGATGACGACGATGGTCGAAATATCGATGTGAGTTATGTCTGTGTGTTTCCTTCGTTTTGAATTTGTGTTATTTAAAAAAGTCCGCTGGACCGTTTCTTTTAAATGTATATATATATATATAATGTTATTTGTAATGTCTTATTCAGGTTGACTATTTCAACAACTACCTGAGAGACCCGAAGCGACCGCAGCTGGCAGAACACCCAGGTAACAGAGGGAAGAAAGAATCCAGTTACCCAGAGCCCTTCCACCCTCAGTCAGGGTTAGTCCACTTTCAGAATTCAAATATTTAATCAAGTTTTTCTCTTATTAGATAGTTTTTCTTATTCTTTTTTTTTAAAAAAAAATAACAGTGTATTTAGTTGTATGAATGAATAGATTTTCTTTCTTAGTAACGTCAAAAAAATTTAATAATCATGAAAGATTATGGTGGAAACATGACCATAGTTTCGGTTTACTGAAAATGTTTTTCTGAGGTAAAATGGATAAACAAACAAAAGTACCCACACAAATGAAGTTTTATTGAACAACAACAACGCGTTTCGAACACTTTGTGTTCATCATCAGGAAATTAAATAATAGAATTTAGAGTGAAATAATAAAATTCAATTAAGAGAATTAAAGACATCTAATTTTGTAACTGATTAGATATAATTTGTATTATAGTGTCTTCCTGATGATGAAAACAAAGTGTTCGAAACGCGTTGTTGTTGAATAAAACTTCATTTTTGTGGAGACTTTTGTTTGTTTATCAATTTTATCTCAGAATGAGTAAATACCACACAATTACGGATTGCATAACAATATGATTTGAATTTTTTTTTTATTTTATTCCTTTAAATGAAATCTGTTTCAGATTTCATTATGGTGGTTTTAGAGCAAGAGGCAGCTTTGGTAGTTTTCCAAGAGGTGGTAGAGGATTTCCTAGAGGAAGGTAAAGAAGTCAAATGTTTTTCTCCCAATTTGTAAAATAACTAAATCACATCTAATTCAAATTGAAATAGATTCTTTTTGTCTTGTTAGCTCAAAGAAATGTTCACAAGAGTAATGATCATTTTTACAAATTCCCCATCTTGTTTTATTAATCAAGTCCATTCGACCTTCGAGTTTCCGTTCTTACATTTTTTCATCCAAATAGCATAAATTATCAGCCCGAGTATTGCTAGATTTTACCCTCTCAATGTAGATTACCAACGGATCTAATAAATAAATACATTTGATATGTTTTACACTATATTTCATTATTACTATTGCATAGATATATAAATTATCATCCCGAGTATTGGTATATTTACCATCTCAATGTAGATTACCAACGGATCTAATAAATAAATACATTTGATATGTTTTACACTATATTTCATTATTACTATTGCATAGATATATAAATTATTGTTACCATTATTATAAATTATTACACTCGCCTCTCGAGTTTCCATGCTTTCAAGGAAACCGGACTTTCAAGTTTCTGTACTTTCAAGGAAACCGGACTTTCAAGTTTCTTTACTTTCAAGGAAACCGGACTTTCAAGTTTCTGTACTTTCAAGGAAACCGGACTTTCAAGTTTCTGTACTTTCAAGGAAACCGGACTTTCAAGTTTCTTTACTTTCAAGGAAACCGGACTTTCAAGTTTCTGTACTTTTAAGGAAACTGGACTTTCAAGTTTCTGTACTTTCAAGGAAACCGGACTTTCAAGTTTCTTTACTTTCAAGGAAACCGGACTTTCAAGTTTCTGTACTTTCAAGGAAACCGGACTTTTAAGTTTCTGTACTTTCAAGGAAACCGGACTTTTAAATTTTTGTACTTTCAAGGAAACCGGACTTTTAAATTTCTGTACTTTCAAGGAAACTGGACTTTCAACTTTCTGTACTTTCAAGGAAACTGGACTTTCAACTTTCTAGGAAACCGGATTTTCAAGTTTCCATACTTTCAAGGAAACCGGACTTTCAAGTTTCCATACTTTCAAGGAAACCGGACTTTCAAGTTTCTGTACTTTCATTTTTTTTTCCGAATATCATAAATTATCATCCGGGTATTGGTAATTCACAATGAGGCCAGAGTGAGACCGAGTAGCCTATGGCCAAGGGTCTTCAACCGGTGGGTCGCAACCCCCTTGGGTGCCGCGAAATGTTTGAAATTGTTTATTTTTAAATACAAAATAAAGGACTAAATTAAATAATTTATTTATTATTAATGCAGCATAGCAATCTCATTAAAGTTACTATTGATCAAATTTATTTTAATTTTCCATTTTTTTTATTTCTTGTTTATTTTATTTTTGTTCTCACTAAAAAGGGTCACGAATAAATTTTGGCGTCAAAAATTGGTCGCGATCTAAAAAATGTTGAAGATCCCTGGCCTATGCTACTATAATCTCTTTATATTAAGCACACTATATCTTTATTATGCATAAACAATATTATTATTACGTATTTTAATGTATAAGAAACATAAACTAACTGTATCCACCTGTATTTGTTGATTGTGATTATGATTTAAAGCAAGGTGAGGCAGAGAATAGTGTAGCTCAGGGATCTGCAACCTTTTTTTACATCGTGACCCATTTTTGACGCCAAAATTTATTCGCGACCCTTTAGTGAAAACAAAAATAAAATTAACAACAAATAAAAAAAGGGAAAATGAAAATAAATTTGATCAATAGTAACTTTAATGAGATTGCTGACACGCATAAAATAACGGATTGAAAACCCAACTGAGGGTTTTTGACTCTGACGCAGACCGCTTGTTACGGTTGAAAGATCTTAGTCTTGTTTTCCCATTTCTTATTGTGGTTTGATCATTGATTGTTGTTTCACGTGTTTATGTGAAATCTTTATATATATATATATATATATTGTATGTTTTCTTATCGAGGGCTAGGAAAATAAATTAAAATAAAATATAAATTATTTAATTTAGTCCTTTATTTTCTATTTAAAAATAAAAAGAATTTCAAACATTTCGCGACCCATAGGTTGAAGACCCTTGGTCTAGCTATCCTCCCTTCTCATACACCTAAGCTAGTCCAATTTCATTCAATTTTTTTTTTTTTTTTCAAATCCGCCATTACAGTATTCAGCCTGGTCCAATCCCTATTAAACTTTGTTGAGGTTGGGCTATATATGTATTCTATGGAACTTCTTGGCCTGCCGTTAACAGTTAAGCTAGGCCTTTTTTTGATCTTTATCAAGTTTATTATGTAAAGTTTAATAAAGAGGCTGAAATCAGACCTGCTAGGTGGTGGTGAGGTCATGGTTATGGTTATTCACTATTACCATGTTACCACTACTAAGCGAAAGATTCCATATTCAGTTACTTAAAAGTGTCTTTTCTTTGAATATTTGATATATTCATAATTTATCCTATTACAGGGGAGTCGACTACAGGCCAATTATCACTTACCGTGACTTGGATGCCCCCTGTGAACCTGAAGAAGTCATATAAACAAAAACAAAAAAAAAAAACGAAACCTACAACTTTATATTTACAAATCAACACATAATATTTGTGAAAGATAATATCAAATATTATTGAACTATTTGTATTTTTCTAGAGTTATTGTTTATTTGTATTTACCAAATAACATTTTATTTCAAATTCATTTATAAAAATAAATACATTTAAAAAAATTATAGAGTTCTGCAAAGATTTCTGTTACATTATATTATCATTGTGTCCATAAATTTTATTTATGATTTTTGGTGATATTTTGCATCATTGTGATTTTATTTTTGATGCAGCAAACTTAAGTGTATTTTAGATTATTTGCAATAAATTTTTATAGAAAAAAAAAAGTTTGATATTATTTACTGTTTTGATATATATTATATAGTCGTGGTCTGCCTGCGGAGCGACTCTTTCTATCCTCCTGATGATGAGGCCATCATGTATAGTAGTGAGTTTCTGTTTCTTTTTTGTGTGTTCTTTATATCAATGTAGTTTATATATATAATTACATGAAAGATTAATAATCAACAATAACTTTTGATATAATATATGAAATTAAACACCACAATAAACAATAATATTACATATAATGCCTCTAAGGCCTTTCGTCAAAACATCATCAGAGAGCTAAATGAACCAAACAACAAGTACAAGTATGAACCATACTTGTTGTTTGGTTCATTTAGCTCTCTGATGATGTTTTGACGAAAGGCCTTAGAGCATTATATGTAATATTATTTGTTTTATTGTGGTGTTTAATTTCATATAATTACATATACACTTTTTCGATTTAAATACGATCCGAAATGGACAAATACAGTTCAATCAATGTACATAGAGATATTAGAGACTATAAATGTGTTTTTAATTTCTCTATGTTTCTTTATGTACATTGAACTATAATTATATATATAAACACTAATAAATTCTCGACCGTGTGACAGATATACAACTAAAAAATGATTGATCGGGATGCGGTCAGTTTCTTCCACTTTCAATTCAAACTCTCATTGCCGACGTTTCGATTTTATTTAAAATCTTTTTCCAAAGGCCTACAAACAGAGGAAAACAAGAATTTTAATACGTACATTTTTTAAAACACAAACAAATGAAGTACACTATGAAAAATTAAATACAATCTTGAGTATTAGGATAACAATGACAGAATAATAAAAAAGAGAAAAAGAAGGAGTCTAACTATAAAAACAAAGTTTCTTACGATGTACTTACAGTGTAATTGTAATAGTTCCTTCAATTTCCAATACTCCTACTTGTGTAAGTACATTGTAAAAAAACTTTGTTTTTATAGTTAGACTCCATCTTTTTCTCTTTTTTATTATTCTGTCATTGTTATCCTAATACTCAAGATTGTATTTAATTTTTCATAGTGTACTTCATTTGTTTGTGTTTTAAAAAATGTACGTATTAAAATTGTTTTCATCTGTTTGTAGGCCTTTAGAAAAAGATTTTAAATAAAATCGAAACGTCGGCAATGAGAGTTTGAATTGAAAGTGGAAGAAACTGACCGCATCCCGATATATCATTTTTTAGTTGTATATAATTATATATATATTGAAATCTACATGAGGGGTCTGGTTGATTGGTTGATGGAGGACCAAATAAGCTTGACTCATTTTTTTGCGTGCTGTTTTCAAAGTTGAAGGCTTCTAGCTCTGATCGAAGTCACGTACAGTGGTTCTTCTCTTCCATGAAGTCATCTCCGCCGACACAGCAAATAGTATAATGGCTCACACTCCCTCAGAAAATGTTCAGTGTTCAGTGGGATATATATATATATATATATATATATATATATATAATATATAAAGATTTCACATAAACACGTGAAACAACAATCAATGATCAAACCACAATAAGAAATGGGAAAACAAGACTAAGATCTTTCAACCGTAACAAGCGGTCTTCGTCAGAGCAGTTGGGTTTTTGACTCTGACGAAGACCGCTTGTTACGGTTGAAAGATCTTAGTCTTGTTTTCCCATTTCTTATTGTGGTTTGATCATATATATACATATATACAAAACTAAAATTTAACGGGACTCGGTCAGTTATTCAGGTTCAAATTAAACTCTTATAACCAACGTTTCGGTTTTTATTTAAAACCTTTTTCATAAGCAGAAGTATAAATTTTGAAACAGAAAAAATAATTATTACATTACAAATTATTTTACAAAGAAAAATAGTATGTGGGATTTTAACAACTGTAGTCTGAATGAACACGTGACACTGAGCTGTTCTGTGACAGCTATAGTAGTGACTTCAGTGATTTCTATTCTGTGTGTTCTTTTGAAAATTCTAGTTTATTCAGTTCGAAGAATCGTTTCATCTAATTGGTTATATATATATGAGTTAGCTTCAGCTACTCAAAGGGACTACTTCTGCCTGACGACGACGAATGTCGAAATATCGTTGTGAGTCTTTTGTGTGTGTGTTTTTATCTCTCTCTTTCCTTTGTGAAATATATATATATATATATATACAAAATTGTCACAGTAACACGTGATATAAATATTCAGGTAACTCACCACAAATTAAAGAAGATAGTCGCTCTAAGGCCTTTCGCTTTCACGTCGTCAGAGAGCAAGTGATAAAAGGCTTTTCTTAGAGCTTAGTCAACACTAGTCCAGGCCTTTTTAAATTAGATGAATTTCTAATTGAAGGAATTATCAAACAAATCAAGACTATTTCGACTGTAATAGGAAAAAATACTGTCAATGATGCCAATCTTAATCCAACTTTAAATCAAAATTCATAACCTGCCTACAACTTGTATTCACTTGCTCTCTGACGACGTGAAAACGAAAGGCCTCAGAGCGACTATCTTCATTCATTTGTGGTGAGTTACCTAAATATATATATATTATATGTCGTTATCAGCCTTTGGAGCGATTCACATCTTTTCCTGAAGACGAGGACATCGAAATATAGTAGTGAGTTCAGTAATTTCTTTTCTATGTGTTCTTTTTTAAATTCTAGTTTATATATATATTTATATTGTATGTTTTCTTATTGAGGGCTAGTAAAATAAATTAGTATTTTATCATTAGTATTATTTATTAGTATAATAAATAAATTAGATAAAACAGATGACCGAGATTTGGTTGGCTGGTGGAGAATAAACTGCAATATATACCCGACCCGGGTGTATATTGGGTCGGGTCGGGCTTTAATACTCTGGACCTGGGTGGGGTCAGGCTGGATATTTACCTCGGGCCTGATCTTACCTCTAGTAAGTAAGTAAGGTAAGTTGTGATACTCACAAAACACCACTCTCTGGGTAACTCTAGAAAACAGAAAATGTACTCTAACGCCCCTTTGGTTGATGTATTTTTTGAAAAAGAATATATCAACTCATATTTCACATAAAATTCTATTTTTAGGTATGGTTTCATTTTGATCCGTAAAATGGATGACTTGTTATCACTCTCACAAGCTTTCACATTGAATTATAAGCCAAAATGTTTACATTTATTTATCAAAAAAAAAGAAATTCTGAAATTTTTTAAAATCTGAGCATATTTTTCATTTATTGCATTTGTAGCCTCAAAGTTAATGAGGAAATTCAAGACCCTAGAATTAGTAGTTTAGGAGAAAAAAATATAGTCTAAAAAGTGAGTTTTGTCAAAAAAAAGTGACTTTCCCATCATGCATAATTTCTCCCAAACAATAGAGCTCATCTATACTATGAGGCCCATTTTTGTGTAAAATATCAATTTGATCTATCAAAGATTCTAGACTGCAGCTTGGCTACAAAATTTGGATACATACCCACACACAGACATCATCGAAAAATCTTCATAAACGATATTTAGGACCTCAAAACATGTAATTGTGTCAAAATTTCGAGATCGAACTTTTTCAGTATCACTATACTTTACTTATAGTATATTAAAAATGAATTGAAAAATATATCAATTAAAAATTCATAAAATTCCAATTCTTGCAGTAGGTAATATACCTATAAAAACTGAAATTTTGTTTTGGAATGATGAGTCATATGCCCCACTAGCTGGTTTCTTTAGATTTATTTAGGTACATTGACATAAGATATTTTTTAAGAGAAATAATATTCTTATTTGGAGGTTTATTAAAAAAATTCTAAACGTTCTAAGGAGTTAAGATGATATGTTTGAAGAATAAATGCACCATGATATTTTTTTTTGTTGGATAGTGTAATTAGGTTTAAATTAATAACTAGTCTATCAAGCCGAAAATTATTCGGCATTCTTAAGAGTTATTAAAGGATAATGCTTCGAATACGACCTTCAATAAGCAAGCCTTGAGGAATGCCGAATAATTTTTGGTAAAACATCAGCTTCAAATCAGAAGTTATTAATTTAAAACTAATCCTAAATAACTAAATTAGTATTAAAAAAATGTTTCATTCATTTTTTTTTTTACCCAATTCGAAGTCAAAGTGTCAGGTAAATGTTTTGTTTATTACACCTGATTGTTGTGGCAGTGCTTTCATAATATGGATGACAGCGAGGAAGGCTACAGTGTTGTGAACCGATAATATTCTAGACTTCGAATAAAACATGGACAATTGTTTAAAACAAAAGTCTAATAGACTTAATGTTTCAGATTATATTTAGTCATTTTTCTTTTAAAATATTTTATTCGATTATTTTGTATTAATTTTTCAGACCTTTTATCGCCCATAACTTTTACAAATTTAGACATTAGATAAAGATACTGATAACAGTATAAAAATTGTTGATATTAAAATGGAAAACAGTATTTCATATAGATTAATCATTTTTACATTATTTATAAACTAATTTCTCCAGTTTTATTTTGGCACCGAAACTTGACCGAAAATGTGAATAAGAAAGCGAGACATATCTCCAACAAATTGATGTCACTTGAGCCTTTATATAAAACCAATGCACCCTTAGACACCTGGTTTTTATATATTTGAAAAAAAGATTACGAAAGCAATACAACTTGAATGAGCAAAATGATTTTCATCTGATCTATTTACTCATAAATCTCTGATTATACAAATCATTTGAATAAGAGCACAAGGGACATATGAATTTCTTTATTTGCTTTTTAACGTACTAGTGAATTTTTTTTTAAAAATATTTTAGTACTGAAAGAGAGAGTAATAAGATTGTTAACGTATAATTGAAAGACAATTAAAGAAAATTTTGCAGAAAAACGAAGAAAGTAGACAATTGAAGCCTGAAAAATTACCATATTGATGATCGAAATATATTGCTATTGAAATAGGATATTTGAGGAACTAGAATCTCTTTGCTTTATCGCCATTTTTTAATTCATTTCATAACTGAACAAATAATCTAAGCTTTTACCATAATGTCTTTATTAAACTGATAAAACAATCAGTATTATTATTATATAATCTAATTCTAAATCACACAATTGCCTTCCTTCATTTATTAAATTTTTAAATAAAAGCGACACTTCTCAATTTCTACATTGATAATTATATTCAATAAGCAAAAAATAACTTAAAACTGCATGTTTTATTGAATGTCCATCCCATAATTTCTAATACGAGTAGATCTCTGCATATAGTTATTTTGTTTCCAAACTTCTTAATTCTTTTCAAGTATTTCTAATTAAATAAATTATTAGATATCTATTAATCTATAGTATTACAATTTAATATAAAAGATCCATTTTGTAACGAAAAAAAATTTGTGTGAGGTTAGTGGTAAAGTTTAATATTGCTTCAATCACGTGGTAACCCTGATTCCTGGTACCCACGTTGTGTTCTAAACGTGCCGTGATATTTTATGATATCTTAGGTTTATAGACAATGGTGAGTATCTGATAAATGTTCTAAAAGCCTTCTTTTTCATTATTAATGTTAATTGGAAGTACTCTGTTGTGTTATTATTTCATATTGATGTTCATATGAATATTCTGAATAAACCATCTGACAGAGATACAGGTTATAGATGTCTGGTTCCATTAATATGTCTGATAAATCTTATTTCTGTTTTAGCCATTTAAAAGGTTCGTTGAAACAGGACGAGTAGCATATATTGCTGATGGTCCAGAAAGTGGAAAGTTATGTTCCATCGTAGATGTTATTAATCAAACAAGGGTTCTTGTTGATGGTCCTGAAAGTGGTGTTAGAAGGCAAGCGTTGAGATTAAATCAGATACACTTGACTAAGTTCAGGATAAAGTACCCTTACCATGCCCCTACTAGAGTTGTAAGGAAAGCATGGAAAACTGGACAAATAAACGAAAAGTGGGCTGCCAGTACCTGGGCTAAAAAACTAGAAAACAAAAAGAAGGTATGTTCTTTGTGATATTTCGTTCTAATTTCAATGTTTTATAAGAGCTATGTATATTTTTTTATCATTATTCATTTAAAGACAGATTAATAACTTAGTTATGCAGTTCTTACAATGAAGTAGAAATTTCGTTGCATTTAATTTACAATAATATTAGTTTAATCATGTTAAACTAACTTTGGTACACCTCATAAGGAGAAGAATTATTGGCTTCCCAAATTACTTACATTTCATAATATATGTTACATTATGAAACTGTGATCAATATTTTATTTGGATGAATTTAGGTTATAAAAAAAAGATCCTATTTTAAACTACATAATGGTGTGTACATACTTATTTATGTACAGTATATGTATATGTAAATATACTTATTCAAAGGAATCACAATAATTATGATAGGAAATAATTGTTTGATTTCTTTTGTTTTTTTATTGTTGATCCACATTTGTTTTTTTTGTCATTTCGCTGTATTCCATATTTAATATTTTTACCGAAGTAGTATTGAATCTTTTAGTGAAAGGGAATATATTTTTTTTAAAAGTGGAGAATGTATTTTTTTTTAAAAAAAAACTAACAATAATAAAGGAGATTCTTTCAGAAGTCTTCTTAAAACTGAAAAAGTTGCATTCATGAACATCGAAATTCATGATCTGTTAGTGATTAATAACTTTTTGATGTTTTTAATTAACTATTGAAAACATAATTGTTTTATTATTATTTTTAATTTATATCCAAGAATCATTGAAAACGTATTACGTTTTAGTATTTTATTTAAAAGAAATAGAAAATCAATCAGATATAAGATATAACTTAGTTATGGATATTTTTTATGGATTATGGATATAATTATATAGGACTATGGATATTTTTTATAGTTATGGATATGCATATTTTTTACAATTAAGTAGAAATCTCGTTGCATTTAATTTACAATAATATTAGTTTAATCATGTTAAACTAACTGTGGTACAACTCATAAGGAGAAGAATTATTGGTGTTACTTTAAGGTACTTTAGTTGTTGGGGGAAGTCTAGGAATCATATTTCTAGATTTTGAAAATTCTGTTTTGAATTATTGTAATAGAAGTGAATGAATATGTTTGAAATGTTCAATTCGTATGTAAGTCCAGCATGTTATCGATGAAGGAGGAAAAGATACGTGTTGCACGAGTAACCGCTCTTGTAACCACCTCTTAGCTGTATTCATGTATAATATATGTATTATAAACGTGGTTACAGGTGGTTGTCGTGGTATGATTTGACAATCCAGGTACACGACAATAGATCAAAACAGGTTACAGGTGGTTGAGCTTTTACGTTAAAAGGCATCAATCTGTTCTGTTATTACTCGCGATATTGCTGAAGAATTAGGGTGCGCGGAATAATACCAAAACAGGTTACAGGTGGTTAGAGGCGACGTAGTATCGTGTGGGCCCGCCTCCGCGTAGTCACCTCGGACACTTTGGAGTAATCTAAAGTGGCTAAAGGGCAGCTCGTTAAACTAGTCGGCCTGATTTGATTTTTTGGTGGTTATATGGCCGAAAGGCTTAGGAACACATATAAAGTCAAAACAGGTTACAGGTGGTTTAATTGTATTTACAGGTAGTTTAACCCTTATAGGTGGTTTAGGAATACATATAAAGTCAAAACAGGTTTAACATAGGTGGTTTAGGAACACATAAAGTCAAAACAGGTTACAGATGGTTAGAGGCGACGTAGTATCGTGCGGGCCCGCCTCCGCGTAGTCACCTCGAACACTTTGGAGTAATCTAAAGTGGCAATTTAAAGGGCAGCACGTTAAACTAGTCGGCCTGATTTGATTTTGGTGGTTATATGGCTGAGAAGCTTAGGAACACATATAAAGTCAAAACAGGCTAGAGGTGGTTAAAGGTTTCAAAACAAAAACAAACAGAAAGAATATATATTTTTTTTAAGTAGAATATTATAAATGATATTGAGTTTTATTGCTTTCTTCATTAGTTTTGTAATCAGTAGATTATGCGGTGTTTACACATTTTGGAAATTATCGAACTTTGTCACCTATGACACCAGAGAGTTATCTATAGTGTACAGTAAATATAGCACAAAATAAAATAAGGAAGAGAGTACGAACCTAAGGTGAGTGTCTGTGGTACAACTGACAGGGAATAGAATAGAAGTGGGTGAGGGTATAGGTCCATCCTATTCCCAGTTAGTTGTACCATAGACACTCACCCTTAGGTTCGTACTCTCTTCCTTATTTTATTTTGTGCTATATTTACTGTACACTATAGATAACTCTCTGGTGTCATTGTATTTTTTAGTTAATGCCTGAGGAAGAACACTACGTGTTCGAAACGCGTAATACATCTACGTAGTACTACTTATCAATAGTACATAGATAGGTAGGTAGGTAGTTTTGTACTATAGATAACTCTCTGATGACATTGTATTTTTTTAGTTAATGCCTGAGGAAGAACACTACGTGTTTGAAACGCGTTGTTTATATGTGGAGACCATTTCATTAGCTTTTTACCCTACAATGATATGTTTTTGCTTTATCTGCCCTCCTCTTGGAAAGTTTGCCCATCACAGGTTTAAACATTAAAAAGAAAATAGGTGTGTACCAGTTTTTCTTTAATCATCTTGAATATACCTAAGTTAAGCATCATTGGGCGTGCTGCTTACTTGGATGGGTGACACCACTAGTGGTGTTTCTTCGGTACCATGACTTGTACTTTGTTTCTGATTGGATGCAGGTTTTTAGAAACCCCTAAAGGTTTATATTTAGCTTTTGAGTTTAAGATGGTGCTGATGCATTCGTAAAGTAACATGCTCAAGTTCTAATTGTTCTGTTTCAGAGGGCAAATATGACTGATTTTGACAGGTTCAGGCTAAGAAGAATGAAAACAATCAGAAATAAAATAAGAACAAGCGCCTATAACTTCTTAAGAAGACAGGCAAGAAAGGCCACTAAAAAGGCAGCTGAAGCTAAGGGCAAGAAAGGAGCTGCCCCAGCTAAAAAAACACCTCAATCAGGCAAGAAAACCGCCGAAGCCAAGGGAAAGAAAGGCGCTCCTCCTGCCAAGAAGGAAGCAGAGAAAAAACCCGCTGCTGAAAAGAAACCAGCCAAGGCAGCTCCGAAAAAATAAACTTTTCTAATTATTAATATATTTTCTTCAATATGTTGATAGTTGTTTTTTTTTCTTATCACATTACCTTTTCTCATGTTATCATGTGTAATCTCTCCAATTCTTCAATGTGTTTATAGTTTTTTTTTTTAATTAACAATAATATTGTTAACAAAAAGTAAGGCCCTCAATTGTTAGGTCCAGGGTTTGATACCCATCAGGCCTTCAATTTATTCACGTGGGAGTTGAATAAATCTGAGTACGCCGTCTCTCGGAGCCCAGAGCCTATACCAGTGATGGCGAACCTATGACACGCGTGTCAGTCTTGACACGCAGCATCATTTATGGTGACACGCATCTTCAAAATGTGTGACAAACATCCAAAATGTGTTATTAATAATTCTGTAAATAATAATTAGTACTTTGTTTCTTAAACTAAATGTGTATGTACAAGTGTAAGAATATTGCGTAACAA
Organism: Hermatobates lingyangjiaoensis; assembly: GCA_026182355.1. Classification (NCBI taxonomy): domain Eukaryota; kingdom Metazoa; phylum Arthropoda; class Insecta; order Hemiptera; family Hermatobatidae; genus Hermatobates; species Hermatobates lingyangjiaoensis. Next base: position 563,518 of record JAPFBL010000247.1, read on the forward strand.
GTATACATATTAAAAAATATTTAAACATATTGTTTTAATATTTGTATTAATATAAAAATGGTAAATTCTGAAAACATACTGAATTCTAAATGCTCAAATGTTAAAATTGGCTTTTGTATTTTAAATGGCATGAAACAAATAATTAACTTACAAAAAAAATAATACTTATATTTCATTCTTAGTTTTACTTTATCAATGTGTGACACGCCACGAAAATTATGTTTCGATTTTTCAAAATTTTGACACACTGAAGTCAAAAGGTTTGCCATCACTGGCCTATACGATGTCAGGTACCCTGCTCTAAATACACCTGAGTTAGGGCAAAATTTGGGACTCCCAATGTAGAATCACCGATTCTTGTTCAATATAGTTGGTTTCTTATCATATTCCCTTCTCTGATGTTATCATGTTTGATAAGGGGAGTAATCAGCACGATTATTTGAAATTTTATAAAACCAGAGAGGACCTATTGTCTGCAGTTTACTATCCGCTATTAATTTAAACCTAAAAGAGCAAATTCGTAAATTCCGATTGTTTGAAAGTGTTACAGTCATCCCTTACTTTTTGCGGATAATGGAAACTGAAGACACCCGCGAATAATGGACGCGCCTTTATAAAAGCCTCTAAAGCTCCAAACAACGACCTTTCCAACAAAGAGAGAATCCTGACCTTACTGAATACTGTACTGTGTTGTGAATCAAAATGAAAAAAATTACGTCTCTTAATCGACTAAAAGAGAGAGAGAATTATACCCTTAATGTATTGTACAGTTGGAAGTTGGGCGATATAAATTAGTCAATCAGATCAAAGGAAACATCTTTGGTTATTTTTTTAATTAATTTCACCTTCTATTTTTTTTTATTTTTATTATTCTCTTGTTAAAATTGATTATGTTTTAATATTTTTCATTAATTTTTAGTCTTTATTGAATATTTTTTAATAGCTTTTATTAAACTTTAATTTAATATCTTGACCCAGCAAGTCACTGGTTGATTGATATCTTTCTTGATCGTACAAGAAGAATCCTGTATATTTTCTTCTCTAATACTAACTACTGTACTTTTTCATTATGAGTTGTATTTTTTTTTTATTTTTTACTGCAATTACAGTTGAATATTTTTTAATTGAACATTGCGAACTAGCGAGGGATTACTGTATATACCTACAAAAACTTAAATCTTGTCTTGGAATAACAAATCAGCTGCATTGCAGGTCGGACTTATTTACATTGACTTAGACATTTTTTAAGTGAAATAAAACTCTTACTTAGAAGATTATTAAAAAAAAATCTGGAGTGGCCTACACTCAACTATAAGTAACTTAATGTCAAATTTCTTGAGTATATAACACATAACGTCTCATTTAAGCATAACGTAAACATCTAAATGGGATATGATTATTAGTCTTTCATTCCTGAGGTAGTACAGATAGTGATTGAAGGACATATCAATATATAAGCTTATTTTTGTACATCACACAGCTGATGCAAATAATTTCATTAGTATAACTACAGTAGTAATAACATTTTTGAAAAACCAAAGTGAATATTTCTTGATACGAAATATTCTTCTACAAGAGAACATGGCTTTTGTTCAAATAGCCAGTGGATTTTTTACATCGTTTACTTGACATCCTTCTACATTGATTATTAAAGTAAAATTTTCTAATTTAAAACAGGAAAATACCCTTATTTTCTCTGAAAAACATCATAAACAGCGAAGAAAAAAATGTTGTTTTAAGATGGTTTATAATTAAAGATGTACGATAATTACATTTATTAATCTCTAAACGAAAGATTTCAATTTTGAATTATCTTTTACACTTTCGGTCTTTTATAGAATTATTATACTGGGAATTTTATGGCTTCTTAGTATTTAATAAGATCATTTTCCTTCCCCTTTGTCAAATATCATATATACGAATTTTTTCTGAGTGAGTGTTATCTCTCACTTTTCCTGCCTTCTGTACTCTGTTATAAGGTTGCTATGAATGTATATTGAGAAAAAATATATTAGTAATTAGCCAGTTTACATACTCAAATCGAAGTCAAAGCCAGTTATTCAATATAATTTAAATCTTTTATAGTTGGGAGCTTCTAATTTTTGAAAATAATAAATATGAACATTAGACTAGATTTGTAAATATATTTCTCAACAAACATAAGTCCTCTTTCTTGAGGAAAGAGTCATTCATCACATTTAAATAGCATGGAAAGGTACTACATTCACAATGATAATGTAATTGTAACTGATATTAAGTTTTGCTCAAGAGTGCAATATATAGATTTATTAAAGCATTTTATGAGACAAATCCATCATGCCATGGAAGAAATTTATTAACTGAATCGACTGAAATAAAAATGATGTTTAGAGGGTTAATGAAATGATTTGAAATGTTTAAATGACTTATATGAGGTGTAAGAAGAATAATAAGTCATTACATTTATTTGAATAATAAATGTAAGGATTTAAATCTTCCATTACACAGATAATCATATTTTTTTTGGGAAAATCAAGGTAACATTACTAGAATATCGATGTGAGCTTTTGCTTAAAATATAAAGCGAAAACTGAAATGAGAACATAAAGATTTTAATGAAGTTGTTAAAAATTGACTTTGCATATGTGGATATTTCACCTTATTTCAATTGAAGGCACAACTTTCTTAATTAAAACGTTTATTGCCAATGTTTAATCTTAAAGATTTACTATTTTTAATTGGGCTATAAATACAATACTTTAATTGTCTTCCTTAGATTGGAAAGAGGTGACTATGATTTAGAGGTTTTTATATGAATATAGTTAAAAGAAAATGTCATATTATTTAGCACAATTTGTCTTTATGGACAAGGTTGAACGCAGAATTCTTTAAATAAATAAACCTTACATTTATTAAGGTTTCACATTGAGCTAAAAATATTGCAAAGCGACTAACACGTTGATGCTTTTACTGGAAAATAAATGCCTGATTTATAATCTAGAGGTAGTGGATAACAGAAATTCACATTACAAACCCAACTTTATGAATACATAATAATATTTGTGAAGAATCTAACGTGTAAAACAAATATCTACATGAATAAAACACACCAAAGTTATTACAATCCCATATTAGTAACAAATATGTTATTACTGGTTATTTTAAGACAACTATATCTTTCTGTACAAAATAAACAACTTTTTCTTACTAATAAATCTTATCTAATGCTAATAAAATATTATCGAGAATAATTATTTAGATAATTGAAATTAAACAACAATGTTGATGCACAGTTCAAAGATTGAATTATACTGAAATGAATAATACCTAATTGTTATAAGTTATGTAGGTTATATTAATTTATAATTGAAATTAGACTTTCTAAAACTGTTTGATGTTTTTAATTTCAATTATTTATTTCTAAATTACAACATATTGTTTCTGAATTTATTTTTCATTTTGTATTAATTAAATTTATATAAAACTAAAACTGAGGGCTTAGTTTTAGTTTCACTTTCCTCTATCCCAATGAACCATAACACCATATATAACTCACAATCAATGATCAAACCACAATATAGAGTTGGGTTTTTGACTCTGACGAAGACCGCTTGTTACGGTTGAAAGATCTTAGTCTTGTTTTCCCATTTCTTATTGTGGTTTGATCATTGATTGTTATTTCACGTGTTTATGTGAAATCTTTTTATAACTCACAATGTACAGGTTAGATGATGAAACATGTTTATGATTTAAATTATAATTATAGTTGACTCTCAACCAATAATAATAAAGAAAAGCTAAGTATTCTTGAGTTTGGTCATAAAAACATACATCTTCATATTAGTATCACGTTTAGTATGACTTATTTGGCTTTATCAAAGCTAAGAAATTAGTAAAAAGCACAATTAACAGTCATTAAAATCTACTGTGCAGTTTAAATGACTAATTAATTAGAAGAAGTAATGACATAAATAGTAGTTTTATCAGAAATGTGTAACTGATCACACATTAAAGCTACGATTTTATTTCTTACTTATTCTTAACACATTAAAACTGGTGAACGGTTTTTAAGAATAATAATTATGTTTTAATGATTTGTTAACTCTAATGATAACAAAAAAAACGTGAAAAAGTTGGGATTGTTGTGATGTATAAATGTTTTACATATAGTTGGAGACCAAACCTACTAAAATATTCATTTTTTTTAATGTAGATAAACCATTGTTATGGGTTAATGTAATTTTATCAAATTTGATGTAGTCATTAATTTTCATTGATTAACTTTATTACAAAGTTCATATTTTTATAATAATGATTGTATTGAAATAATAATTATAAGGTAGAAACAATTAACTAGTAATAATGATACTATCAGTTTCTAAATCTGGATATAGTCTACTCCAGATTATGTGATAAATTTTAGAAAAATACGACTTTATTTGTGTTAATTTGATTATCTATTTTTATAGAATTAATAAAAGAATATTTCCTATTATCATAATATTTGAAGTTTGTTGATATAGCGTTCTAGTTAAAGCGCATGCGTGAATCATACTACTATAGCCAATGATAGTTCAGTATACATCTCATCATCAGGAATTAACCAATTATATTAGCAGATACATGATTTTGAATCAGTTGTTGTTCGGTTTTCTTACGAGTAGCAGTATACGCGTCTTTTTTCCAAAACTCCAGGTAAATTTTCTAGTTTTGCCATCTATTTGATATATTTATCTACAATATTCGAATAATAATAGTACTTGTGTTAGTGTTTAAAAAAAGGTTTTTTTTTCTTTTTAATAAAGATGTTGTTAGTTACATGAATGTAAGTAGTAACACTTGATGACGCCATGTTCAATTTATAAAACAAACCAACTTAATTTCAGAGAGTCACCAACAGCATTTTATATTGGTTGTTTGATTTTTCTTACTATCTGTTAGAATAAAACTTCATTTTAAGCATTGATTTTTCATATAATTTCATTTTCACAATTCACTATTAGTAAATCCAAATCAAATTCAAATCTATAAATTATTAAATCATATATCTTTTTTAAAACTGGAATATAAAAAAAATCAACGAATATTTCTGAAAACTCACATAAAAGAAAATGAAAAAAACATGTTGAACTAGGATTCATCAAAAACTAGATGAATTTTCCATCAATTCATCATTAGATGAAGATCTAAGATCAATTAGATTTAACGAGTAACGGTGACTAAAATTCAGATAAGAAGGAAAACCTGACTAGCATGACTAGGCGAGTCATTATCAGTAAGCGATGGCATCCGATACATCATCAATTGGTCAAGGTGAGTTTGCTTATTTAGTTATATTCGCAATTTATAATCAGAACAAGTAAAAAATTTATCTGAGACAATTTTATTCTTAGCATTTTACGAAATTTGTTGATCAATAATGAAGTTTATGGGTGATAATATTATATTTCATATCATAACATGAGTTATAATTTACCTTTACCTAACATGAGTTATAATGTTATATAATCAAGGCTCCACAGGACAGAAAAAGCAGAACAATTGTTTCACCTACAAGTTAATGTTTTTTTCTGGTGAAGATTATTATCTATTTTAGGTTAATTAATTAATATGCCTAATTAACAGTTAGTTACACGTGCGGTCAAACTCTTATTTCAATATAAGGTAATAAACTAATGAAATGGTCTCCACATATAAAACTTTAATTGTATAAACAATTGTTTATACGATTATATGTTATACAATTAATATATTATATGTTTATACAATTAAATTGTTATATGTAGAGACCATTTCATTAGTTTTTTACCCTTCTATGAGTAAATACCACATAATAACTGATTGTACTACGTTAGAATCTTATTTCAATGAATAAAAATAATTTTCCTGTATATTTGCTTTGTCATTAAGGACAGAAACAGAACCTATGTTAGATAGATTTAATGGCAGAATGACTCTATGAATAGTATGTATGTATCTGCATATGTTTTCCCTATAGAAAATTTATTCAAAGAAATTAAAAAACTTTTTGATTCATTCTTGTGTAACTTTTTCCGAAGAAGCCAACAGTGCTATTTTCATTGTGATTAGAGTTTATTAGGGGCGGGGGGATCTACGGACCTTTTTTTTTATAAACCTCTTCTTAATAAAGATAAGGTTATAACCTGTTTACATTTTGACTTTAATTGGTAATGGCGCAGCAGGGAGGTTATTTCTTTCCAATATCTTACTTTATCTAATTGATTTAACTTCTTTCTAGTATTAGATATTTAATATATTATTATTCATGTTAGTATTTGAACCATAATTCAAATCTTTTTTGCCAAAAGTGTAGGCTTTAATAATTCTTAAAACATTTCTTATTGTAGGGTAAAAAGCTAATACAATGGTTTCCACATATAAAAATTTAATGGTATAAACAACGCGTTTCGAACACGTAGTGTTCTTCCTCAGGCATTAACTAATAAATACATTGTCATCAGAGAGTTATCTATGGTACAAAATAAAAATAAAATAAGGAAGAGAGCTAATTGTTCAATAATAAGGAAGAAAATCTAATTTCATTAGCTTTTTACCCTACAATGAGTAAATACCACATAATAACTGATTGCACTACCCTAGAATTTCTTATTGTATTGTTCGACGAAAAAAATTTTTTTTTATTATTTGTTTAATCTAATCTATCAACTACCATTATACTAAACATGATATCAAATAAAATATCTCAGTTAATAAGAGATAAGATTTTGAAAAGGAATTAAATTAAAATTTTAACAATTACTTAAAAGTTCTGTAATAAAGGACAATTAAAATTGACATAAAAATTTAATTTTAGGTTACAATTTCCCTTTTTTTATTCCGTATATTAATTTAATTAGAGTTTCATTTATATGTGTACAACTCAGTTCCTGTGTGTTTGCATATGTTCTCTTAGGTACTTATGAACTTACAAAAAAACTTTATAATTGAATTTCAAGTAATTTTTCTTGAGAAAGCTTATAACATTTTGATTTTGATTTCGTTTCATTTTGAGAGTCTAAGGGCCTCTTATATTTACAGAACCCCTTAAAACAACATTCAGTATAATGAAACAACATTTTGATTTTGATTTCGTTTCATTTTGAGAACCTAAAAGCCCCTTATATTTACAGAACCCCTTAAAACAGCATTCAGTATAATGAAACAACATTTTGATTTTGATTTAGTTTCATTTAGAAAACCTAAAAGCCCCTTATATTTACAGAACCCCTTAAAACATCATTCAGTATAATGAAACAACATGTTGATTTTGATTTAGTTTCATTTAGAAAACCTAAAAGCCCCTTATATTTACAGAACCCCTTAAAACATCATTCAGTATAATGAAACAACATTTTGATTTTGATTTCGTTTCATTTTGAGAACATAAGGGCTTCTTATATTTACAGAACCCCTTAAAACAGCATTCAGTATAATGAAACAGCTTCAGTTCAATTCAACATTGTTATTGTATAAACCTGAAGATCATTATGTTAGTTTAGAAAATGTTTCTACAATGGTTGTACTTGAAGAAAACCTCCCCCTAACCTGTTTCTCTTTCCATTGCTATAAGAATTTAAAGGATATTTTATAAATGAAGTTTCTTTAAATTTCCTCCAGAAAGTTAATTACGTAATTTTGATTTTGATGATAATCTACTTTCCTATACCTTCGTTATAATTTTGAAAAAAAAATGTGTGCAATTTATTATATAATAAATAAAAATTATTTATATTATACATTTATACTTAAATTTATTTATATATTATACATTTATTTGTGTTATATTTATATTAAACAATTTAATTATCTATATATATAAAAATGAATATATGTCTGTTTATTTGTACTCGATAGATTCAAAAACCATACATCCAATCGCCGTGAAAATTTACGAAATTATTAGGTATATCCTCGGGAAGGTTTATGTAAAGTTTTTTTAAAAATCTGAGTTGTGGTTCAGGTAATATCCCAAAAATATTATAATAGATAAGCTTTACTGTATAACCTGTTTGTTTACATTTTGACTTAAATTGGTAATGGCAGCCGCAGGTAATTGAAACGATTTGTGGGTTTAAAATTCGTGTCATTATATCTAAGAGATACGACATATCACATTTAATGAGCTAAGACTTCTTTCAAAATTTCTTGATATATTGTTCGCGAAAAAATATTCCTTTTACTATTTCTTTATATATTCAATCTAATTCTAATCTGATCTAATCTAAAATCTAATCTAATCTGATAAATTCAATCTCTTTATATATATTCAATCTAATCTATGAACTACCGATTGTAATAGACAATCTGTGATATTTATAATCAGTGTTAGATTATATCTTTTTTGCGTAATCTATAATTTTAATTCTGTAATAATTTCGTTTATCTCAAAAAAAGTTAAGTGTAACGGAACTCTAGAAAATTTAAATTGTTTTCGTTTCATGTAATTTATTATTAGAGTTGGAATTAAATTGTTTCCCGGGTAAAGCCGGGTAGATCAGCTAGTAAAAATATATATATTTACTCATTTTATATTATAATTTATTTATATTAAAAAAAAGGTGCAATATAAATCAGATTTGTATTATATCTTTTTTTTTTCGTATACTATAATTTAAATTTGTATTAATTTTCTTTATCTGGAAAAAAAATTAAGTGTAAAGGAACTATAGAGAATGTAAAACGTTTTTGTTATTTGTAATTTATTATAAATTGTTTGCCGGGTAGATCAACTAGTTCTGATTGCAATGATAATTCAAATTTTCGGATTAATGTTTTAGGGCTATTAATAGATATGACTTTCATGTCATCGTATATAATTATTATTTGTCGTATGGGCGCTTTTTTTGTTTAATCCTGACGCTAGTAACCAGTTTGAAACCTTCACGGCATATAAGTTTGTTTAAAAAGTTTCACATAGCTCAATTGTTTTATAATGAAACTATATGGGTTGGGCCACAATGTTTTAGTAACTCATCTGACCGCCAGTGATCGCCACCAGTCGTCCTCAACCAGGACCAGTTTAAAACCTTCACACCTTTAGGATTATACAACTAGATTATCCGTGACCCTTTGTGTCACTCAGAAATTATAACAATACGTATTGAAATTAATTCACTGAACATGATTGACAGGGATAATTTTAATTGTTGTTTCTTGTTATTAAGACACGAAAACAGATTCTTATATGACCCAAGCTTTTGATATCGTATTCTTAACATGGTTCATAATATATAAAAACAGTAAGTATATTTAGCAAAATAAAAATCATTTACAAGTGAAAAAACCATTTATTTTATCATATAAATAAATAAAACATCAATTCAAATTATCTACACAATGAAATATATTTCAAACAAACAAAGCTTGTAAATTGAAATATTCAATTTATTCACCTAACATTATGTTTCTTATGAAATGTGTCTTATAAAGTAACATTAATGAAAGGAATGGGTCATTATAATATTACCTTAAAACATTCGTATTTTATCTGACAGTTGTGATCAATTTTGTTTCTAAAATTATTCCAGTTTAACCTCTAATGTTGCAGTTTATTATATATTTGTTACATTTGTTTATAATACATTTGCACAACTATCATCAGCGAGCACGCAAGCCTCTGGGCTACTCTGGCTCCATGCCTTTTTTTTTTATTACCAGTGTTTATATTTCGCAAATTTTAAATTAATTATTTTTTTGTTACATTTATATATAATACATTTTCACTACTGTCATCAGCGAGCACGCAAGCTACTGGCTACCCTGGATCCATGCCTTTACTTAATTACCATTGTTTATATTATTCAAACTTTAAATTCAAAAATTTTTTTGTTACTTTTATTTTTAATATATTTTTGCTACTGTCAACGTCGACCACGCAAGCCAGTGGGCTACCCTGGCTCCATGCCATTACTTTATTACCAGTGTTTATATTACGCAAATATTAAATTTAAAAAACATTTTTTTTGTTACATTTATATATAATACATTTGCACTACTGTCATAGGCGAGCACGCAAGACACTTGCTACCCTGGCCCCAATTTTGGAATATAGTGATAATTTTCTTTTATTTAACATTATTCAGGTAATCTATATAAATAAAATAATGATTTTGTCTGTACATTGCTTAGAACTGACTCATTTCAAGTTTTCTTTACGTTTCATACATTGGAGAAAGGAAATCCACCCCTTAGAAAAATTTCTGTCGGTTTGTCCCCAAAATTTTGTCACAAGTAAACTCAGCCACCATAACACATATCAAGCTGAAACATTTACAGTAGATTTGTGTATGTCTAACTTAAAATATAGGCTCTGAATTGATTGGAAATTCAACGTAGAAGTGAAGTTATGGACGTTTAAAGCAAAAACGTTTGTGACAAGTAAACTCAGCCACCATAAGACATAGTGAGCTGAAAATTTTACACTAGATTTGTGTATGCCTAACTTAAAATATGGGCTCTAAATAGATTGATAATTCAGTGCAGAAGCGAAATTATGAGGCTTTAAGCTGTATTTTGCTCACTTCGCAGACAGGTTTATTTTGAAAATACACAGGTGTGGCAAGTAGGTACTGTTGTTGATTTTAATTTCATTTGAACATATGAATATACTAGCAAATGTACACGTCTTTGACGGAATCAAAAATTCTATTATACTTGGTATTCCAAAATATCAATTATAGTATATTACTAATACTATAATTAAAAATTATAGAATAGTAGAAAACACCATTATTAGTACAGTGTTAAACAAATGCCTCTGTATACACTACATTAGCTGTCTGTCCTTCAGGTTCATGGAAGAACAATCAGTTGAAACCTCTGACTATTGAGCAAGTAAACTACAGTTGACCATGTGAGAAAAACTTGGTTTCGCTAACTTGAATTCCTGGGTTAAAGTCTCCCTTTGCGACTTAGTTAACGTCATTGCGAAATAGACTCTGACGGGACTTTGCAATCATTTGAACGGAAACAGACAGTGGCTCGGAATCAATGGTATGCGTGGTATACACACAGACTCCCCAATACCACATCCAGTCATTATGTCCGCCTCCATGGCATATCTGTGTAGAGCACGAACTCAGAGTCGTGTCCCGATGCACAGTTTTTGGGGCACTCATGTTTCGTAACATGAAATTTGTTACTGCTATAAATTGCTCCTACTTTAAGTTTTTACTCATGAGCAGGCAGTCCAGGAGAAATAAATTCAGAGTCAAGAAATTCAATTAGATAATGAACTGCTTCTTCATCACTAATCCAATCTCTTTACTGACTTGTAAGTTCTTTCCTCGGCTTCATATAGCGTAAGAACTTGTTTGTTGATTTCTCCTGCCTGTTCATATTAAGGGCTGAGAATTGCTCGTTTACAAAACATTTATTCTCAATAGATAGTACATCCTCAACTCTGTGAAACACCATTTCAATGATGTCAGATACGCAATATATTCAGGTGCTCAATTGAAATTAAAATCAACTAACAATACCTACTTGCCACACCTGTGTATTTTCAAAACAAACTTGTCTGTGAAGTTAGGAAAATACAGCTAAAAGCCCCATAACTTCGCTTCTGTACTGAATTAATAATCTATTTAGAGCCTATTTTAAGTTAGGCATACACAAATCCAGTGTCAAAGTTTCAGCTCGCCATGTCTTATGGTGGCTGAGTTTACTTGTGACAAACATTTTTGCGTTAAATGTCCATAACTTCACTTCTACTTGAATTGAATTTCGTCTTTCATCAAGCCATATATTTTAAGTTAGACCTACACAAATCTACTGTAAAAGTTTCAGCTTTATATGTCTTATGGTAGCTGAGTTTACCTGTGACAAAATTTTGCGGACAAACAGACAAACCGATAGAAATTTTCTAAGGGTGATTACGGTAATTGCTCCAATGTATGAAATCGTAAAGAAATAACTTATGATTTAATGAGTCAGTTCTATTAGCAATGTACAGGACAAAGATTCATTATTTATTTATTATATAAAGATTGCGTATTTGACATCATTGAAAAGGTGTTTCCCAGAGTTGAGGATGTACTATCTATTCAGAATAAATGGCTTTGTGAACGAGCAATTCTCAGCCCTTAATATTAACAGGCAGGAAAAACCAACAAACAAGTTCTTACGCTATATCAAGCCGAAGAAAGAACTTACAAGTCAGTAAAGTGAGTGATTAGTAATGAGGAAGCAGTTCATTATCCAACTGAATTTCTTGACTCCGAATTGATTTCTCCTGGACTGCCTGCTCATGAGTAAAAACTTCAAGTAGGAGTACCATCATACTGCGTTGAGTATCAGTAACAAATTTCATGTTACGAAACTTGAGTGCCTCGGAAAATGTAAAAAGGGACACAACCATTTTCTGAAATGGTCAACTGTAGTTTACTTGCTCAAGAGTTAGAGGTTCCAACTCTTTCATAAACCTGATGGACAGACATCAAATGTGGTGTATACAGAAGCATTTGTTTTAACACTACACTAATAATAGTATTTTATACTATTCTATAATTTCTAATGACATTTTGGAATACCAAGTAGAATCGAATTTTTGATTCCGTCAAAGACGGGTAGGTTTGCTAGTAAATAATATATTTTTAATTTCAGGTCTCGATCTTCCACGGGAAATGGGTGAACAAACAAACAAACTCACGAACTTTATACATATAGATACCTCGAGATAGAACGTCCCTACTTACGATGTTCTTAATAAAGAATGACAGATTTCGGATAATTTACACCTCGGAATAAAAAGATATTTTTAAGATACAAATTGCTGGTACAAGACTACCTATGATTGCCTGGCTATCAGCTTCTGACCAAACATTCAGCATCAAGTATAATGATAAATCTTATCCTAATAAATAGTAAATAAATTAAATAAATAAATAAATAAAATATATGAAAGTTAAAGAAAAAAACAAATATAGTTTACAGTTTTACGTTTACTGCTCTCTCATGCATCAAACGTAAATACTTAGATGTTTTACGTTTTACTCTCTCCTGCTTTCAACAGTACCAAGCGGTCTTCGTCAAAGTCAAAAACCCAACTGTCTTGTTTTCCCATTTCATATTGTGGTATGATCATTGATTGGTGGTACATATAAGTAGTTCTGTGATAGCGTAGGTAAGTATGAATACATGTTTTTAGCTAGATAGGACATATATATCATGCATACAATAAACATTGGATTTATCTTACATCAAATGTATATTTGGTTGGTATTTAGAGCATGTTATTATTTTTTGGGGTATATTTTGTATCACTGTCATATTGTGGTCTGATCATTGATTGGTGGGTGGTACATATAAGTAGTTCTATGATAGTGTAGGTATGTATGAATACATGCTTAAGATGGTATTTTTAGCTAGATAGGACATATATATCATGCATACAACAAACATTGGATTTTATCTTACATTAAATGTATATTTGGTTGGTATTTAGAGCATGTTATTATTTTTTGGGGTATATTTTGTATCACTGTCATATTGTGGTCTGATCATTGATTGGTGGGTGGTACATATAAGTAGTTCTATGATAGTTCTATCAAATCACAAATCGTTATGTAGTTGCTTCGTCACAATAGAAAAATACCAAGGTAATTATGTTATATTAATGAAATAATGTAATATAATTACTTTTCATGTTATTTTAATTAAATCCTGTATTGATGTAGCCCTGAAAATGTCTACAAATATAGACGAAACGTCGGCTTAAAGGTGTTGTGTTATTGAAGCTAGACCAAACCTTGATAAAAAAAGAATTATGTTAAATATGTGTGGTCGAGATAAAGAAAACATTCGGATATAGTTATGATATAAATTATTGTAATATTACAATAATTTAAAGTGTGTATACATTTTTTTTGGACACCCTGTATATGAGTACAATGGTTAGATCACGGTGACTTGTTCATTACATAGGTAGCTCGCATACAGATAATGTATAAACAACCAACAGCTAATCTGGGGTAGTAATGGACTGATTAAGCGCCTCTAACACTCAACTCCGACTTTCGGCCTTTACGAGGCTACACTGTTAACCTGCTATATGCAGGTACAAACGAAAGAGGAGGAAAAGGTGGTCAGGTAATCTCCTAAATATTTAGGAGTTTGTGTGTTTGTGTTGGGTGTAGTATTTCGCCCATTCATTCAGTAGTGGGTGGGTACTTAGACCTTTTCCTCGTTATAAGCAGCAGCGTGCTTTCTTTTAAGTAGTTTATTTATGAAAATACAATTCTACTAAAACATTTAATAATTGCGAACATTTCTTTTTCTTATAGTTAGTTATTTTAAATGTTTATTGTTTAAATTAATACAGTTTACAGCTCCTTTAAGTAGGGAAATAATTAATGAAGTTGCCTGGAGCTATTTCCACACCTCTGAAAAAGAAGGAATGAACAGCCAGCCCACGGAGAAGCAGAATTTAGGTCACGATAGTATTAGTTCAACTAGGCCACACCCAGATAGCAGCATCATCTCATTCATATTGCAGGGTAGTATCATAACAAACAGGGTTTATTTTTAGATTCAGGTTATCTTCCTGTGTAAAGCTGTTGTCCTTCATTTTATATTGCTTATACTATTATTGTGTTTATTTTGAAAATGTTTTAAATTTTATAAGAAAGTAAATAATGGAAGACATATTTCACTGGTGCCGTGAGGGCAATACGATGCAAGTGAGAGTTTGGTTAGACAATACAGAAAACGATATGAATCAAGGGTAAGTTGTTTTCATTTTAAAAATAATATTGTATAGAAATATATTCCTGCGCATAATTTTTTTTTCCAGTTTTTGTTATATATTTATATGAATCCATGGGTTGTGGCTTATATGACCATATTTGGTTAGATGGAAGGATGTATGACCTCATAGTTTGTTTGCCCACTTAAGTACAAATTCTTTGAGTGAAAATATTCAAAAATCACGTATTTTTGCGGATATTAGTAATATAGTGGGATCAATGTTAAATATATACGCATGAATATTGAAAAGGTCTAAATTTGTTCAATCTAAGAAATACTTTAAAATAATAAAAAGTCAATAATTCCTATTGATAATGAATATTAACAAAATATATTTTTGTTACTATTGAGACACTTCTGAATTTTTGACGACTACTTTATAGAAACAGAAAAAAACAAGGTATCTTACTTACGAAAGAGAATTTCTTTCTGTATATCAAATAATACCAAATTATTGTAATGGAAAGATATAGTACTGGGGCCTTTCGATTGTGCGTTGTCAGATGACTAATCATATGTAATACTTAATCATCTTTGCGTTATCAATGTGGTGATTTCTATGAGTGAAGAGTTGTGGTGTTCGTTTATGTGTCACAGTCCTGGAGCAGTGGGAGTTAGGAGCCCCAGAGTTGACAAATCAATAATGGCCAAAATGTTTATAAAACTAATTTGTTTTAATAATTTCAAAATGTAAACATGGATGGATTTTGTTGTAATTGATAATTTCAGGTAAATAATGTCTATTTATTAAGACTCAAAAAAGTGTTTGGTCTTCTCCCAAACCAGGAATATAGCAAGAAATAATTAAATTTATATTGATTCTATAAACTTATATTGAAAGAAACATTACTGCAATATAAGTATGAGTTACCATTTAAGAAATAGAAATTACTCTAAAATCCCTACTGGAGAGTAGGGAAACCCTTATAACCTCTGTGTAAAGGTTCGTGTCTGTAAACGCTGGGGCTCCTAAAGTACACTCCATTTTTGATTAAAACTTTCACATGTTTCTATTGATGTGATATCTGTTGATTTTAGACTCTGTTGCGATAAAACATCATACAATGTAAATTTAACATAGTAACCAAATTATAAGATTATGAATTTAGACTACGATGTTTAGATTGATAACATTTGTAAGATCTTGTTCCAGTTTTTCATTAAGACTCTTGTAACTGATTTCCAATTTAAAGGTTTTAATCAGACATTTTAATTTCTCGTCGTTTTGTAATTTGATTGATATTTATGTAAGAATAATGTTTTATTCTTTTCTTAGTTCTCTTGACAACAATCAGTCGAAAGCTTTAGAACTTTCACATCTTTCTATTGATGTTTTGATTTGTGTTGATTTTAGAATCTGTTATAATAAAACATCAAACGTAGAACATGAAAAACGTAGACACTATAATTTTTGATTATTTAAAACTTTCACATGTTTCTATTGATGCTGTGATTTATGTTGGTTTTAGAGTACATTATGATAAAACATCAGATATCGTAGAATATGAAAACGTAGAGAATATAATTTTTGATTATTTATAAAACTTTTACGTGCTTCTATTGATGTTATTTGTGTTGCTTTTAAAGTCTTTTGTAGTAAACCGTCAGACATCGTAGAACATGAAAAACGTAGACAATATAATTTTTGATTATTTAAAACTTTCACATGTTTCTATTGATGCTGTGATTTATGTTGGTTTTAGAGTACATTATGATAAAACAGATGTCGTAGAATATGAAAACGTAGAGAATATAATTTTTGATTATTTAAAACTTTCACGTGTTTCTATTGATGTGATTTGTGTTGATTTTAAAGTGTTTTGTAATAAAACGTCAGACAAAAGTAGAATATGAAAAACGTAAAGAATATAATTTTTGATTATTTAAAACTTTCACATGTTTCCTATTGATGTTGTGGATTTGTGTTGATATTAGAGTCTGTTGTAATAAAACATCAGACAACGTAGAATGTGAAAAACGTTAGAGAACCAAATAACTAGATCTTAATTCAACTTGTATGACTTTTGGACTGGTTACTCGATCTTGAATTTCTGGTTGAAGATTTTGATCCATTTCTAAACTTCTTACTTTCGTTTTTGTAAGAAGTTTTGTTTCACATGTTCAATTATGAAGTCTTATGTATTATATATCTATATTGATAAAAGTATCGACCGTGGAATAGAAATAAAACTAAAGTTTATCAGGACTCGGTCAGTTCTTCAGGTTCAAATACAACTCTCATTGCCAACATTTCTTTTTGGTTGCCTTGCTTGTTTTTCAGTTCAGTGTCACGTGTTTATTCAAACTAGACAGTTGTTTTTAAAATCTACAGACTATATTTTTTCTTGTAAAAAAATCATTAGTGTAATACTTAGTTTTTCTGTTTCAAAAATTTTATACTTTTGTAAGTTTTTTTTCACAAACCTATTGTCAACATTTCTATTGTAATTTCTTTAATTGCGCTTTGTATGTATGTTTGATTTTTGAATGATTGAATTTATTTCTTATATTTCCTCTGTTTTTGTAGGCCTATGAAAAAGGTTTTAAATAAAAACCGAAACGTTGGCAATGAGAGTTTAATTTGAACCTGAAGAACTGATTGATTCCTAATAAACTTTAGTTTTGAATATATATATATATATATATAATAATATGATTCGTTACGATTGTGATCAATAGGAGAGTAGAGTTTGTATGGAGGTTCTTAAGCCTCCGTAATTCCCCCAATGGGTATAGTGCAAGGGGTGGGCAACCTCTGGCATGCGTACCATACTTGGCACGCTGATGACTTGTCTCTGGCACACAAGAGCACATGTTACCCTAAGTGCAGACAAAAAAAAAACTACTTTTCTTGGGGTATAAGCTTTCATGCCATGACAGTATATGTACGTCCTGAGGGTGAAGAGGTTTAAGCTCTACGAAGCTAAAGAGGTCTCAAGAAAAAGAAGTTGATTTTGTTGTCATAGTTACCTTCTTTTTTTAAAAGATTAAATTTTTTTTTCTGTTTTTTTATTATACTATGTTTTACTGCACTGAGGTAATTTTTTTTATTTTTTCGTTTAAAAAGTTCTTAAAAGATACCAAATATGTTCTAGAAAAAAATTGGCACGTGGAAAAAGTTTGTGTCAGAGACTTGGCTGATTTTGGTACGCACTCTCAAAAAGGTTGCCCACCCCTGTTATAGAGGTTGCACAGTCCTTCTGTGATATAAGAATATTGACAGAAAACATGAGCCTCACTTTACAGTGAACTCCTGTTTTTTATTTCCCATATAAATACCTACGGAGTATCTCAGATAAATAAATAATTTGACATTACAAAATACTATTCAATGATAATAAAAAATAAAATAATAAATGAATTATTTTAATTCTTTGATAGATAAACGCATTCTTTATCGTAAAATGTTTATTTGATAATATATTTGACGTATACATTTAGCTTGAAATTTGGAATCTATTTTCCGATTTCCGGCCTTCTCATTGGCTAACTGGTGTCACACGACCATAGTTTACTTAAACTCGCCGGCGTTTCGTATTGCAGCCATATTGAAAACAGAATCGCGTGCGTTCTGAGTTTACGAGCGAGTTCTTCTGACCTTCTTTGATTAATTTGTCTTTATACTCTTGATAATCAATAAACTTGCTTTGTAAACCCATTTTTGAGTAGTAAATTAATTAGTGTTAATTAAAACTAGGTGGGCAAATGTATACTTAAGGAACAAAGTTGAGTTTGCTAAGTTACAAGTGCAACCTTTTATGTGATGTTTTTTTTTGTGACTGACGTTTTCTTTGGAAAGTAGCTTAACCCGTATCTTCAAAAGTTTACATCAGGTATGAAACAACGAACTTTTTTTCAGTAGAAATCACTCATTTATCACTCGTTTGTTTATAAACAAACGTATATTAAACTAAGACATTTATAGTTAAACTAGAGTTTATAATAGTTTTGACCAATACAATATTAATAACAAGAAAATAAGTCCCCAATAAGATTTTCGAAAAAGATTTAGTACAATATGCCAGTAGTGAATTAACCTTCAAATATTTCTATTTGTTTTCCATGATACTATTTCTTATGGTTCGTATCACCAATAGTTCCACGAATAGAAATTGAATTAACTTGCTCATTAATGAAACCAACACTAAAGATTAAATCAGTCATTATCAATAACCTTAATAATTAATATTAACAATAATTATGAGGAACAATATCTTATGCAACGGAGGTAATAAAGTTAAATGTTGAAGTCAATATCAGACTTTCCATTCATAACTATCTTTTCTTGATTTAGAATATTAAAATAATTACGCTGATCAACAACAAATTTTTTTGTGATGGTGGCTAAGATGTTTTAACTGTTTTTATCTAATTTAAGGACGCTGATTCCAGAAATGCTGTCTCTTTTTCTCTATCAGGTCTAGTTTTTCTCCTATGGTATACACCTCTCTCTAGGAAGGCTATAGCTATAATAAAGACAGACAAATCGAAGAAACTATATTTTTATTTAACTTTAAGACACATATTCATTAATCAAACAAAAATATTTGCAATGAATTTGGATTTCAACATATATTACCCGCAAATAAAGCAAAACACATTTGGTTTGTTTAAGCAAAGTTGTTTTAGAGAGGATGTAGCCATGCTTAATTTTTACTCTAAAAATCTGCAATGCAAATAAAATAATGACTTCTACTGTAAGTTTGTGATGTCATAATAATATAACATAGATCGCAATAACTTACTATTGTAATTATGACGCTAGAATATATTTAGAAAAAAATACGCATTTTAACGTAAAAAAGATATTAAATAGTAAACATCTTGATAACTTGACCTGATGAGAAAAAATTAGTATGATTTTTGGAAATTAATCTAAATCCCTAATTTAGATCCCTAAATTAATCTAAATCAGCTGAGAAACCTTGAGCAGCAAAAAATGTGTTGACCAGTGTTATTTCTACTGTAAATTAGGTATGATTATTAGAATTATTTTAAATGAAATGGAAATATCACTTTGTTGAACCTTTAATATGTTTTAAGCATTAAGATATTGAACTTAATTTGATTTAAAAATCAAAACACTTTGATAGAATAAATAGTAAGTTTTCTGATGAATTTATTCAATTATGTGCGTGGTTTATACTTTTTTTTAAAAGTATAAAGAAGTATAAAGGTTTACCTATTTATACTTATAAATCAATGATCAAATCACAATATGAAATGGGAAAACAATACTAAGATCTTTCAACCGTAACAAGCGGTCTTCGTCAGAGTCCAATTGAGTTGGGTTTTTGACTCTGATGAAGACCGCTTGTTACGGTTGAAAGATCTTAGTCTTGTTTTCCCATTTTCTTATTGTGGTTTGATCATTAATATATAAGTAATATAATTAAATCAACATATTAACTTTAAGACGCCATCGAATAATCCATATATTATGGTACAGGAATTATCGACATTTGGCAATTTGCATTTATCAAGGGGTCCCCCATACTGCATTTTAACCAAAATTGGGGGGGATTATAAAAGTTTTATTTTTAGGTAGCATTGAATTTTGTGGATATGTAGTATATTGTTTCATGATTTTTTTTTTGTTTTTTAGCGATGACCATGGATTCAGTCCACTTCACTGGGCTTGCAAGGAAGGTCATTTCAAAATCGTTGAACAGCTGATTCAAAGAGGCGCCCGTATAAATGCCATCAACCGTGGTGATGATACACCTCTTCATCTTGCCTCGGCTCATGGGCACAGGGATATTGTTCATTTGGTAGGTACAATTTTTTTTTTTGTTTATAACAAATTTCATCGCCCCTAGTGGGGCCATGTTGCTATATCTACAGGCTGTATTGGCTTATATATATATATATGAAAAGGTTTTCTGAAACAGGGGCAAAAAGGTCACTGACCTTATCTGCAGCTGAACAGGTTGAGTAGGACCTTTTTTTAGGTATAATATTTTTTTGTTTACGACAAATTTCATCGCCCCTAGTGGGGCCATGCTGCTATATCTACAGGCTGTATTGGCTTATATATATCCAAAGGTTTTCTGAACCAGGAGTCACTGACCTTACCTGCAGCTGAGCAGGTTTAGTACGACCTTTTTTTAGATACAATGTTTTTTTTTTGTTTATGACAAATTCATCGCCCCTAGTGGGGCCATGCTGCTATATCCACAGGCTGTATTGGCTTATATATATATCCAAAGGTTTTCTGAACCAGGAGTCACTGACCTTACCTGCAGCTGAGCAGGTTTAGTACGACCTTTTTTTAGATACAATGTTTTTTTTTGTTTATGACAAATTCATCGCCCCTAGTGGGGCTATGCTGCTATATCCACAGGCTGTATTGGCTTACATATATATCCACAGGTTTTCTGAACCAGGGGCCACTGACCTTCCCTGCAGCTGAGCAGGTTCAGTAGGACCTTTGGTCCGTAGTTTTAGATACAATGTTTTTTTTTTGTTTAACAAATTTCATCGCTCCTAGTGGGGTCATGCAGCTATATCCGCAGGCTGTATTGGCTTATATATATCCAAAGGTTGTCTGAACCAGGGGCCCAAACGACCACTGACCTTATCTGCAGTTGAGCAGGTTCAGTAGGACCGTTGATAAAATATCATGATTACTACTGTACATAGCTGTCAGTAGATCTGAAGTTTGTTTCTTTTACGTTTTGCAGCATTTTATATAGTGACCTTAAATTTGATTGTATTCTAGGTCTACTTCTTATTTAGTACGCGAGTAGATAGGCCTTTTACGTTTTGCAGCATTACATACTGGCCTTAAATTTGATTGTATTCTAGGTGTACTTCTTATTTAGTACGCGAGTAGATAGGCCTTTTACGTTTTGCAGCATTTTATATAGTGACCTTAAATTTGATTGTATTCTAGGTTTACTTCTTATTTAGTACGCGAGTATATAGGCCTTTTACGTTTTGCAGCATTTTCTATAGTGACCTTAAATTTGATTGTATTCTAGGTCTACTTCTTATTTAGTACGTGAGTAGATGGGCCTTTTACATTTTGCAGCATTATATAGTGACCTTAAATTTGATTGTATTCTAGGTGTACTTCTTATTTAGTACGCGGGTAGATAGGACTCACTTTTTTAAAGGGAGAAATTATGATAAACACAAACGAAATTAAAATCAACTAACAATACCTTCTTGCTCGCCTAAAAATACTTGTATATTTTTGGCTGTATACCTATATAGATAGCCAAATAGGGCTGAAAAGTGCATAACTTCACTTCTATGTTGAATTTCCAATCCCATTCAAGTCTTAGATTTTAAGTTAGACATGCACAAATGTACTGTTAATGTTTCAGCTCTCTGTGACTTGTGGTAGCTGAGTTAGCTTGTTACTAATTTTTGGAACAAACAAACAGACAGAAGTTTTTTCTAAGGGTGGATTCTATTATTATTATTATTATTTCGTTTTTAAATATATTCGAAATACAAATATTGGAGAGTACGCACTCTCCAAATAATCAAAAGATTAAGAGAATGCACTGCACATCTATTCCAGATGCAAACATCTGCCGACTAAGTCACCCTTATTCAACCCTTGCAACATGCATTATTTTAAACTAGTAATGGCTGTTAAAGCAATAATACTATTACATACCCCATCAAAAGCTGGCGTAGAAATTTATAGGAGTCTAGTTAGAGTAAGAATTTTCCACGAGGGAACAATCTGTTACCTCAGGGAGTGATCGCCTTCTTGTCGTTCATTTATATATCTTTTTATTTTTAGATATGATAAAAAAAAAATAGCCAGTTTCTCAATAAACTAATACAATTAAAATTATATTTCATTCACTTTTGTGACCTTCCTTATACCATAGATATAGTATTGTAGATATAGTATATTGTAGATATAGTTTGAAATTTACTATAATTCACTAACTCTATAAATGCTCTATTCCCCAAAAATATAATAAAATAAGGCACTTCAGTTAAAGAGCTTGGTTAGCTCAGTGGTTAACGTACTCATATCTGGACTGGTAGTCCTTGGGTTCGATTATTTTCTAAGAGAGCAAATTATGATTAACGCAAACAAAATTAAAATCAAATAAGAAAACCTACTTGCTACAGTATCAGGCACCTAAAAATACCTTTATATCTGTATAGGTTTTAGTGAATACACTGCTTAGAACTGACTCATTTCAAGTTATCTGTTTACCTTTTATGCATTTAAGAAACCGAATACATTATTTTGGTTTTTTTTTCTTATTTTTAAAATATACAGGTGCCTTATACTATGGCAAGTAGATAATGTTAGTTGATTTTTGAATGATTGAATTATTTCTTATATTTCCTCTTTTTTGTAGGCCTATATATATATATATATATATATTGATAAAAGTATCGACCGTGGAATAGAAACAAAACTAAAGTTTATCGGGACTCGGTCAGTTCTTCAGGTTTAAATGAAACTCTCATTGCCAACATTTCGGTCTTTATTTAAAACCTTTTTCATAGACAGAAGTATAAATTTTGAAACAGAAAAACTAATTATTACATTACAAATTATTTTACAAAAAAAAACTAGCCAGTAAAATAATTGATTTAATAATTTTTGTTTGTAAAATAATTTGTAATGTAATACTTAGTTTTTCTGTTTCAAAATTTATACTTCTGCCTATGAAAAAGGTTTTAAATAAAGACCGAAATGTTGTCAATGAGAGTTTCATTTAAACCTGAAGAACTGACCGAGTCCCGATAAACTTTAGTTTTATATATATATATAATTAAAGTTACAGCTAGAGAACACAAGAAAAAGGACGAACAGTCACGAATCTCGATAATTTCGGCGTCTTGCCGTCTTCAGGAGAGTAGAAAGAAAGAAAATAAAAGGAGAAAGAATGAAGGTACGGAGACGTAAATGCGTCCACTGGCCGATGTAAACTGGCGCGATACAATGACACGCAGTGCAGCCACCTTATTTATATATATATATATATTTTTCTATGGGTTGTCCGGGGAAAGGAATATGATTCGATGCGATGTTGACCAATGGGAGTAGAGTTACAGGTCCAAGCGTAAGGTCCCAGTTGCCCGCTGCTCAGCAAAAAGCCTTTGCGTTCTGCCAATAGGTATAGAGGTTGCACAGTCCCTCTGTGTTAAATGATGTTTAAACATCATTTAACACAGAGGGACTGTGCAACCTCTATACCTATTGGCAGAACGCAAAGGCCTTTTGCTGAGCAGCGGGCAACTGGGACCTTACGCTTGGACCTGTAACTCTACTCCCATTGGTCAACATCGCATCGAATCATATATATATATATATAAATGATCAAACCACATTATGAAATGGGAAAACAAGACTAAGATCTTTCAACCGTAACAAGCGGTCTTCGTCAGAGTCAAAAACCCAACTTTGCCGAAGATCACTTGTTACGGTTGAAAGATTTTAGTCTTACTTTCCCATTTCATATTGTGGGTTGATCATTGATTGTTATTTCACGTGTTTATGTGAAATCTTTATATATATATGTTTTGACATGTGTTTGAGGGTTTTTGGTCTAGGTATTAAAAAAACTTCTTTGCCAACGTTTCGACATATATGTTTTTAATATCTAGACCAAAAATCCTTAAAAAAACTCAAAAAAAATATGCATAGAGTGGTCATAATATCCAACAGCATGGTTAATATATATATATATATATATAACAGATTCAATAATATATCGACCGTTAGATAAAATAGGTGTGTTCTCTAATCGGGGTTCGGTCAATTTTTCTGGATTATTGATCAATCCTGAAAAATTGACGGAACCCCGATTTGAAAACACACCTCTATATATATATATATATACTTTAATACCGAGAAAAGAACACAAAAAGACACTATAGAACTCACTTCGATATTTCGACATCCGTCGTCATCGGGAAGAAGTGCGAAGTACTCGCGTTGAGAAGCAAACTACTACTCAAACTTCTTTTCTCGGTATTAAAGTGTTTATTTTCCACACGGACCTTTCATTTTATTCGAAGTATATATATAGTTCACACAGGAAAGAGAATAACAAATAAAGACACAACACAAAAGACTCGCAAAGATATTTTGACAGTCGTCATCGGGCAGAGTAGTCTCTTTGAGTAGCTGAAGCTAACTGATATATATATATCTATAACTTCTTCATTTTTCAATTGTATATGTAATTAGTTCTTTAACTGTGGGCTCATGTGTGCTAATTGTGACATATCTACAGATAGTTACATATATTGCTGGTTTTTGTTAATTTTTTCATCTTTTTCTTTTTTGTGTTCAGCTAATCAGAAGCAAGGCCGACGTTAATTCCACTAACGAGCATGGCAACAGCCCTCTTCACTATGCCTGCTTTTGGGGATACCCTCAACTGGCGGAAGACCTCATCGCAAATGGAGCTTTGGTGTCTTTGGCCAATAAAGACGGAGACACGCCATTGGACAAGACAAAAGGAGCTCTCGCCAAGCGGCTTCATGGTATGTGGGAGGCTTTTCTTTTATATATATATATTGTTTCAGTTTAACCTTAAAACATTGATAATAACCTGAGGAGGGCACTTTATGTCGAAAAGTATTTTTCTTTATTAAAGATTTATATGTAGAGACAGACTTGTACAGTGGAACCTCTACATACGAGATTAATTCGTTCCCGGATCGTGCTCGTATCTAGAATTTCTCGTATCTAGAGCGAATTT